>CM051027.1:68731050-69331050 GCA_027627225.1 Congeria kusceri
CATAAATATTAAACTACAACAGGATACATCCTTGCAAGACCAGCGTTCAAATCACAAATGAAACAAAATACGTATTGAGTAAATATTGAGTAAAATTATTGTACAGTTTGTGGCACAAAATGAATGTTAATTGTATTGAATCAAAACATTTGCCATACAATTGTAAGTGCATTGGCGCATTTACACTGGTAAATTTGTTAACGGGACTTCAAAATGTAGTGTTTTCGTCTGATCGTCGGGAACAAATCCTTTGATTGCCTCCAGAGAAAGTTTTCTGATTGAGGCCTTGTTAGACCGTATGCAGCTCACGCCGTATACAGCTATCGCGTAAGCTGTATACGTTGACTATAAAACCGTACACAGCTTACACCATATACAGCTCACCGTAAGCTTATACGTCAAGGTGCTGCATATCGCCGTATATAGCTCATGTGTAAGAGATGACGGTGATCATCATCATTATCATCTTTGTCGTCATTGTCGTCAGCAACAGCATCATCATCATCAGCGGCAGCAGCGTCGTCATGAACACAATGTTGCAAATGCAAGTTTGTAGCTGTGTTGTTGCTGTTGCTGCTGCTGTATTAGAAGTAGTATAGGTAGTGTGTCTGTCTGTCTGTCTGCCTATCCGTCCGTCCGTCATTCCGTCCGTCCGTCCGTTCACCTGTTCATTCGTCCTTCAATCGCAGTAACTTCTTTCTATTTACCATAATTTAAGAGACCGCTGCTGATTTTGATGATGTTAAGGAGGATACTGCACAGCTAATACCACTAATATTTCTACAACAACAACTACTACTACTATCACTACTACTACTACTACTATCACTACTACTACTACTACTACTACTACTACTACTACTACTACTACTACTACTACTACTACTACTACTACTACTACTATCACTACTACTATTACTACTACTACTACTACTACTACTACTACTACTACTACTACTACTACTACTACTACTACTACTACTACTATTACTACTTCTACTACTACTACTACTATTACCACTACTACGACTACGACTAGTGTTAATACTACTGCTATTTCTACTACGGATGATGCTACTGTTACTGCTACTGCTACCACTTCTTCTACTGCTATGACGACGATTATAATGATGGTGATGACGATCAAGTATACTTGTAATCACACTTATGTTTTATACTAGTCACTCATCATGTGAGCTATATACGTTAAGACCAAAGACCTATTTCAAAAGTATATGTATATATCCAACGTATACAGGTAACGTAAGCGGTATACGTTGTCAATCAACGAATATGGCTCACCGTAAGCTGTACTGGTTGTCAACCAACGTATACAGCTCACACGTAAGCTATATACGGCGTGAGCTGTGTAAGGTCTAACAAGGCCTCTAATGCGAAGTCATCAGATCCTGTCGGCGGATAGTATAGTAGTGGCAGACTTGAGATGGTTTTAATGATATTGACAAATTGTGTTCTGTTAAGATCATGGATTCGTTTTCCTAACGTCAAAAACAACTCAGGGTAATTCTACATTAAACGATATAACGATAGGGTCAGTCAGGACGGCTTTATCCATAATAATGCGGTAGGATACTGTCAATAAAAGTGTTGTCACAAGTTTGTATTTTCAAACTTCATCGCTGGCTGATCGAGTAATACCCTGTGTTGTCACTCCATTTAAAGGGCCCTGATAAAGATAATCCGGTCTTGGGTGAAGCCCAGCCACCAGACTGGACACAACGCGTATGGTTTATTCAGGGTTTCACTGTTCAAAATTATCAAGTTTGCGATAAAATCGTTCGGTTTTCGGTTACGCAGGGTTCGGTTTATTGAGTCTCTTTGTTTTATAGAATGAGACGGGAAAAAGTCGGGACGGACTGTATCTGCTTACGTGACGTGTGAAGTAATAGTTGCCAGGCTTATATTGGCACGTAAGTGCTCTCGTATGCTCTCAAAAGCGTATAATTCGACATATAACCCATATCTGCATATGTATGCATTTTACAGGACAACATGACAGACAGAAGTGTATAACCTGCAGCTGACCCGATTCCCTAGCACGATGACGTCATTCACCTTGCAGAAGATCGGGCGTATCCGGAACAAATGGATCTCTGATGGCTTCTCGGAAATCATGAGCACCTTCATGCTGGCTGTAAGTAAGATCTGGGCCCTCGACTATGAACGATCTTAATTTCAAACTTAGTCTGAACTTAAAACTATTGGCCAATAAAAAATGGTGTTACATAACAGCTTTGAATTTCATTGGCTAATATTTTATTGAGAACTTTCGTATAGTCGTCAGGCTAGGCCCGTATTAACCAACCCATTATTAGAATTAAGACTTAAGAATAAACAATATTCATAAAACTGTTTTATTATAAAAACTCATTTATATAAATGAATGTCATAAAAAATCTAATTTTAAAAAACGATAATTTTAGCATTTTTTTGTAAAATGTAGCTTGTATTGTTAGCAATAACGATTGTGGTTGTTTACCTTGTTATGTTATGTTATTCCGTTCTAGTCTGCCTGGCTTTGTTTTAGGCCGCTTTGCTCCGCTCTATTCTACACCGCTCTGTTTTACTGCGCTCCGCTCCTCTCTGTTCTACTCCGCTCTGTTTTACTCCGATGCATTCCCCTCTGTTCTACTCCGCTCTGTTTTACTCAGCTCTATTTTGCTCCGCTCTGTTTTACTCCGCTCTGTTCTACTCCGCTCTGTTTTACTCCGCTCTGTTCTATTCCACTCTGTTCTACTCTGCTCTGTTTTACTCCGATCCACTCCCCTCTGTTCTACTCCGCTCTGTTCTACTCCGCTCTGTTCTACTCCGCTCTGTTTTACACCGCTCCCCTGTGTTCTAATCCGCTTTGTTTAACAGTTCCGCCCTCCTCTGTTCTACTACGCTCTTATTTACTCCGCTCCGCTCTGTTCTACTCCGCTCTGTTCTACTAAGTTCTGCTCTGTTCTGCCCCGCTCTGTTTTACTCTGTCCAGCTCCCCTCTAGCGGACACCGCTCTATTTTACTCTCCGCTCTCCTTTATCCCGATCTAGTCCGCTCAGCTCCGTTCTGTTCTTTTCTTGTAATACACGCGATTATATATTTAATATAAAATAAAGAACGGGAAGAGCTTAGAGTAAACATACCATAGCTTGTAAGTCCTATTTCAGCTGTTCGTGTACTCATCAGGAGCCCAAGCGACCTTCCTTGGGCACACAAACATCATGGGCCAGGCACTTGCAGCGGGGGTTGGGCTGATGTGCGCCGTGTACTGTGGATACAGCGCCTCAGGTAACTATAACATAAATTAAATAGCTAACTATTGCTTCATGTATTTCTCTATCAAATTGTAAATTAGGTAAATTAATATAACAAATGTCCACTGGTGTAATGGTGTCCGCCTTGCGATCAGAGAATCGTAAGTTCGATCCTACTCGGGGAGCGTTCGAAGACACTAAGTACTGTTTCTTTCCAGGAAACGGAATCGGAAGTTTCTCTATATAAGCATATGGCTTTCAACACATCACAATCGACCTTAAATAACTAGGTTTGAACTTTAAACTGGAAACCGTCACAAACACGTTCATGAATATGTGTGTATGATTCTCTAAGTTGTATAGATGTATTATATCGAGACTTGTGAAGCATGAAACATACACAGGTGCATTTTCCATAGATGCAAAATAGGCCCTTGTAGAATCGCTATGGATTTTTGATGTCGGATATTAAGATTTGCTAGTGTGTGGGGGGTACATTTTTATTGGGTACACCGGAATTAATTCTGTCCCATGTGGCCATCGCCCTCCGAACCCCAGAAGACTTGTTAGTTAGGTAACGGGTGGGGGGGGGGTAATGCACGATACAGGTGACGCCCCGTTATTAACCTCGGATTAACGTCTTTTGCGAAAGACGAGTTAGTAGGTTAGGATGTAGCGGGGGATCGAACCTGCAACCTCTGGGTTGTGAAGCCAGTGCGTTACCACTAGACCACGGATCCGCCACGAAATATATGCTGTTTAGTCCCTCAAGTAGTCTGTATGTTATTCTGCCCGACTATGTATTGGTAGCATATATCTATGACAGTCACAGCTGTGTACACCGGCCATATGATCGTAACCTTGCCAAATGTACTGTGTGAACATGTGGAACATGTAAACACAAAATGAGAATTTAATTCTTAATTTCCACGTTATCTCATGTAACATGTAGTTATGTTGTATGCATTATTTTATGTATAGTACACATGTAAATAAAACTTAAAATTACTCTGATCATCCATCGCCGTGTACGTGCCGTTAAGTTCGGAAATCAAATTTCTAACATATTTTTGGAAACAATAATTTGTAATTAATTTTGTGTTGTCCCTGTTGCCCAACCACTTGCTAATTTACATTCGTTTGAGACATGCAGTTATTTTAGAATTTCCAGTTCTCAACAGTGTTAGTACTAGGATATTCAGAATATTCAGTGACAGTATTTATTAGGCACACAATAGCGATTTTGCTCTTTGTCAAACTAATCTTTGGAGTAAACGGACTCTTTGCTTAATCGGGATTATATTTTGCAGCTACCATTTCGTGACCTTGTATTAATACAACAGTTGACAATATCTCGTACTTACCATGACATAGACGTGACATGTGTTTGCACGAGTTTTTATATCGTGGCCTCTAGATTTTAAGTCGTGGCCTCGTGATATTAAGTCGCGGCCACGTGTTATTAAGTAGTGGTAACGTGTTAATAAGTCGTGTTCCCGAGTTATTAAGTCGTGGTCTCGAGTTATTTAGTCGTGGTCCCGAGTTAATAAGTCTTGACCTTAAGTTATTAAGTCGTGGCCTATAGTTATTAAGTCGTGGCCTCGGGATATTAAGTCGTGGCCACGTGTTATTAAATCGTGGCCTCTTGTTATTAAGTCGTGGCCTCGAGTTATTAAGTTGTGGCCTCGAGTTGTTATGTCGTGGCAAGGAATTAAAAACACAATATAAAGTCAACTCTGTGCCATCGTACGTACTTCATGCTGGGTATTACACTCTATTTGATACGGGATCTTATTTTACCTCCGTTGGTAACTGTTTGTATCCATGCAATTGTAATGGGTGACAGCAAAAGGTCAAACAATTAAATTGAGATCTAGCAAAGAGAGGTCGGGCGCACTAATATAACGATAAACAGTTGCTGTAACTTTACTGAGATTTTTCGCTGGTTTGTTAACGCACGGTAGCTTGGAAACAAACTAATGAAAATCAAGAACAAAAAAAAACAACACAAAAACAAACACGATAAAAACCACTACCAAATACTCATCTGCAGTAGAAATGCCAGCAAGTTTTACTATATGACATATTATAAATGTTGAAATGGAGATGTTTTGTCATTTTAAGCTTTAAACATGTACTATACGACACGCTTAGATTATATGATCTGATACGCCACAAAGAACAGCACCAACAAGTACTACAATCTTGATTTTAAAAAAACGAGCAATCGTGTGTGGAACAAAATGAGATCAACATAAAGTTACGTTGCAAACGGGTATATAGTACTGTTGTTGTTTGTTCATTAGTAAAACAAGGTCACGGAGACTATACTGCACACTTCATAGGAAACCTCTGTAATACGTTCAAGGTCATATTCAGCAAACATTGAAATGTGGCAGCCATACATTCCCGATTATGGTTCCCGACAGCGCTACGACAAAAAAAGTCGGGAATGTCGGGACGATGTCGGGACCTGTCCGGACACTGTCGGATCGCATTCGAGTGCATCGGGACGCTGTCGGGACGCTGTCTGGACGCTGTCAGGACCTATCCGATTTGTTGAATTTGGGGCCCCGAATCTCAAGAATATTGTCCCGACTTTTGACCTTTTTGATTCGGGACGCTGTCGGTTCGACCTGCCGTCCTCTAGGCCCCCGAAGGTTTCCCGAAAGCGAATTTGGCAAAATCAGGGTGTTTCGGCATGTCTTCGCGATGTTCTGGAACCCATCCGTGTCCTTCCTGAACAATTCTGGAACCTTCTTTGCACTTCAGGGCCTGATCGGGTTTAAAAAACTTCGGCTTTCACATTTTAAAAGTTTTAAAATATGACGCCGAATGTTTTATTCGGGACGGCTTCGGAGTCTTCGGCAAACTATCGGCAACCATTCTGGGTGTTCGGGAACCCATCGCTATTAACTCGGGATCTTCTGAAAGCCTTCTGCGAGGCTTCGTAATCGGTTTATCCATCCCGAGCGGTCCCTGAAGGAAGCTGAATCGATGTCGAACACTCTCCGAAGACCACGAGTTGAAGAGTTCTGTCCGCGTGTACACG
Organism: Congeria kusceri; assembly: GCA_027627225.1. NCBI lineage: Eukaryota > Metazoa > Mollusca > Bivalvia > Myida > Dreissenidae > Congeria > Congeria kusceri. Next base: position 68,737,360 of record CM051027.1, read on the forward strand.
CGAAAGCTATGCCGATCATGTAATGAAAGACGCCGAATCGTCGCTGAATAAGCCGATTATCAGCAGAAGGGACGCCGAGCATTAGTCGTGTTTTCCCGACTATAAAAGAGCGACAGCAGAAGTGATGCCGTCAATTTGCGGATAGTGTTCGACGTGACAAAATCGGTATTGTTTTTGTAAATTGAATACTTATCATGGTGCAAGTCATCGGCATGCTACTCCAGAAGACTTCTTGGCGTGAGATTACTTACAGTCAGCCTTTGAACCTTACAGAAGGTATGATCCTTAGTCTTGGTCTTTAAAGCTAAAAAACATTTATCTGAAAGCCAAAGCTGCAAAGAAAAAAAGATGAAAATTTTTCTAAGTGATGCCCATAAACATCCCACTCTGCTATTAAAAGTGACAATGCCAAGTGAAAGCCAACAGTATGGGACATGTTCCACCTTCTCTCAAGTTGGGCGGCCATTTCACGTCAGGCCTTTGGAGTATTTGGAATGGACTGCGCTTCATTCTTATACTCCTGAAGCTGGGGAGCTGACATTTCAGGGACAAAATATCATACACTTTCCCCATCAGAACAGAAATACAGAAGTCGTACATTAAAGGGGCGTACGGGTCCACAGATGTCATGAAACTCAGTGCCTTCGCAAGCTTTAGGCCAGCTTGAAAGGCGTTACGGAACCTTGATTTTTTTTCTGTATGCGAGGCGTTGGACGCTGGGGTTTGTCATCCAAAACTGTTGGCGTGATCCTCAAATACGGTTTGATCCATAATCGATGATGTCTTATTCTCCGTGTCAGGTGAAATGCCAAGACAAGCATGACATCAAGGGCAATGTGAATGCACCTAAAGATCCATTGTCGGGCTAGCAACTTATTATGAGATAGTACCGCAACCTTTCCGCACGATCGGGAACCATTCGGGAGCTAATGCCGGAACTGTCGGCATTCTTTTGCGTCGCCTTAGTTGACTTTGGATAGGTTTTGGGTTTTATACCGCAACCTGTCGTATGTCACTCCACGAATACATGCCAAACAAGCACGATGGCTAAGTTCCGCCCATTTTGTTCCGAATGGTTCCCGAAACTAGCACATTTTATCGGCAACCCTTACGCAAAGCATCGGGACTGTAGTGGACGATAGGCTTTCGAGAACGGCAGCAGAAATCGGGAATGTGTGGCTGAGGCTTTACAAACATGTCGCTATTGTATTACTTTAAAATTGGCGTAAACGAAACAAATCAGCTAAATATATCAACACAATACGTAGGATGACAAACAACGCACAGGGACTTTTTTATGAATACCGTGACAGTTAAACAAAGCAAATATGCGCATATGTTGATGGATGAAGAACAGGGATTGTATATTTCTGTTGTATAAACTGTTTCCCCAAGTACACTAAAATGTTGTCCTCTAACCATATTGTACAAACTTGGGGTTGTCGGGCTAGCACATTGCGGTAAGCACACTACGCTAGGTGAGAAGCTCATCTATGCAATCGAGGTTCATTTCTAGGTCCCGTTGTGCATGGTTAGTGGTCGCTATAGGTGGGTTTCTTCGGGGTACTCAGGTTTCCTCCACAACATAAGACCAAACACAAATTAAAATATAATTAATAAATAAATACCTGAAAATTACAGATATGTCTCAAAATTCCTAACAACTTTCTATGTCTCTCTATAATTAAGTAGGGGAGGTGGGACACACCCGGGCTAAATTGACTTCGTCATAAAAGGACATCGGAAATGTCAAAATACACAAATACATACGCACATAGTATTGCGTACACACTAATCAGGGGATCAAAAGCACTCACCTGTGTTTTTTTAGCTCAAGGAAGCATTATGTGAATTAAACGTGTTTCAGTTTAGTATGACATTATCATATTATACCTCCTATAAATAGTAGAAAACTGCATTACATTAATACCTCTGCACCAGGTCACGTTTGCTTTATTTTAAAGAAGATTTTAAAAGTAGGTTTATTATATATTATTTTATAAACTACATTTTGCCTCAGTACTTAAGTGCCTGTGAAGCTAGAACTGGATAGCGTCCGTCTCAGTACAGTGGTCTGTGTCCGTGACGTGATCACGTGTGTATGTTTATTGAACCAAGTTAAGTTCAATGGAGATTTGTTAACTCGTTAACAAGGGGAGGTAATAAGTAAACATTGCCTTATCACAGTAAGGGAGATTACACGGTGAAATAGAAACGTGTGATTTAGGTATAGGCAGTTAATTAACTAATTGACCAATATATTTATTTTTCAAATTATAAATGTAAACATATTAAACATTTTTATTAATTTATTTTATTCAATTTTAGATAATAGGTGTTTGGTCTAAAACTAAGCTGGTTTATCCTAAACCTGAGTAGTAGTAGTAGTAAAGAAACGCATTAATAAATTGATAGTATAACCATTTAAAAATATGGCTTCGGGTAGCGACCGTGAAACGAGGGAGAGACGTAGAAATGTGGATGAAGATTTGTTTAGATTGTCTCCTTGTAATTATTTTGTTTTAGTGACATTGCCGAAGACAAGAGTATATTTGTATCGGCAACGATACCAAACTGCAACTACACTGAACTAGTATTTTTAAACAGTTTTAAATATAAATAATTTTATTATTTGTTACACATGAATGTTTAATAGTTGTTTAAATATAATTTCTACCATATTTAATATAAACATTTGTAAACACACACGTCATATTGTTGATTATTTTGCTGAGATTGCCACAACAACCAGTAACCGCCATCGATTAATTTGTCGTGAGATATTTCAAGCGTTGCTTTGCATGTGATGTTTGAATTTAACAATGTCTACCGTACAGTCTTCGCCCCGAGAAGACGCGTTAGTTGGGTTATGTGGAACATTGCAAACTACAAAGGACGCTCCGTTTGGTGCACGGTGTGAAGCACTTAGTTCTCTGAACTTCGGTTTAAAGTCTCATACAAAAAACGAATGAGTAGGTGTAACGGGGGGCTCGAACTTATAACATCCGGATCTTTAACCCACCGGACCACGGATCCGCTCTTGACGTGATCGCGTGTGTTTGGTGAATTTGTATCGAGTGAAACCGGAATCTGTCCTAAAAGGCCATCGCCCACAGAAGACCTGTTAGTTACGGGGTATATTGCAAGATACCAAGACGACCTTGGGTGTTTAGTGCCCGGTGTGAAGAACCTAGTATATTGCACTTAATAAGTAGGTTAGGGTGTAGCGGAGGCACGAACCTGCGACTCTTGACCGCTGTGATGTTACCGCTGCATGTACTTATATTAGGCGCAGCTGCCTATCGATTAGAGAGAGATACCACTCACCAACGCTTTTCGGTTACCTCCAGAGCAATATTTATTTATCGCAACATCGCTCTATCTTCCGGACATTTATGTCAGTCAAAACAATGGCGATAATAAAATGTCATGTATTCTCTACAAAACAATCTTTCGAAACAATCAGGCGCACATAACTATAGTTAGAGGTTAAAAACACAAATACATGAAGTGTTTATATGACCCGTGAACAAAACAATTATTCAGTTCGTTATTTAGCTGTTTTGTACTAAATGCTGATTTCTGCGGTGTTCCGTGGGGCCACTCTTTCTTTCGCACTTTCGACCCATGGATTACAAGCGCGAGAACGCAAAAACAAGATACGACATAGCGAAATCACGCTGTGAAATTGCAAGAGTACGATGCGAGATCGCGAAATTAATATCGCGATCTCGCGTCGTAATCTTGCGCCCTCGCATCGTGTTTTCGCGTTTTCGCCCGTGTATACCAAAAGGTTGAGAAAACGAAAACACGATGCGAGTTTGCGAAATTAATATCGCGATCTCGCATCCGCCGAAATGACTTGTCTAAGCATGTGCAACCGGAAGGCGAGAGTACGATACGACTCTCGTTGTTTCGCAAGTTCGACCTATACTCAAGCGAAAACGCGGAATCACGATACCAGATCGCGATATTAATTTTGCACACTCTCATCGTGAGTTCGCTCCTTCGTATCGGGTTCTCGCGTTCTTGTGCTTGTAATCCAAAGGTCGAAAAAGCGAAACCACGATACGAATTTGACAGATTAAGATGCGCCATCGCGAGACTACGATGCGAAATTGATATAATACGATGCGAAATTGCAAGAATACGATGCGAGATCGCGATATTAATTTCGCAACTTTGCATCGTGTATTCGAATTCTCCACATTTGGCTCATACAAGGGCGAAAACACGATGCGAGGGCGCGAGATTACGATGCGATATCGCGATATTAATTTCGCGATCTCGCATTGTAATCCCGCAATTTCGCATCGTAATTTCGCTATTTCGTATCGTGTTCTCGCGTTCTCGTGATTGTAATCGAAAGTGCGAAACAACGAGTGGCCCTAACGAACACCATATATTTCTCTAATTCAGTTTGCTCTGAACCAGATCGCGACGATGCTGAAACGCGAAGTATAATTTTATCACGTCGTCGATCTGAAAATGTTTATACGCGGCACAAAATATTAAAAGAGTTAGCACGATAAGTATCGGTCAAATGTTGTGTGTCTATAAAAGACTCAGAGAAAAGATGCGCAATATACTTAGCGTCGTCGCGTCTTCGTGGTCTTGTACAGAGCGACATTTAATGAGCGGAATCAGGATTCCGTAAAAAATGCTATGATTTTACGTTTCGTAATTCTTGTTCAGGTGGACTCCTGAATCCCTGTATCACACTGATGTTCTGTCTGACTGGCAAGCTGCCTTGGAAGAAGTACCCTCTGTATTTGCCGTGCCAGTTTGTGGGAGCCTTCATAGCAGCCTCCGTGACATACGGGATATACCACGGTACTGTGACTCTAGCATTGTCCACGCCCTGGGACCGTATTCATCAACCCCATATTAGACTTTATAATAAAGAACAGTCTTACACTCTAGAAAAATACTTTTGCGTTCGCAAATACAATGTATGCTAGGTACGGATGTCGCTTATGTGATTAACAAATCGTTCTAATGCCTCAGTCACACATTCCTGATTTTTACTGCCGTTCTTGAGCCGACACCTTCCCGTATAAAATATGTCAAAAGTCGGGACAATATTCTGAGATTCGGGGCTCGAAATTCAAGTTTGATCATAAGATCAAATATGTCTGTTTGATTGTTTGTATCGTTGGGCTATCGGGACGCTGTCGGGAGCCATAATTGGGAATTTGTGACTGCCGCAATACTCCAGACGTGATATTTCTACATAATTTATAGTGCATTATCAATCCATTTCCACAAAACATGATCCCAATAACGTCCCGACACCGTCCCGACACCGACCCGACACCGTCCCGAATCTATCCCGACAGAGTCCCGATTATACAAATTCGACTGAGTATTTCGAATGTTAAGGGAAAACCTTAACTGTCGGGAATGCTTGGCCGATCACGCCAAACATTTCCCGATAATTCCCGATTCTTAGGACAGCGTACCGACATCGTTCCGACACCTCCAGACAACGTCCCGACAGCGTCCCGACACTCCCGACTTTTTGATAATTTGTATCGTAGCGCTGTCGGGACTCTGTCGGGAGCCATAATCGGGAATGTGTGACTGAGACTTAAATAAAGAATGCTGTAATTTAAGTAGGTGACTACCAAGTACGATTAAAATCTTCAGCGTTCCTAGAACAGAACAGTTTCAACAATATTTTATTCGTGGTCTTAAGTCTAAGACTAGGTTGGTGAGCCAGCAACCGAACTTCTGTACTTTAGACCGTTTCAGGTTTTTGCCACTGACATTTCGAGGCCTCACCAGCTATTGTTAAAAGATTTGCATTCATCGATAATCACAAACATAGCACAAGCTTTAGTACGTGTTTTTGTGTTAAATAGGTTAACCGTTAAACACGTGATATGAGAGTACAATAATGGGATAACATACTAGTTTGATTTGCATATGATTGGCATTTGATATTGATAGTATCATAGGAAAATTGGTTAGATAATTATTAATTATTCACATTTATAAACAATTATTATTTCTTTTTAGAGACAGTGTTTCAGAACAAAGAGATGGACTATGCTCATGTTTTTACGTCGTTTCCCGCGCAGGGTGTTTCTACTCTCACAGGCTTCTTTGATGTTGTATGTAAACAACCTGTTTATGTCATTAAACTTCTGAAAAGAATTACCAATAACAATATGTTTTATAAGGTATTCTAACATGATGTTCGCTAATTGTTGTTTATCGGCCAATCAACAACTCTTTGTCGTTCTGATGCGTGGCTATAAAACTACTCCGGCTAATGACCTCGTGGTTTTATTCCTACGCATCAAAATTCCAAATCGTTGTTTATTTGCCGATCAACAACGATAAATCGAAAGTTATTTCTTGATTATTCCATGTTTAATTTGTAACAGTGGTATATACTTTGTAAATAATTTAAGCTTCATAATCACATATATGCATGTGCATGTAATTTTCCTCTAACAAGCAAATAAATAAAATAAATAAAATGTTTCTGTAAAACAAGGCATGTCACAAATTGCAAATGAAGCATTACACAACTCTAGCAGCGTGTGCAGTCAGTATGGTAATAGTATGGTAATACCTTAAGTTACATGAAACGTCTCTGTGCGAATCTGTCTACCATTCATTATGTTCACATGTCGTACAGTTTAATTGGGGTTAACTTGGTGTTAAAGTATCTCGAGCAATCAGTTAGACCTCGACAGCCAACAATGTACATGATTTGCATAACTTAAGATAAATAAAATGCAGTCGAACGCCTAACCATCAACTGGCAATGACGATGCCGACTTGTTCGTCGCGGATATCGTGGGTTACACACAATTGTTGGTCAATGCGATTAGGCCAAAGATATAAATGGTTGGTTTCCGCTTACATCTCCAAAAAAATCTTGGCGGGGACGTAAAAAATAACTTTTTTTTTCTTCAACTGTTTTTTTCTTCAACGCATATTCACCACTCAGTTTAAGTAAATTGGACTGCATGTAAAATGTTTAAACGCCTCCCAACAAAAAAAACTGTACCTACACTATAAATAAGGTCATGGAAAAGGAGATTTCTGGCAAGAAACTTACAATGTAAGCAATGTAAGCGAAAACAGCTCTTTGTTTCCGAAAATCAGAAAAAGTTATTGATTTATGGGCAAAAAGGCTTTTAGGGTCGGCAGAAAAAATAAGGGGGGGGGGGGGGCTATCAAAATAGTCTTTTTCGATGATGAAAATTGTAGAATCCCATTTAATCCCATTTTTAGCGATCAAGCCACGGATAGGTAAAGTTTAATTTTCTGAATACAGCTTGTCGTACTTCAAGTATTAGTTTATGTAATAGTACGGTGCTGAGGCTTGGAAAGAATAAAACCGTAACAAACGCCAAAGAGTGGTAAACCGCATAGTGGAAGTAATCGCTGCGAGAAGTATCGGTCAAAACCTGTGATGTGACAGATATTTATAGAATGTCCCGTGATTTTGACATTCTATGCACAGAGTCACGTCCACGTCTAACCTCTGTACTTCACCGCATTATTTCTCTGCGAGAAGCGAAATCTGCTTACACTTGAAGCAATCCCGCGTATTAAAGTAGTTTAATAAAGTAACTATTTATACCATTAATCAGTCTAATATTAACGTAATACTGATAATATATTTCTGTTAAATAAAATACCAGTAGTTTAGCGTAAAATATACATTTTACTTTCAATTTCGTTTTGGGTGAAAATTCACGGTTAGATACCAGTTAATTCTATTTTCATAGGGTCCATTTATAAAACGGCGAATTTTCAAAAGCCCCATACCACAGTAAACACACCCCGAAAGCTTTCAAATTAGCCCCCTAAGAAATGGATACTCATGTTCCAGACACAGATAGGATAGTATATATAACCACAATAGTCATGCCTGACATTGCTAAATGCTTTGTTTACCAGAAGAAAAAAGGAACTATAGTAATAGGCAATATGTCGAATGTATCACGGAGGGAAACACACTGATTTACTGGTACCTAACCTGAATACGATGTTATGTCAACCATTACGAGCCATGTTGAAAAGTAGCGCATACCCATAATGCTTAGAGCGTGAGTACACAGGTCAGTAAGACCGGTGTAGACACAACGCATTAAACTATATATATACCCTATTTCAACCCGACAGGCTATGGGGTGCGGTCTGCTGACAGGCTGTACATGCATGCTGATTGACCCTAACAACGCCAAGACGGCTTCCGGTGTTGTCCCTATTGCGCTGGCCTTTCTCGTCTATGGTATCGTCATGACCTTTGGTGTCCAGACCGGCGCTCCCGTCAACTGCACCGTTGACTTTGCTGGACGGGTGTTCGCAGCGGTGGTGGGCTATAAATCGTTCCAGCGAGAGTAAGTATTCAGGTAGCAGGTCCGTGGTCTAGTGGTAACACACTGGCTTCACAACCCAGGGATCGCAGGTTCAATCCCACGCTACCCCCTAACCTACTAACACGCCTTTCGAATGAGACGTCTAACCGAGATGCATAGTACCAGGTGCATCACACCGGGCACCAACATATTCCGGGTCACTCACCTCTGGAACGGGGCGTCTACTGTAGCTTGAACCATCCCCCGTACCCCAACTAACATGGCCATATGGGAGATAATCCCGGTGCACTCAATATAAATTCACCATACACGTAAGTAGTCAGTCGAGGCTGTCCGGATGGCACAGTGGTTGGCACTTTCGCATCTTACCTAGGCGATCGGTGTTCAATTCCTGGTCCCGACGCATATGAGTTTAACATCGCTGGACATTGCAGCTAGGACTCAAAATACGTATCAACTTCCGTTGTGTCTCTAGTAAGTACATGTAATTAATTAAGCAGGGGTGAATGATGAGCATAATGAAGCTTGAACGATTTAAGGCCTTACACACTTGGAAATACACACAGTAGTCAGCCGTTCACTTCAATTGGTGTTAACTTTCAAAACAAGCTGCACGCATGTCCTTAGGATTAATGCAAGCATGTTTTCATTTATTTGAAACAAAATGACAGTTCGTTACTTCTGCACAACAACGATCACATCTATACAAAGCTGTCGACACGAAATACACTTTTGAGAATGGCAATATATACAGACATAATAATAAAATTCAGCATGGATATTATCCGTGATAATTTAAACGGGCTTATCGACATTATTTCGCATAAAAATTGACACATACTAAAACAATATAATTTCCTATTGTTCTCGGATATATGTTTCGAGTTGCAACAATATATTGATGTAATTGTCTATAAAAAATATATATACAAAGCCAAACAAGTGTGTAAGGCCTACTCGGTTCCAGTTGGATTTGAACTCACCCCTACGAAATCGCGAACGTCAGTGGGAAAGTTTCCTACGTTACGCAACCTTTATCAATGGCGCGCATGCGCCTAACAGTACATAATGTACAATTTTACTACTACTAATTTTCATGGGCCTGCGAAAGTGCCTGACATCGATGACCACTGTTTATGTAATAAAATAATATACCTCTGTCAGTTGTATATAGAAACAAGACTTTCATGTTTATCAACGCTTCAATATTGTTTGTCTGTAAATGAAATTTATTTTTGATTGTGTTCGACTGCCTGCCGTTGATACGCTCCTTTATTATTCCTTTTATTATTATTCCTAATTTTCAGGGAAGCATTAAACTGTACACTACATTTGTTGATGTGCCCATTTTGGAGTCCAAGCTAGTTTTGTTGAAAATACATTTCGCGTAGAAATCATGTATTTACTTATAAGGAATTTAATAAATGAAGAATATTATTTATATGGAAATATACACAACAAATATGAAACAATAAAGAAAATAGGATATAAAGTGGAATACTATCGATCTGAATACATCACTGTCATATTTCATCGAATTCCTCGTTAAACTCTATTAAAATGTTATGTATGGAGCTGAAAAGCTTTGTGGCAGACAGACACCCGGACAGACGGATGAACATACTGTGACAGACAAACGTATTAAGCCCACATCTCCACGCTTGTATACATACTAACTAAGACTAAACTTTATGGGGCGTAAGTAGCTTAGGGTTAAATATCTCCGTATTTTCAGAGACGTGTCCGACTACTGGTTCCTGGTCGTACCGGCGGGTTGCTACGCGGGAACCATCATAATGGTGACGTCATACCAGCTGGCGATCGGGAACAACCTGCCCAATGAGGTCCAGGAAAACGGCGATAAGGACAAGAATTCCAACACGGACAATGACATTCTTCAGGAAAACAGAAACGCGTACCTCAAAATGGGTTCTGCCGTAGACAGCATTAACGAAGCGGATGTCCGTGGTATAAACGGAATCCATGGAGCGAATCCTCAGGGGTATATGGCAAATGAATCCCATTTGGATGGAGGAATCCCTCACACAGAGTTGGGAATGAAGACTAAATGTATTCACGACATGCTGGTGGAAAGGGGTGTCGTAAACCCGACGATCCTCGATGATTACAAATCGCAGCCATATAAAATTGCCAGTCTGTGACATTATACTAATTAGGTGCATTTGGTGTACACAAAGTGTGTTCTGTATTTTGGATAAGAATTGCATTACTAGTACATATCAGTTTCACACTATAATGTCGAACAATCCATGAACTGGAACACGTTGTTTAAGTAAATTTAATTGGACCGGACGTCTTTATTATATTTTAAATGTTATTCTAACTCTCTAATTTTTCTATAGACAAAGAACACAATTATCGTTGTTAAACTACCAAACAAACGACATAGTAAAAAAAAATTCCAATTACAATTGCAAAAATATATGTAAAACCATGTTAGAATCGAAATAGTTTTCGCATTATCGTTGTTTAGCGGCCAATAAACAACTCTTTTGTCGTTCTGATGCGTGGCTATTAAGCAACTCGGGCTAACGCCCCGTGGTTTAATTCCTACGCATTAGAACTCCAAATCGTTGTTAGTTGGTCGCTAAAAACGATAAATCGAAAATTCTTTTTTAAATACTACATCCACCGCGCGGGTAATTTTTATATTTTTTTTATTTTGCATATGCTGTGATAGCATACCAAATGCACTGAATACTGAAGGCATCTTAATGTGCGGATACTATTTTACGCCATTTCGTGTATTGGGCATAGACGTCGCTGTAAAGTAAGGATTATTCGTGCTTAATAATAGAAAGTTGTAATTCATTTAGCCGTAGTTGAACAATATGTATGCAGATCTATATATGAACCATTTAAGTATAGTACGGTAAATTTAACGTATTAACTAATTTAAATGTACGTCAAGTGTTTTAACTTGCATTAAATCATGTTCAAAACTAAGTGTTTTACTGTTTAAATTTACCATGTACTAAATACTTTCATTGTTATTTTAAATTAATTATATTCATGTTCATGTATTTTTGTTGTTATGTTTTAACCCCTTGCCCGGGTTTAACCAATGTTACTTTCGACACGTTCAACCAATTACTTATGTATTACTGACAGTTTAAACGCTAGACATTTAGTGTTCATAATTTTTTTTTCTCGTAATTTAATATAACATAATTTAATTTATGTTAACTATGTGTATATCCGTATAGTATTTTATTATGCATTTTACGCGTGTATGTATATACACGAATTATTGAAACAGATAACACTATATTTGTTTGTTATTTGCCTACACATTTTAATCATTTTATGACTTGTTAGACTGGTGTTATCAGTATAGAACATACAGTTAATTCTGTTCTAAAATACTCTCAATTTATTATTATTGACTTATTATTATAATGTTTTTGTGCCCCCTAATGGTGGGCATATTCAAATCGAACGGTCCATCCGTCTGTCCGTCCGTCTGTTTGTCTGTTGGTCCGTCCGTTCGTTTGTCCATCCGTCTGTTGGTCCGTCCACCCACGGTTAAAGTATTTTTTATTTAACTTATAATACTTTTTTTACTATCAACGTTTCCACCATGAAAAGCAACGCCCATAACTCTATTTGGTTGTTTGAGAGCTTATTGCCTACTTTTTAACACTTTTGGTCAACGTTTTTCATAAAGTCGAAGATTTTGAATAAATCAAAGGCTTCTTTACTATCATCGTCAGGGGGCGAATCCAGGATTTCGGGTTAGGGGTTTGGGGGGCGTAAACTTTTGATCGTGCAGTTACAACCCTTGTATATGTTGTCTGTGGGTCTGCAGTGATCAGCTACAGATCCTTATCAAATAATGTAATAAATCTTTGCACATCATCATCATCATCATCATCATCATCATCAAAAAAATCCATTTTGTTTCACTGAATAAAGTAATACTTCACCGTATTATGTTCGGAGGACATGTTGTGTCATGTGCCTGTCCATTAATTACGTATTTATAATTCAATGTTTTATACATCAGGAACATCTTCATTAAACATGTAAAAACCGTAGCTGACCAATTTCAAACACACATGCATCGATAATTATTTGTATTATTCATTTACCGAAGTGTAATGATCTCTTTACGATGTGAATGTCATTAAATAACTCACACATTCACAGTCATGCTCATCAATCGTTTTCAAATGTCCTATGCACTGTGTTTTTTTTATCGAGTCGAACAAACGGACAGACACACTAACATGTTTTTACACAAAATATTGTGAAAAATACTCGTATCATGGTATGATTTCGTTGTGAACTTATAAGGTAAGTGATGCCGACTTTGTGTCAATTTCGCTGACATACGGTGCCGTAAAAAATGTTAAATCGGCAGGAATTGGAGCCAACGGTGTGGACACCCTCTCCAACGGTGTGGACACCCTCTCCAACGGTGTGGACATCCTCTCAAACGTTGTGGACACCCTCTCCGACGGTGTGGACACCCTTTCCAACGGTGTGGACACCTTCCCCAATGGAGTGGACACCCTCTCCAACGGTGTGGACACCCGCTCCAACGGTGTAGACACCCTCTCCAACGGTGTGGACACCCTCTTATTCTTCATGTTTTATTTTTCTTATGAATTCATAAAACAATATACCATATGGTGCGATTGCCAATATAACGTTGATCAATAAGTTTGTCGATTTAGATTTGTGGTAAGTATTTAATGAGACAAAACTGTTTAAACTCAAAAGTTGTCATTGATTTGACTTGAATATCGACTTTAAATCATATTTATTCGAAGAAACGTCTCGTGTCTTTCATGCGGTATACTGTGCCAACGTTGTAAAGCATCAACGGTGACACCTTTATAATTATAATATATGAATTTATACAAGAAAACAATATAATCCACAAATAAAGGTACATGTACATAAACCCATTGCCTATAGTTTATCATTTTCGGTTAACTTTGGCGCCGGTACTACGGTGTACGGAAGAAATCATAGGGGGCGGGCTAGGTCGGCTATGTTGTACTGAAGTTAATAAGGATCTTGTCAAAGCTGAGCGAATGAAGCGAGCGAAAATAATTTTAGGATATTTATTAAGTCCCCGTCATTCGGGGGCATATGTAACATCTTTTACAATGGCAGCACTTGTTCTTTGGTAATTTAAGATTTGGAAAGATAATGTTACTGTAATTCGCTCTTTTAATGTCTTGGTCTACCTATAACATTATGCACTCACTTGTGTGTACAGAGAAAAGGGACACAACTCTCACGTTTAAAGTTAGTTCACGTTACAAGAGTTATGTCTTCATAATGATATTACTAGTATACACATTACACACAGATTATTAACCAAAGTTATATTTTTCCGGAGTTGGTTTGTCTGTGTGTTAGTTAACAATTTACGCAAACATTTATGAACGCATTTGCACGGAATATTCTTGGAGTATTGGAAATGAGCCGAAGTACAAATGATTGGATGTTGATGGTGATCCGGATCACTGTCCGGATATAATAATAGCAATAATAGTAATAATAATAATAATAATAGTAATAATAATAATAATAATAATAATAGTAATAATAATAGTAATAGTAATAATAATAATAATAATAATAATAATGATAATAATAATAATGATAATAAGATGATAATGATGATGATGTTAATATTGCTTTTTATGCTGATGAGGAGGAGGATAATGACGATTACGGTGATGCTGCTGCTGCTGCTCCTGTTGCTGCTGCTGATGATGATGATGATGATGTTAAGCTACATGTACCAAGACCATACAAAAGTTTCCATTCGCTTTATACCTAGGGAGAATAAAAGATAATTATTTGTAACATGGTGTTAATTTATAATACCAAATATTTAAAGGATGGACGTGACGCCAATGTATGTTGATATGCATGACGTCATTATTCGCCATGTTATGTAACATTCCAAGAAATCAACAAGCAACGTAAAAGCTGGGTATTTTAATAAGAGAGGAAAAGCATAATTTACGGTAAGTGCGATTTATGTATGGATTTAGTTTCATAATTGAATATGTGTTTATCTATTTTGATACGTTTCGTTTTATTTATTTATTCAGTCAAAACGATATAATTTTCTCCTTAACAATTAGCAAGTACTGCAGTAGAGTACAAATCATTATACAGTAAGCTTATGAAGTCAAAATGATACATGAATATATAATCTTGATACGGCAAAAACAAATCGCGTTAGTTTTTTATAATCAACAGCATAGAAAGAATGTCGGCGATAAAAGGAAATTAACTAAAATTAAAGGAAATAGAAAGCCAAATTTTCGAAGAGAAAGGACAACTTGTTTTTAATGAAAATGAATTTCTGCAATGCCATTTCTACACAAGACAAATCGAACTTCTGTTGTTAACCTCGCTGCTTCCAAAATCTTGGTGGATATATAATTATGTTTGTATGCAAACTACTTGATGTAAACGCAAGAATATGCATAACAGTCAACGTGTCCACTGATCCTAAACTATAGCCTAGCCGATACACCAACTGTATGCCTGGTCAGTTTTAGTACAATTTGATAAAGGAAGTATTTCCCTTGTTAGTTTGTCGATGGAGTGGAATTGAAAAACGGTTGTAATTAGTCGGTCGAAAACTTCACGCCTGCAACAATGTTGACAACGCCGAACTCTGTAACAGACTGAAATATGTAAAGGACAAAATACACTACAGTAGCTAGGTTTCTAAATATATACGTCTGATAATTTAAAAATATTAACAGTTAGTCTACGTACAAGTTGTGCATATACTTACGTTTTTACAGCAAAAAAAAACACGAAAACACTCAACTCGTAAGAAAGATAAGGCCTAGCTGACAATATAACACATAAGATGCAACTTATTGAAAATAACCCCTACTGTCTAGTTATAAATATGACCTAAACATACTTTCTTACCCAACACGTGCGTTGTTGCATTCGCCTGAAATAACTACAGTATCCTGTTGAAATAAAGTTAAGCAGAAATGAAACATAATTGGAATGACATTCTGAGAGAAAACCGTTCAGCTAAACTATAATTATAGCCTATGTTAACTTTGTGTGTAGACATCACAACTGGCAAAAATGTTTGAAATTTTGCAACCAATGTATTTCAAGGTATTTCTTTCACCTATAGCCCAGCCTTTGCGTTCAGGAGCATACCTTTCCTTGTGACGTACATAAATCGTGGTTTTATCAGCCGATATGTTAACGGTTCCGTGTGCAAAATTGTAGATTTTGTTGTGGCTTGGTGGATGGGTATCACTTTCTGACGAGACCGTGTGCAAAAGTGTTGTTTCTGAACAGGGGTGTGAGGAGCTAATTTTGTTGTTGCCGGAAGGTAATTTGGATAAATGTAGAAGTTTAAATTGTTAGCTCTTTTGCGTAAATTAATTCAATATATCAAATAAACTTAAATAATGTTGTTTTGAGAAGGCTGAGAAAAAATGGAATGGAAAGTGTATTTTAAAATAATGCAAAGTACAACTGTAAGTTGGATAGATATCAACGATAGGAACTTCTCTAGGTTATAAGATATTATGGCAATCATTTCAGTTGATGCGGAAAATGCATGATTTTACGATGCTAGGTAAGACAAAAAACGTATTTTGGCTGAAAACAAAACAAACTTGTAGCATATAAATTTGCTCATCAGTTTAATAGGTGTTTGATAGATAATTGATCCAATATATGAAAGGACTTGGTGTACCTTCATCTTTGGGATGATTTAGAAAAAAAGAAAGGAAAACAAGAATGGATTTAAATCTTATGACAGCTTGTTGAATTGTTCAGGACAGGAACCGGAAATGCCGTTCAAGCCGCCGGAGCAGGCGATGTGTCCGCTGTGCGGGAAGGCGGTGTACGCCGCCGAGGAGAGGCTGGCGGGAGGCCGGAAGTGGCACAAGTTCTGTTTTAAATGCGGTAGGTAGGTGGGCAGCATGCGACGCCGCATTTGTGGGTAGCCAGTTATCTTACATCTAGCTTGTAATATGTAGAGAAGTTGCTTCGGTAAGTTCTAAGCCGTTTTAGATGATACCAACTGTGCCGGTCCTGTAGAACTGAAGACGGTCATGCCTGTGTATTTGTATATGCTTGATGATTACTGGTTTTTTAAGCAGCATAAACGAGAGTTATGTTATTTTTAAAGCACCATCAACTTTTGTTATCTTCTTTTTAAAGTACCACCAACGATAGTTATGTTCTTTTTAAAGCACGATCAACGATAGCTATGTTCTTTTGAAGCACCAGCAATGATAGTTGCGCTCGTTTTAATGTAAAAAGCGCATAGGGCATAACTCTGAAGTCATGACTGTCATCGTCATTCAGTCCAGTAGAAAAGAAGGCCTCACTGAATGGCTGATAAAACATATTATTTATAATTGCACAAGCAGAATTATACATTCACGAACATCATAAACATCTGCTTAAAACAAGGTATGGGATATATACGGTATGTAGTTTATAATGATGTTTGGATATATAACTTATTCATATAAATACAATGTCTTCACGTTATTCAAACTACCCGACAATAAACTGGTTCTTCATTCATAACACCGGGCTGTTATTTAACATACACAATTTATAAACGTTCATTAAAAATATGCATTCCTAAGAAATGTTGCTCAGTCTGTGGTATTCAGCATCCCTGTAGTATACTATGCGCATGCGCGTGTAGAGTAGTGACTAACTCCCGAACTATTCCATACAACCGATAACGAATGCCTTTCCCTCGCCTCCGATTACTCCAGCCTCTGTCTGTAGTAAAGTGCTAAGCAGAACTCAGGTAAAATACGGGGAAGACAGATTCCGGCTGCAGCTAGATTAAAGAACATATTTGCGAAGAGCGGAAGATGTGATATTTTAAGATGTTTTACGCTGGCAGTATTATTAATCAAATAGGAAACTATTTACTCCAAGGCGCCGGTGTATTCAATTATGCACATGTTTTGGCTAAAACATTCCCCAAGGTATCATGTATATAAAACATATTGTGATATAAGAATATGAGTAGAATTGTAGAGTATTGTTGGTATCAAAGTTCAGTTCTAACTATATTGTCCCCCAGTACTTTATAAGTTATCAACATTTTCTTGATAATTCAATTATGATATGGTCTGATAGACCTAAATAATTTATTTTATAGCGCCATTGTCTAATGATGCAATTTGATCGAAATCTTCCCAGTTCATTGCATGAAACACGTAAATACCGGTCGTAATTCAATTGAGTATTTGACTAATTTCAATAGCCTTTGTTTCGAACCGCTGACTACAATTCACAAGAAAAATACATTAAATATGTTCTGTTTAAATCAATCTCCCACCCTCTATTTCAGGCATGTGCAGTAAAATGCTGGACAGCACCACGTGCGCGGAGCACGAGGGGATGATTTTCTGCAAGGGCTGTCACGGTAAACGCTTTGGGCCCAAGGGTTACGGGTTCGGGGGCGGGGCGGGAGCCCTGAGCACGGAGACTGGGGAGCAGTTCGGCAATACCGAGACCGAGATGTCGTACGTAGGCTTTGACTTTCATTAGGTTACATGAAATACTTTTATTTGGCTGGATATATGCATGTGTACCATTTCGAGGTATCCCTTGTGAACAATAACTTCGCATTTGGTAGAGCGTACAGTCAAAGTGTGTTATCTGCAAATGTGTAAAGATATTTAGAGGGTTGGGCGTGAAACTAGTGTATCTGCATAACATTTATATATCAGACGCAGACGTTTTACGCTCAACCATCGATTTAGTTTTAAAGCTCCGCTCTCATAGTAGATATGCCTCCCATCGGTTGCAAAATTTGTTGTCATAATTATGTAGAATTACCTTACATATTTTGTTTGTCGATGGTATCAAATGCCTAAGGCGTATTGAGTCACTGCCCAGTAATTCCCCAGTTCGAAGAATAAGCCTAGATGGTGTCTATAATTATCACATAATCTCTGTCTGAATATCTGTCTCAAAAACTCCAGATCGCATGCCGAACATCTTATCAATATCATCTAGAGTAAACAACAGACCTTCTTTATTTCATGAAATGCGGTGAATGAGTAGAAAATACCAGTGAATAATAACCCGATCATTTCACAGTCGGTCGAGTGAAATGATGACATTTGATCGGGTTATGAGGAACTACTTTTTACTTTCTCTTTTTTCGAAAGTATGTGAATAACCTCATCGTCAATGTAAACACCGGCCTTTTTAAACAATAGAAAACACATAATAGAATTAAATAAAAGTAAATAAAAAAAAGACAACGACGCAGAAAGTATGGCACTATTTGCCCACCACAACAGTGAGCGACAATTTTGGAATCACTATGATGTCATATTTATGACGTCAGAATACACAAACCTATATCCTCTATATACCTAGCACAAATAGTGTGATGAAATTTCTCGTTTACATAATTTGATGACGTTTATGTTATATTTACGTTTCATCTCGTTCATCTAATATGTAGTTCCTATGGTACAATGAGTCGGACCAGCCAAGATGAGACATTCATTATTTCATGTGTTGACTTAAATATAATACTACGTTGATACCATGTTGCAACTTATATGAAAGAAAATGTTTGCCAGCATGTTATATAGATTATTATGAACGCTATCTACACGTGTGTAGTTTTATAGAAACCTTAGAATAGTAAATGGCCGCATACTTTGTCCCCGACACCTACTTAAATTAAATTAAAAACTTGCTTTCAGCTATTCCTAAATTGCTGGGTATCATTTACAGGAACAATTCATCCATTGTAGGACATATCTGTCCCACGATGTTTTGTTGTATTCTGATAGGTGATAAATGTAGAAGAGTTGTGTGAATGTTGGAAGATCTGTGTCCGCTACAAGTGTATGACATCAAGATCAACCCGTTCAGGTTGAGAAATATCTGTCCCACGATGCTCTGGGATCTGTCTATCGGATGAATGAAAAGAGTTTTGCGAAGTTTTATTGATGCTTTGCGAATCTGATACGGTTGGAAAGGCCGCCGTAGACGTTTTAATTCGGAGTTTGATATCACCTAATGCGTGGATTCAACAACTTAATTATATATACTATAAAACGTTGATGGATGCGTCCATTAGCTAAAGCCATATGTATGCCAATCGTTTATCAGCAAATATTTCGTTGAACCTATACAACAGGTGTCAGATTTATTCACGAGCAAGTATATCGTATTCTTGTTTTGCTGAGACACGTATTTATGATGCACGATTATAAGCATTATTTACTTAAGAAATAATTTTCGATTTTGAGTTGTTTATCTGTAAATAAACAACGATTTTGAGTTCTGATGCGTATGAATTATACCACCTGGGCGTTAGCCTAAGTGGTTTAATATACGCGCATCAGAAAGAACAATTGTTGTTTATTTACAGATAAACAACGATAAACCGAAGTTATTTCGATTCTAACATGAGCTGGCAACATATTCCGCAATAAGAATGCAAACTATATTTCGGAACTACTTTTTCGAGTTTTTTATGGGCAATTTAACAACGGAAATTACAATGTCATACTGCAACGATTAACCATCTGAAACTATGAGACAAAAACATGAATAACCTAAAGTGTCGGTCAGATACAGTCATATAGGATCTGACACGAGTTGTCATTTCATACCATAATTTATTAAACGAGTTCAGGAATTTTGTTAATAAGCGAGCCTTTGGCGAGCTTACTAACGAATTTCCTGGACGAGTTTAATAAAATGTGGTATGAAATGACAACGAGTGTCAGATCTTTTTTATCACATGCTTTTAAACGAAATAAAACCCATCTAATTTTACCAAAATGCGATTGGTCAGTCAAAGAATACGTAGCCAATGAAAACGCTCAAAATGTTATCTTTCACATGTGTAAAATAGAAATATTCGTAATGGTTGTATTAATTACACGGGAAACAAGGTATAGCATGTGATAAAAATGTATTTCAGTGAAGTGTACCTTTTCGTACGCAAAGCTGCGCTTAATGTCGGAACGCAGTGCAGGGGAAAGCAGCGAACTATAATAGCGATTATCCCCCTTGTACTGTTCGCAACTCCAAATGCATATTATTATATTTATTATGTTCTGTAATGTTTAACCAGCTGAAACTATGAGAAAAAAACATAATTTATCTAAAGTGTCGGTCAGACACAGTTAAGTGTATTTTTGTTAATTGTATCGTAAAGATACACGTGGCCAAAGCTCGGCTTAATGTCGGAAACGCAGTGCATGGTTCTACAGACAAAGAGCAAAATTATCCGGTTGTTAAACTCCCAGTCAACAACACAAAAAGTAGTCCTGATTCTGAGCGCAGTAAAATAGTAAAATGAAGATCTCATTAAAATTGCCAAATTATTGTCAGGTCATGTTAGAATCGAAATAATATTCGCATAATCGTTGTTTATCGGCAAATAAACAACTCTTTGATGCGTGGCTATTAAACCACTCGGGCTAACGCATCAGAACTCAAAATCGTTGTTTTTTTGGCCGATAAGCAACGATAATGCGAAAATTATTTCATAAATAAGATACTGTTTGAGGATCTAACCTCCCACCCAACCCCCGTGTTTGCAGGTCCCGGCCCCGTGAGGCCCATGTTGGGGGCTCCTATGGCGGCCCGAACGCTTGCGGACGCTGCGGAAGGACCGTCTATGAGATGGAAAAGGTCAACGGCATGGCCGACGTGAGTACTCGTAGACATTGAAATATGTTTTTGATTTTTTCTTTACATTAAATCATGTCAGAAGTCAAGTTCGAAATGCTCTTCTAGGCTTTATCGAAACAATATCTGTGTGATTTAATTACGTGTGCTACTTGCAGGAATAACATCACCGTTTTATAAAATGTTGGTGTTTTTACCTTTCAGCAGCATTATGTTGTCGTGTCGTATTTTGTGAACAGTTAACAAATACGTGTACACTGTATACGCCATCACAGTTGAAAATGTAATGCATCACGTCTCTGACATTATAACCCCTAGCAGCCATAACATGTAATAATGTTGTTGTTTAATTTTAAGATGTGTAACCTACGATCTGTAGCCTGTGACATTGATTCACTCATTTTGTATTCATCTTCCAGCATTGGCACAAGATGTGTTGCACGTGCAAGCTGTGCCACAAGCGCCTAGAACCGTCGTCCCTCACCCGCCACGAGCGCGAAATCTATTGCAAAGGTATTAGTGCTGTGGAATACAAACGTATCAAGCATTGGGCAAATCGTCCTGTAAAGGGGCATGTTCCCGTTCACAGATTGACGAATTGACAATTGTCACAGATTCAAAAAATAAACGAAGGGTGTATATAAATGAGCGAAATAGCACTACTGACATAAATAAAGTTTCGTTGATGAGTAATCATCAGTTGGAATGGAAACCATTATTAAGCGTTTGTAACGCAAAACGATTGAACATTTTGGAGTACTTCTTTTGTTTTCGTTGAGATTGTTGAAAACACGGGAATCACTTACATAAAGTAAAAATTCCTCGGACATGTATATAATCAGATTGGCCGAGCGGTTTGCGCTTCAGACTTTTGATCCGGAGGTGGTAGGTTCGATCCACGGTGGCGACACTCTTTTGTTCGTTTTTTTTTAAAAATTCTTTTCTTGTTACAATACTTAAGTTCTTTAGTTCAGATGCTTTAGTTTTTCCAGTTTAAACATATAATGGCATACATAAAAAAAATACTAAAATCTGTGAACACATCCATTTAAAAAGCCAGAATTTGTCATCAGCATGTGTGCAAAGAAGACTGTTGACCCCTTCTGACTTTCAAGGGACGAACTTAGAACAGAATCGCTTAAACTCGGAACATCACGTCTCAAAACCAACATTTTGGTTGTGTTTTAATGCGAACATGCTGGTGTCTTTCATTTTGCCATTTGATTCATGTCCTCTTAAAGTTCATGATGATGTGAAAATGGGTAATGTATTTGAATATACTATGTCCCGCAAATTTTGTCTTGAAACATTGGGAGCTGAAAGTTCCAGTCCTTATCAAAAGTCATAGGCAACGTGTTTTTTTTTCATTGTACTCTATACGCGTCCACACACACGTCAATCATATGCAAATTAAGTCACTGTTTTGTCCAGTTACCTCGTTGCATGTTAACCTAGTTCACCTAATTCGCACAAATGCCTACGGAGTACTTGTCAAAGCGATAAATGGAACTTAGTATTTTATCAAAGGCAATATCAGTGACAAAACGAAGAAAGGTCTATTTTAACGCAAAACTTAGTTTAAGTTGTTTCAATGAAGACGCCAATATTTGCACAACATTAATATGATTATTACCTAGACGTTAAGAGCGTACATTACGTGCTACATTACACACGCTGGCCAGAGTGTGACCGGTTTAAACTGGAAGCGTACATTACGTGCTACATTACACACGCTGGCCAGAGTGAGACCGGTTTAAACTGGAAGTTTACATTACGTGCTACATTACACACGCTGGCCAGAGTGAGACCGGTTAAACTGGAAGTTTACATTACGTGCTACATTACATACGCTGGCCAGTGTGAGACCGGTTTAAACTGGAAGCGAACATTACGTGCCACATTACACACGCTGGCCAGAGTGAGACCGGTTCAAACTGGAAGCGAACATTACGTGCCACATTACACACGCTGGCCAGAGTGAGACCGGTTCAAACTGGAAGTTTACATTACGTGCCACATTACACACGCTGGCCAGAGTGAGACCGGTTTAAACAGGAAGCGAACATTACGTGCCATATTACACACGCTGGCCAGAGTGAGACCGGTTTAAACTGGAACCAACTGGACACTTAATGCTCACTTTCAATTCGTGGGACCCTACGCCATGCTACCCGTGCTGGTTTTAAAAATTGATTGTTATATCTGCGAATTGGAGGAAAACGCATAACAAAAGATGATAAACGCTGGCAATATAAATATAAATGACAAAATATTTGAGGTTAACGATATATTTTCTGAGTTTCACTGCCATGGATGGGTGTTCACAAAGCTCCTTAGGAAAATCCTAACTTAAGTTATACTTAAGTTAAATTTTCCGATCTAGTTTTACATGTACAATTTAATGATTTAAATTCAAGTAAGGATTAAATTATAAGTTTCTTTTTACTCTTTACACGAATAAATAAGGGCATTAAAATAAACGTCCATTTTTTTCCAGGCTGCTATTCAAAGAACTTCGGGACGACCGGATACGGATTCGGTATTGGCGCCGGTTGCCTGTCTACCGGGACGTAACTTCCGGCACTGGGAGTTTGTAACGTCACACGTTTCCCACGACCGGGCCGCGCTAGGGGCAATACCAAGGTCGTGGGAAAATCGACACGCTGAAGATTGCGACTATGTCGCAGTGTGTCTTCTAAATAACTTAATTTAAAATTTACTTTTATTAGGTGGACGTATCAATGATGAATGACAAGTTTATTTTGCTTCTGATGCGAATGTGTGAAAATAGTTACACTTTAATCATTATTATAGTGATTATAGAAAATGTGTGTATCGTAATTAAAGGAAATAAATTAAAACTTTTTTTTATCAAATACTATATATGCTTGAAGTTGGACATGTAGATCAACTACATGTATTTATGCAGTGGGTATATTTTTTACATTGATTTATCATACTTTGGCTTTTTCACCTATATTGTGCGAACGTAATAGCGCTATATGTTTCATGCTTTTAATATCTACTAGTAGTTTTGAACGTTCAAAAATAAACATTAAATGTATGTGCTTTTTATTGTTTACCATGTTGGTTATTCAAAGAAAGTTTAGTGTTCTGTTTACCTCGATTTGTCTACGAAGGCATAACTTAGCTTTACCTTAAAACGCGCTATAAATTATGCCAGGAATTTATTAGTTTCATGTTGAAAATTAAATCCAGTCTTCAGAATATTAGTTTATACCTGTGTATATTAATTAAAACGTTATCACTCTGTTAGTGTACTGATGAGGCCATAACAATGTCAGAAAACCTGCGTAGTTTAAGACATGTACTCCTACAGTATAGTTATTTACAGCACATATGAAAAACGAAGTAAGTGCATTGAATGCGTAAACTAATGAATTATGAAAAAGAAAAAATGCATAACTAAATGTTCAATGTCACGTTGGAATGCTTAATGGAAAATAATGCTGTTGCTGATATAGATAAATCAATCTTACTCAAGGGCGCTACAAACATTTCGACCTATTCAAAAGCCATTCACAAATAAATTCGACAAACTAAACTGATTGGCATTAAAAAGGAACAATACATGCACAACGGGGATTAGACTTTAATGCGATTGCAATTAATACTCGATGTTTGAATTTTCCATTCGATTGTGGAAGAAAAGTTAAATCAATTGGTTAATGTTTTATTTAATAACAGGTACATGAAAATCTTCGATTTAATCGATACCAGCGTCTAGCTGATACAGACACGTGCATTCGTAATCAAAGCATTTCGTGAACTTTATTTGGATAGGATAATATTTTCAATTAAGAAAACAGAAGAAGAAAGCAGAAGAAGAAATAAGAAGAAGAAGAGGAAGAAGAAAAATCATGCAAAAGAATACGTAGGTGAAGAAGAAAAAGGCTTCAAGTTGCTGTGGGATTATAACGACTATACCAAAAGTACTTACTGTTAACCAAGGCTTCAAGTTGCTGTGGGATTATAACGACTATACAAAAAGTACTTACTGTTAACCAAGGCTTCAAGTTGCTGTGGGATTATAACGACTATACCAAAAGTACTTACTGTTAACCAAGGCTTCAAGTTGCTGTGGGATCATAACGACTATACAAAAAGTACTTACTGTTAACCAACTCCGGAACACGCACGCGCTCGACGACATACTTGGTCACCATGAAGGGGTTTACACTACAGATGCTGGGCAGGATCGAGAACAAGTGGGTCACATACAGTCTCTCAGAGATACTCAGCACGTTTATCCTATCAGTAATTCCATTGTAATTACTTCTATTACTACTACTACTACTACTACTATTACTGCTGCTGCGGCTGCCTCTGCCGCCAACAAAGCCACCGCCCCCACCACCACCACTGCCGTTGCTGCTGCTGATGCTACTACTACTACATCTACTTCTACTACTACTGCTACTAGTACTACTTCTACTATTACTATTCCTACTACTACCACTGCTACTACTACTGCTACACTACTACTACTACTCAACTAATACTGCTACAACAGCTGTTACAAACGCAAGGTCATGACCGTTATTTTCGAAATATATTATCATTATTATTTTGGTATACGCATGCGCGGAAACGGGAAGCAGACATTTACAGTATGGTTAACGTACATAATTTATTGTGCTTTATAGTCTTATGAAGGTCTATTCATTTCGCATAGATAACTAGATGTAAAACAATGCTTTATTTATTTAATATCTCACCGCTTATTAGATCTATCAACACAACGCTTTTCATGCTTTAATACGGCGTTTTGCCGTTGTTATTTTTTAAGATATAGAAAAAGGTGTGTTAGTGACAAAATAGACGAAATTCCCAAGAACGCGCGTAGTGACTTCAACGAAAATGGAACATGAACAAATCTTTGTAAACGTAGTCCATATAATTGTCAGATATACAATTGAAATGCCTCGTCCGCCCACTCTAGTTCCTCTCATGATAATTGGGTCTTTAAACGTTCATGCTGCAAAGTTTGTATTGTTTCTTGGGCATGATGAAAGTACACAGTGTCAACTGCGCAATCGCCAAAACATGTCACATTTTATTGCGCTTAATGCTTTAGAAATAAAACAGCATTTTATTGAGTTCTATGTCCATTTTTATGGTACCACTGAAAGTAATGCGCAATTTAAACTCCGTTTTGTAATATAGAAATGTACTGAATGGTAACGATAATTAAAATTTAACAACGCGGCTCATGTCAAATGAATCAATATTATTTTGTCAGATAAATTATATATTATGTGTATTGATTGAGTACCCTTTTTTTCTTTTAAATGAAGAGGAAAAGGACTTCAATGAAGGCGGCTAGTAAAACGTATCTAGAGAGTTAGTAACTAATTTCAGTAAACATTATTTATTTTTATATTGATAATGATTTTTGGTGATGGCTGTGGTGGTTTAAACGATGACAACAACAACAACTACTACTACTACTACTTACTATTACTTCTACTAAAACTACTACTTCTACTTCTACTACTACTACTACTACTACTACTAGTACTTCTACTACTAACTACTACTACTACTACTACTACTACTACTAACTACTACTACTACTACTACTACTACTACTACTACTACTACTACTACTACTACTACTACTATTAATAAAATATAATGATGATTATGATGATGATGATTATGATAAAAATGATGATGATAATTTTAAAACATGAATAATTAAATTACACAAAAACGACAAAATGCACCATCTTTCGCTTCCAGTTGTTTATCTACGACTCCAGCGCGCAGTCCATTCTGACCAGGGGTGAGGCCAGCACGCTCGAGGGTCAGGCCCTGGCTGCCGAGATAGGGTTTTCCATCGCCGTCTACTGTGGCTTCAACGCTTCAGGTATAACGCGTCAGTGTTCTTACTAAGATTTTATAAATTTTGTTTTATAACTTGTAACTAACGCCATTAAATAGCGTTAATCAGCACAATGCTTCAATGAGAAAATGTTATGTTTTTTTACTTTTAATATCGGGATAGGAGTGTTTAAACTGCCGCAGTTCCTGGCGTTGCATTAACTTTTTGTGCTTAAATATGTAATTATTACATATGGTTAAAAAACATGTACTTGATAAACCTTCCCATCAATATGCGAACCACATAGTTCGTGCTTAAATACGTCTTGTAATTGTTTTAGGTACTATCTTTCTGCTGTCGTTACATATATCAACATAACAATTCAGGAGTTTAGCTGATCGATTATCGTTTGGCATTGGTGACCTTGGTGACTTCTTATATTTGAATCGACCGCACTGGCCTAGACAGGTCAACTAATCGGCAGTTTCCATCCACACAAAGCATACCGTAAGGTTCAAATCAGGGTATGCGGCCCATAAGATTAATAAAATTAAGACCACAAATGATCAGGTATTACAATAATTACCGTGAGTCATCTATTGAACGTGCCAATATCAAAAGCATCTTTTGCATTCTGCAAATCAATACATTTGTATGTATGTTTAAATGACTTGATCCTTTGTGTAGATCAATCTTGGATTGTTAACTGGCTGCACGTGTATGATTATTGATCCCAGAAACGCAAAGACGCATTCTGGAGTGGTCCCCATTGCCCTTGGGTTCTTACTCTACGTCATCATCATGTCCTTTGGCGTCAACACCCAATCAGGAATCAACACTGCCATTGACTTATCGGGCAGAGTGTTTGCGTGCTCTGTTGGATTCGGCGTAGAGGTGTTCAGGTATGAAGAAATATGTCCTCTTCGAAAGATGCATGCATAAATAGATATAAAACAATAGGGCTCTTAAGCCTTTTAAAAATAAGCAGCTTCGGGAACAACTTAAGATATTAATATACAGATCATAAAGAACAATGCCCAAATACGAAGAAAGTGTTTTGAACTATAACAATTATCCTATGTTTCGTACAGAGATCGGACAAATAAACCCGACACTGTTTTTTTAATTCACACTATATCACATATTCACTACATAAATTATTAGTTTCCGTTCAGAAATCGCTAACTACATATATGTGCTGCAAATACAGTTATCATCATCAAAAACAACCTAAACTTCGAAACAAGTCAACGGAGAAAACAGCTGTTGCATATAGACATAATTCAAGCGTTAAAGAAACAACATAATTCACAACTGTTAAGTAATTTTTTCAAGATGCCGCTCGCTGCGTGCCCGACTGGGACCAGCTCATGGTCGGTAACCACCTCAAAAATGACGACAGCGCCGAGAATTCCAACCGTAAATTGGAACGAAAGAAGCAAATCTATGCAGTCGATACGGATACCTCCAAATGCACATGTTTTAAGTGTTGTCATCATCAGTCTAGCGGAAATACATTTAGTAGTTCAGGAACGTATTCTAATACAAATCGGCAATATGCAGAATTCACAGGAATCTAAAGGACATTTCTTCCCCAGTTCAATAAAAAATAAAGATAACGGGTGGATGAGAGACTAGACGATATTATAATAACTCTTATAGACATTGGTGCTTTTATTGTAATGTCTTAAACAATAATCGAGAATTAACTGCGTCTAGTGTGGTTGTGTATTTACATGTTGTTATTGTAGTTTGTATTGTTTGAACTTTATGTTAGTATTTGGATCATTAGAAACCAAGATTACTTATACGTTGAAATTTCTGTGCACAAATGCAAATATATTTAGACTATTGATATTAGTATTTTACATTCCTTTACACGTTTGAAAGTGTGTTATGTTTGTGTACACTAGTTGCTGTAATGGTGTTAATATTTTGTCTAATAAACAACACTAAACTGAATTGGTATATTAAAATGTGTCGCATATTATGTCGTCGACCCTCGTCATACATGTGCACGATATACGAGCATTAAAGCTCTTAACGATTATGTCACAGCAATTTCCTTATTTATACGATGATGCGTGAAAACAATTGCTGGAAAACTATAATCTCATTTACATATAATACAATATGGATGTCTTAAATGACGATGACCTGAACGATATGATACTTTATCTTTATTTTTTTTATATAAAAAGACCAGATGTGGTACTCTGGTTTATACTTATTTATTTATTTTTCATTTCATCGTGCCTCAGAAAGTTGCAATTCTGCTAC
The DNA here is from genome assembly GCA_027627225.1 of Congeria kusceri. Lineage (NCBI taxonomy): Eukaryota > Metazoa > Mollusca > Bivalvia > Myida > Dreissenidae > Congeria > Congeria kusceri. Next base: position 68,766,514 of record CM051027.1, read on the forward strand.
TCTGGTGTGCATCCGGCCATTGAGGTATTAAATGGTAATTAAATTGAATGGTATTGTCTTTTATTGCTGTTAAATTTGATTTGCGATGCTATGCGGTTAATTTTTATTTACACTTAAATGTTTTGTGAATAATTATGGGCCACGTGTGAGGTTCGGGCGCCCGTAAACTGGTTTAAACCCCTATTGCTTTGCATGGACCGTTCCAAGGCCGTGACCCCAGTTTTATTAATGTGTGTTTTGTCTTTGTTATGTGTTTTTTTTGGAGATGTGCTGTGTTGTTTTTGGCAATTGGTCACTTGCCATAAATAAAAAACCTCGGGCTACTAATAAGAGTTCTCTCCTGCTGCCGCAGCTGGAGTTTCATTTTGTTTATATTTAAAAGTTAAATAGAAAGACGATAGGAATTGAATGTTTGAACAGAAAAACAAAGCAAAACAACACGGCATAATAGTGATTGTTTCAACATATAAGTTCGTTCCAAGCTATTTGCAAACATTCCTGTTTTAACAAGGTTCATTTGATCTACCAAGACTCGTTTCTCTTTGTACCGGTAATCTAGTTTTGGAGAGTTACGCGGATTAATTTATTGAACATATAATATCAAACAGAAATCATAAGTATCCGAAAGGGCTGCCTTAAGCATTATATCTACTTGTATATGCATAGATTTTTATTTTACATTTTCCAGATGTAATATCGTTGTAAGTTTATGTCACATGCACTAATCAGTATTGCGTGTCATTGCTGTCTTTGTTGCGTTTGTAAGTGCACAAATTATGCAGCAAGTTACGTGTTTCTACAAAGAGAGAAAATAAAACAGTGTTATTAAGTGTATATATCAGCAAAAATAGTGCAACTATTCATGAAACAAAACTTATTGGTGTTCAGTGTCTAAATGTAGTTGTCAATTAAAATATTGGAAAAAGTTTGAAAGACGACCATTTGGATGATATTTGTTTAACATCAAAACAATAGCCAAGCCGTATCACTCTGGGTTTTCTTTTTTTCAAGTATTTTTCTTTATTTTTTTTTTTTTCATAATTCTCATATTTTAATAAATTATTCATTTGTTATTTATTGTATAGGCTTTTGTATTCCTGATTTGTTTAACATAATAACATTTACATTTCTGAAGGAGATCACTTTTTCTTAGACATAGTCCCTTTAAGGTGACTCGTTCACAGATTGTTCGTGTTTTTGAAAAATATCATTAAATATGTTAACTGCCAAAACTGCAGCATCTGGAATAATCTAAAACAAATATTGTTTAAAGAAAAAAATGTAAATTAAAAAAATTGCCTTCGCCGGGACTCGAACCCGGGACCTTTGAGATAAAAAATCTCGTGCGCTAACCACTCGGCCATTCAGACTTTTACCTTTGTTTGTGTATTTTAACGTTATGTAAGTGAAACACATGTTTTCCAAAATATAGATGAAAAGCATTACAAATGCTTTATTATTTTATCCATTTTGATTGATGATTATCCATAAATGAAACGATATTTCCAATGGATGTCTGACTTATTTCGCTTGTATGTTTATAATGTATAATTTCCTTTTGAAATCTATGACAACATTTTTGAAAATTGTCAATTTGCCAATCTGTGAACAGGTCCCTTTAAATACTTCGTGTACGTAATCCAAATGGATATTTGACAAACAAGGGGTATTATTGGACGACAAATCTATCCCTCAAAGCTCTATACATATATATTTATTTATATTTGTTGTTACAAAATATGTTGTGTAGCACACAGAGGTTCATACAAAGAGGGTATACTTTCCTTACCATTCGTACATTTGATATCGACACATGCATTTTTGTAGACATCGTATGTTTCATAGCGCATATAATTTCCACACTGCTCTTTGCTCAAGTTCAGTATGGTCAGGTGTCCACCTGTTTCTATAAACGAGACTGAAAATGCTCCTACAAACAAACGATCCACCAGGAAACAATCTTGAACCACGGCGATACATTCGGCTATCACAACTGGCTGCCGGTTAAGTACGGATGTGAATGTATACGTGAGATCCGAGCAGTTTGTATCACAGTCCAGTGTTACATTAGAAACTTGGATTTTACCCAAAATATCAAGTTGAACGGAAGCACATATGCAGCATCTATAACCTATCACTACTGCTGAAAAACAATCGCCGACATTGGTTTGTGATTAATAGTAACGAATCAGAACAAAGATATGCTAAAAAAAGTGACCATCACCCTTTAAAAGTGTGCAAATACAACGTTACATTGTTTCTGAAGTCCGCACAGGCTGATCCGTTTGTTTCCGGTGTGATAACGCGTGATATCTTCACCGATTAATATTTTCACGAGCGCTTGCGCGAGTGAAAAATATGTAAATTGTCTCCCTTTCCGGTGATGATATCATGCGTTATCACACCGATAACAAACACATTTTCTTTTTATTTTAATGCTATTGAGTATTCTTTACATTTGAATTATTTTGAAATGATTTTTAACACGATGTTTTCAGTTTTATGTCTATAGTATTTTCTCAATAATGCGTAGTAATCAGTGTTAGTAATAAACATTCCTGCGACATGTTGGATTACGATAAAATATGCCGTGGATTAGTTAAGAAATTTAAGCCGCTAATTTTTTGACTCTTCTGGCATTATCATGGCAGCGTGTTTACAGTACAACAGTCTACTATGCTGTACACTATATTCATAGGCAACGCAGAATCCGGGTTTCTAAATTTATTTAAGTTTAAATACATGCTAAATTGGATACACGTAGTCGTTGAATAATTTCCAGCGTTTAAATCAAACAGTTAACAATCAATGCTAGGTTTAAATATATTTTTAATAAAAGTACGTATTGAAAGTGAAAGTACGTTCAGTTCTCCGAAATTCACAGTTTCTAAAAATAGCGTGAACATACGTGTTATGAAGTAAACAATTGTTAACACAGTCACGACATTCAAACGCACTATGTGTTTTCGAAAGCAATTCAAGATGATTAAACTCTTAGATGCGCGTTAAAATGTGAAATGGTGAGCTGAAATGGATTATTTATACGTATTAAGTGTGTTCTATATTAGTGATTCGAATTTAAAAACACAATTGGGTTAAAAGTCGGTCGAGAATTTGAAGAAAACAAGATGGCGGATAATAGAACGCTGAACACTTCTTACACCAGCACATTGAATGCTTAAATACTTAAGCGTGATTACTGGATATACATACTTAATACACAGAAACCAATATATAAATATGTGCTTGCTTAATGAACACAAGTTATTGCTAAGGCAACGCCCGATTCTTGTTGAATTTTGGAGAACCGGCAATACAGCAATTATGTAAACAAGGGAGACTACTGTTCACAGCAACAGTAAACAACAAGTGCAACTGCAAGTGTAGTGTGCGGGAAATAATAACGTGCAAACGATAAAATAAATACGTTGAATTCTAAAATTAAGTTTGGACCAAGGTGACCAGCTCCAATGCCTTGTGGGTAAAACTTGTACCCGCAAGACATCGTCTGTACTAGTCTCCTTGGCTCAATACGACTGAGAATAGCATGGCTACATGATTTTTGGGGGATGTTTTGATCATGAATTCCAATATATTTCCTAGAAGATACATATTTTCTGATTACAAAACTGAAATGAGCATGAAAATATCTTACTTGGAAGTGAAGTTATGACAATTTTTGTACAGCACCCGTCAAAGTGCAATAAAACGTTATACAAGAAAAAAACATGAAAAGTCAGCCCAACTATGAATTTGTGTTTATAAAGCTAAAAGCTATGGGGGGAAATGCATTATATAAATGGTGCATGTTTTCTGATTACAAAACTGAAATAAAATCTTAATTATCTCACTTAGAAGTGTTGTTATGACTATTTTTGTAGACCACCCGTACGGCTGCAATAAGACGCAAATTGGGAAAATACATGAAAAATGAAGACTGTCATTTTTTTCATTATTAAGATAAAACACTTAGCCAAAATGTAATTTTGTAAAGGTGCATGTTTCCTGATTAAAAAACTGAAATAAAATGTAATTTATCTCACATAGAAGTGTTGTTATGACTATTTTTGTACATCATCCGTCAAGGTGCAATAAATGTAATGCAAAAACAACATAAACAGTAATACCAACTATGAGTTTTTATTATTAGGCTGAATACATAATGTCCATGTGTGCAGCCTAATTTTAAAAACTAGTTGGTATGATTGTTCATGTTTCTTGCATTACATTTTATTGATGGTTTTATCAAAATCAGCTGTTCTTTATGTGACTTGTTTTTCCGCAATGATTTTTAAATAAAAAGATGATATATGGTCAACATTTTACTTATTCGTTTGAAACTGTAACACATGTTTTATGCAACTTTGTTTTTAATGCATATATCAAATCAGAAAGACATATGCTTACAATATCAAATTGACAAGTGTCTGCTAGTAATTACTAATTAGTATTTATTTATTTTATTAATGTTATTAATTTAATAATTAATTATTAAATTAATAATAATAATTAACAATTATTGTGCCCCAATTTAGTTCTTAACCATACTCTAAAGATGTGTGTAAAACGGTGTATATTTCAGCACTTGGAAAATTTATAGCGATTGCTCGTAAATATCCAGTTTAACATTAATTGAAATACCAGACTGACAGATGTACGAACCGACTGGGTACGAATTGTTTGGACGTAATTAGTTGTATAATTCTAATAATTAAACAATTAACAACGCATATGCCCTTGTTTAACATATAGGATCCATCTTAATACATGCAATATATCCCTACTAGTGTGTCGACAGCAAATATATCTAAAATATTGATATTTCTTCCGTATTGTTATTCGTACACACCGCCGCCATCTTGGAATTGCGTTCAGTTTAACATGGGTTTGGAAAAGACTCATAAACAATAACTTTGCTGTAAAATTCGTTCTAAAGAAAGGTAGCATTTAATAAAAAACAAATTCATTGTTAAATATGTAGCCTGAAATCCAGCGAAATCCTCTTTTTTTTTAAGAAATATTGGATTTTATACTTTTTCAGCGGAATTTTCGTATCTAAAAATAATACTCAGGTGGATTGTTTTATGGTTTTCCCGGCATTTCATCATCTTATTACTATATGCAAAGTAGATTGGTTCCATAAATTTACGTTTTATATGAGTGTAAGACCGAAATAAAATGGCCCCAGCGTTGGGCCGCTTTTCGCCACTAATTAATATTCATGAGCTTCCTCCAAGGGACACTACTCTCGCTGCTTTGGCATCGCTACTGAGAAAAATCCAAGAGAAAAAAGAGGAAATACAGTTCAACATATCGGAGAGGTATTCTTAACATTTGCTGTTATTAATCTTTACTACTTTTCTTTTTTGGTAATTTTGTATGATAAATGGTGACAATACCTACAATTTAATATTGTCCAAATCAAATGAAATTTGAAAAGGTCTCCCTCACTGTGAGTGATATAGGGATATATCTCACTGATACTTTTCTATATTTCACTACTTAGCATTAAATAAAATGCTATAGAACGAAACTGTGCAGATATGATTAAAGAATAGTCCTTACATAAAACTGATTTCTTTATACTGATATTAATAAAAAGAAGTAATACAAAATTTCGATTTTCTTCTGTGGAAAATCACTCGTTTTATGCAAATGCTTTTAAATGCAAACTTAGAAAGGCGTGCACGTACAAGTAACATACCTCTTATTGCAGTCCGTGTCGTAGATATTGAATTTAGCACGGTTCACTATAATCCGTTATCTCTATCAATGCACGTTGTACCATAATACAACTATCTCACGCGTTTCATCAACCCGTCAGGTTTTACAAGATAAGTTATCTTTTCGTATACCAATAACCTGTATCAAGTTTTTGTTTTTGTAAAGTACGGCTGAATATTTACAAACGTAATACACTGTACACGTTTACCAGCTGAAAATTAGTGGTTTAAACGCAGTTTCATTTCTTTCTTGAATAGTCATCAAAACGTCAACTACGTTTTGAAAAACAGTTTTCCAATTCTTAAAAGCAAATATCGAGTGGATGACGTAGTTTAATTATATAGATAACGAGTCTTGCGTTCTATGTGGAACAATGCCAAGCCATACCAAATGTGTTATGTATAGATGTAATAGTTATGTTACTAAACTTCACGTATCATACCATTGTAACTGGGCTAACCAGTGCCATTCAAAATCCGGTTTTCTATCCAACTGAAACTAGCCTTGAAACTAGGGCATTTGACGGGATCTGTTTAATCAATATCACATCCCATAGAGGGTGATAAAAAGCCGCGGTTGACATTACTATTCTCGGGTTGACAATACGTTGTTTCACCCTCTATGGGGTGTGATATTGATATAGTGTGGTTACTGTTAATTGGCGAGTGCTCAATGAAGTTGTGCATTTAAAATTAATTAACATTAATTAGCCATTGTTTTTCACTCAGAGCAATAATGAATGTAATATTATGTATTAAATCGTCTTTTTGCTATGTTACCGCGCGAGAATTTTTTTTTCTCAACTCCAGAAAGCTTTATATTTTCCCGGATAATGAATAATACCTAAATTCTCTAGGCTATCAGAAACCGAAACCATTCATACAAATCGGCTATTTACACATATTGACCACACGTTTTTTGTGTGTGCTGTGTTGTCTTGGCAATTAGTCACTTACCTTAAATAAACTTTACAATGCGCATGCTGATAATAATAGTTATCTCATACTGATGCAGCTGTAGTTTTACTTTGTTTATATATTTTATTATATTTATGTTTTTGTTTAAATGCACAATGCTATACTTAGAAGTAATGAATACGATAAAAACGTATACAACATTCGATGAGACTCATTGAACCACACAATTTTTTCATTTAGAATACTTATATTTCTCTTGTTAAGTAAGGCATTATCAATAAGCATGCATTATTCATGCATCCACAATTAAAATTATGTGTTACACGATTCATTGAGCATACATTTCAAAAAGTACGTAGCCTCTATAATAACAAGCAGAGAAATGTTAAAAAACATGCGTACATTAGACGATTTCGGTAGTTTTTTTCTGCGCATACCTTCGCGCATCAGTGAGTTGATTAACTGTTCACAAATGATAATTAAACACAGCGATAATAGTTTTTCTATTTTTTGCTCCTCGCGAGGGTGAAGGTATATTGTCGAATGAGAAATTACGAATTTTTGATTATATGTATATAGAAATTTAATATGCGCTAGTCACGTGAGGTATAATAATATGGTAATGCATATGACACAATTAAAAAAACGATCTGGTAAAAATATGATAATCTAAAACGTCTTAATATTGACGTGTTGTATTAGTTAATTCGTACCTTATACTAAAAAGAATACTGAATGGCTTATTATTTATCTATATGAATATTGTTTGGAAACCCCAAATTCGTAAATGACATAATTAACCATCGTCAGCAACACAAACAATTTGACACAAATATACGTTCATAATTGTTCCAACGGACGAATTAAGTCATATATTGTGTAAATAATCACTACACTACTGGTGCTTTGAACACTGAGTATTAAAAAATTCTACAACGCGGGTTCAGTTTATGTTATGTACTAAATGCCTTGCCGTATATGCGCTTATACCAAATGTGTTTATTTATATACCTTTTTTTCTGCGTTGCCTTCTTTCTCTTAAATGTTTCTTGAATTTAATTAGGTAATCCTTAAGAAACTGAAGAGTACACAAAGTCCTATTTTTAATGTATGAAAACGAAAGTAACGAAAAAATATACAATGATCTGTTATGATTTAATATGCGAGCACATTTGTCAGTTTTAAAATTATTTAATGTAGAACGTTCAGTTTAAATTACTGTAAAGACAGACACGTTAAAAGGGATCACAGTCTAAAATATATTTTGTTACCTACTTTACTACATAAATGATAATTTCGTGTTTTTAACTGTTTAACACTGTTAAAACAAGCTCCTCCCAACAGGCAATATTTTGTGATGTTTCATGGTTTTTATCGGCGTAGCTGTCTAAGATCACTTTTGACCTAGATTTCTTGCTATAATTATGCAGCGGGAAAATTGAATGGGCAAATTTTCTAATTTTAGGGAATGCAATCTTCAAACAATAGTTTAACGTATACCAATAACTGTTGCATACTTTTGAGGATTAAAAATTTACATAATTGTTTACATAAGCGGTTAAAATGAAGTTATAAACATATCCTGGACATATACTCTAGAACTGAGACTAATTATGAAACCTATTTTCTCATTGTATGCCATAAACAGAATGCTATATTCATTCACGTATAAACGAAATAACTATTGTGTTTAGCCTACATTTATATAAGCGCTACGCTCTATAAATAGCAATTATGAAATGTTCCCATTCATAAATCTCACTCACAGAGTTGCCGTTCCATGTAGCCCATTGATTCTAGCGAGTTCATCACATTCCAGAAACAGTGTCATTCTAAAAATAGCGCGCGTAGCTAGAAACAGTGTATAGCTGTGTTAATATTCTCGTACATGCATCAATTATAGCGTTCAGAGAATCATAAACCTAAACATTTAAATAAATGGGAAATTTATACTGTTAATTTGAATGAAAATTGTGGTTACGATTTATTAACGATTATTTATAATTGAATTTTTTCTATCAACAAGTAGATAGTATTTAATCTGTAAACAGATGCTACTTTTTCAATAGATACAATGTTATGAAGATTCGGAATACGTCGAATTGTTTTTCGCGTAGCATGAAAACACAATTTGCAGTACTAATTATACACAGGAACCCTTGAAATATCATATTTCTACTGATATAATTTAAAATCGTCATAGTCTAATGAAGGTTTATGTTTGCGTTATCAAAAATAAAGTCTTAACATTTCAAAAATCGCTGAATGTTCCCTGACTATTGCTTTTTATTGGGATACACAGCATAAATGCTTATTTGACTTCATATCGTTATTATATTAGATAACTTACATGAATGGTATATTACCGGTACTATAAATAACTATATAGACTCGACTGATACATAATAATTTTAATTCATTCCCGAAATTATTTTTTTACATTGTTAATTTGTTAAATCGGCTTGACAAATTCAGATAACAATTATGTTAACCTAAATTATTTTAGTTATTCATATATCACTGGTGGAAACATGGAGCTGTATGATTGGTTTATTCACAGCATAGATATTAATGATAATTTTATTTAATTTTAAAATTAATAAATTTATCTCAAATTAACTTTTGAGTCCGAGAAGTTTTCTTATAGTGTCCGAAAAATCTGGGGTCCAATAAGTCTCCTAATATTACTGGGGACCAAACTATCTGGGGTTTGAGAAGTCACGTAACCGATTTTGGCCGTCTGTTTAGGTAATTTTTAAATGACATCTCAATATTAATTTCAACACCGATTGTCTTTTTTAAAGATATTTCTTGGTTTCGTTGTGCTGCCCTCATCATTATTCAAAGGGAAGCAACCTGCACAGAACGTTGCACAATTTTGTAGTTGTGTTACAACTATCATTTTATTAGTTTTCTTGGAAAATAAAACAGAATGTACAAGTTTACAAACTAGTTTGCATGTACGTTAGTATTACTGATTACGCAGTATATTCTATTTGATGCCTGTCCCTTTAATAGCTTTTATTCGCGGTGGCGTAGTGGATATGGTGTCCGCCTAGCGATCGGGAGGTCCCGGGTTCGATTCCCACCCGGGGAGCGTTCTCAAGATCTCCCCCAAAGACACCAAGTACTGGTTCTACCCAGGAAACGGACTAGCCTAAGGCTTTCGATGCAATCGAGCTTAAATAAATAGGTTTACACTAACAGTTTTTATATTATTAGAGAATGCTAAAGAATATGAAGAGTACATTTAGTATTTTTGCGTAACGTAATAGATTATGTACAATAAAATGTTACGAGCATAAGTTTGTATATTCAACAACTAAACGAGTAAACCGGTATATACTAGTGACCATATATTATCAATATTGTACAGAATGTTGAGTTTTATATAATACAGTTTTAAAGCATTGCATAATTAACCTGACCTAGACACAATGATGCATTTTAAAAATCACGCGGAGTCGCTCCGAGTACGTGTTTAACTAATAGCTGATGCCGAGTAGTATGGAGTACTTACTCCGCCATATTTCGCACAGTACACATGTCTACTTCTTGCGCGGTCGCCTCTGTCTCGATCGCACAAAGTCCGCGAATCGCGGAATAGGTTTGCTTCGCGTGACCCGTACTGTACATACTAGACTATTAAATAATAATACGTTTTATTACGGACTTTTCTATATAAATGATTATTAAGTATTTTTAACTGTTTACCACTTTGTTAAAAAAGGCTGCCCCCAACAGGCAACATTTTGTGATGTTTCATGGTTTTGTTTCGTTATGTTGCCCTCATCATTATTCAAAGAGGAGCAACCTGCGCAGAACGTTCCGCCATGTAACTTTCCGTTTCCACTGAGTGCTACTGACCTTTACAAACAGGAGCCAGGTTAATGATTGTGTTCTGTTTTGTAGCTGTGCGTCACAACTATAATTATATTAGTTTGTATGGAAAATGAACCAATTAAATGTCTTTTATTAATTATTAGAAGTAGGTAATAAACCAGATATTTCATTGTCATTTGGGAACAGTCATATTGTTTCCTTCAGTATCGAGGGCAACATTTTGGATTGATGCCCTCGGCATCACGGCCTCGGGGCAATAGTTCAAAAGTTGCCCCCTCTACTTCAGGAAAACTATTTTACTGTTCCAAAATGCCAATGAAATATCTGTATAATACGTAATAAAGTCATTGATAAAACATGACATCAACAGCAAGAAAGAAAAGTGAGTGGAATAACATGAGACGGTTTATATCGGAACAGTGACGCAAGTTGATAGTTTTATCTATATAGAGTGAATACTTTGAAATTATATTTACTTGCAGAGTATAGTTTATATAAGTATAAAAATTCACCCAAAAGGTTTCTACAACGTTTATAATAAAGACTGTGTAGCAATCATCACTCAAGTGATGTATGAGTACAAATCAAGTGTATGTAATTTAAGCTCGGAATAGAGACCCTTTCCTGAGGTAATGCACACAAAAACGCTGGACATCACAGTTTTGACGCTTGATCAGCCTTTGTGCCAGACTCATCATTTTCTGTTAGGCCAACGCAGTCGTAGCCAGCGTCACTTTCGGCGGCGTTGGGAAGGCTATTCCCAAGAAGGAGCTGGTAGATCGGCACCAAGATCAAGGTGCCGGTGAAGCACGCTGCAATCGGGACCAAGAACCAACATCCCGATGCGCCCCTAAATAAATTGACATTAAGCTTTGATATCAATGTTGGAATTTTGCGTTTAAATAGGTTTAATGAAATATAATACATTTAGAATATTTAAATAGGTAAACTTGTGATAGAAATTTCGATGTAGGAACCTTACTCGAATGATTTATAGCCCACAATTGCGGCGAACACCCGTCCAGCAAAGTCAACGGTGCAGTTGATGGGAGCGCCGGTCTGGACACCAAAGGTCATGACGATACCATAGACAAGAAAGACCAGCGCAATAGGGACAACACCGGAAGCCGTTTTGGCGTTGTTAGGGTCAATCAGCATGCATGTACAGCCTGTCAGAAGACCGCACCCCATAGCCTGTGTTATATATGGTTCTTTGATAAATCTTTTGTATTTGTATTCAATGTAAGATTGCGTTGAAGTAGTGAATCTGACATCGTTTGCTTGCAATCAAATTGTTTGTAGATATAATATATTTTATAAAACCACAACTATATCACGACTATAATGACACTTTTTAATGGTTATTTATTCTTTAGTAATGGTACCTTATTCTTAACACCATGATAAAGTTGAACATTCCAGCGTATGCTTAATAGCTAATATTCTTTAGTGACCTTAACGTGGAACGTTACCACAATTCCCAGATTATCGGATCAGGTTAGCCATTGAAAAGGTGTTTTACTTTTCTACTTATTTACTATCAAGTATTTATTCTTTACAATGCTTTAATACTCTGAATTAAAAAAATTAAAAAATAATATTATATATTTTGTATATAAAACAGTTTCTATACTACCACATCAAAGAAATGGGTTGCTATAGAAATGTCGGGTGAAGGTAGTGACGTAAATATTCCGGCCTCGCCAACATTCGTTTTGAACACTCTCTCTAAAAAGAACATTTGTATTAAGTATTTATGAAATGGAAAGCAAAATTAAGCAATTGACAAAGCATATATTAAGGTGAGGACAATGAGATAATCAAATTATGATTACCGTAATATATCCCGTATGTAACGGCGGCAGCAATGAAGGCGCCAATAAACTGACACGGAATGTATAAAGGGTATTTCTTCCACGACAGTTTTCCAGTCATACAGAACATCAGTGTGATGCAGGGATTAAGAAGGCCACCTGGAACAGTGATGCACTTAGCATGTTTAATAAATAATTTTCGCATTATTGTTATCGGCCAATAAACAACGATTTCGAGTTCTGATGTGTAGGAATTAAGCCACGAGGGAGTTAGCCCGAGTAGTTTAATAGCCACGCATCAGAACGAGAAAGAGTTGTTTATTGGCCGATAAACAACGATGATGCGAACACGTTTTCGATTCTAACATTAACCGACAAATATTTTTGCAATTGTAATGAGAACTATATTGTACTATGCTCCGCTCATAATCGGGACTTCTTTTTGCGTTGTTTATTGGGTAGTTTAACAACGATAATTGTGTTCTTTGTCTGCAGAAAACATATCTAATATTATGTTAGAAGTACTCATAAATTATCATATGCATGTTTTCTTTACACGATCAAGTTCAATGCTGTACGAATAAGCTAAACGTGTTTCGGCTCTTCATGGTTGCACGTCACAATGCTACAACATGTTCTATCTTATAAGCTTGTTGATGAACTCATTCGATGTGGTAAGCCCATTAATTCGTAATATAATCATACTCTGATCAATACTTTTATTAAAATAAATTGTCAACACGAGTAAAGCTGAATGAATTATCAATGGAAAAAAAGTACCAGTAACAAAAACGTTTGCATGACAGAAACATGCAATGCAATAATATACATTGGCAAGTACTCTACGCTTCCTGGTCCCACTCTTTTGTTTCTGTCTACAACTATTTTCCAAATTTTCCGAAGTTTTTTATTCAAATATTAACAAAATAACTTTTAAAGCTAGAACATAAATAAGCATAATAAATGCACACAGTGAATACACAAAATCGTACTAAATACCCGCAATCTCATTAAAATCATCTCCAGTCTTACGCTGCTATACTATCCGCTGACTGGATCTGATGACATGGCATTAGGGATCACGTTCAGATGACCTTTTCCGGAGCCGAACCAATTACTGCCTTCAAATATTGCGGTATAACTTTATATATAAACCACAAGGGCAATGCACGAAATTAACGTGAACTTTGGATATTTAGTCGCCTAAAGTTGTTATCCAAGTGAAAATTACATGTAGATGATTTATTCCCGAGGATCAGTTGGAAATACATCAGCTTTTCAAAATCCGTGGCCAAACTTTGCTGCGCAAATATAACAATTTCATTGGGCGTAGCAGGGCTGAGATTGTTATTGTTCGGAAGGTCATTCGAACGCGAGCTGTTATGTGATGTCTTCAGATCCTAACACTGTCAGGATTTGATTTTGATGAGATTGTAAATACCCGCTGTCAATGGAGAATGTTAATTAAATTGACTGATTGCAGTTAATTCCTAAATACAGCTGCATCACCAATTTACACCAAGCTGATACGATATGTATGTGCAATTTCAGAAATAGTATGTATCATATCATTGAATAACGAAGTTAAAATTATAAAACAATATCGGGGTGTTAATTTGAATACAAAGAATAATAGTTAGTTTAAGAAAAAAAAATACTGTGTAATTATTGGCATACTCTAGAACAAAGTTCCGAAGTAGAACCATGCCTACCTGATGCACTGAAGCCACAGTAGACGGCGCACATGAGGCCGACACCCGCGGCAAGCGCCCGACCCATGAACGGCTCGTTCGGCTGCAATGCCCCTTGAGCTCCTGACGCGTAAATGAACAGCTGAAAAAGTGCATGCGGAAGGACCTCATAAACTTCGAAAATACATACATACATACGTGCAGACAGACTGACAGACAGACAGACAGACAGACAGACAGACAGACAGACAGACATGTGCATGACTAAATCGCATAAATCACTCAAACACTTTTGTCTACACGTGGTACATATCTTACCAGAATTGATGGGGCAATTGTGTTTGCTTTATTAAACAGCGCGTATTTTGTGTCCTAGATATTTATTGTTACACATGTATGTGCACAAAGTTTGTTACAATAACGTACCGCCAGCAGAAACGTGCAAAGAATTTCCGAAAAGCCATTGGCAACCCACTTGTTCCGAATTCCTCCGATATTTTGCAGTTTCAAACCAGACCTTGTCCTGTACAGGAACAAGAATACATCAATATATAATTTATTTGTCTAAACTTATCTTTTATCAACATGAATTTCAGGGAATGTATGAATTGAAGTTTTTGCTATAGTGATCCGTTCTTATCTTTAGTGTATCGTATTGAATTCCAGGGGCGTATTTAGGGCAAAATCGAATGTACGCCCTTGCCTGTACATGAAATATATCGGAAAATAATTTTAAAGGAACTATTCACATATTGGCAAACAAAGAAATTCCAAAGAAAAAAAAAAAATAATAATATATAAAGGTGCGAAAATGACACTGCTGACAAAAATATCTTCGATATATTATATCGCCATATGAATAAACATCAGATGATATAGGTTACGAGTCAGTAAACCGAAAGCTGAACGGGTCCTTTTTCGAAACAGTCGCACCTTCCTACCTGTTTTGTTATCTTTTAATAATTAAAGGGAATGTATGTCATATGTGCTATAATGTGTATATCAAGTTATTTATAACAATTACATTTTTTTTTTTAAATGGCCTGTATTTAGTTCCGTCTGCATTGTATAACTAGCTTGCAAAAAATATTTGTTTGTTTAAAAAAAAAAAAATATTATGATGTCGAATATTGAATAAGACGCAACATTATCAAGTTTAAAAGTGATAAATTAAACTTACATTCAAACAAATGATTTCATTTTAGCAAAAATGCACTCATAAATCACATGTTTTAGTTTCTTTTTTCGCCAAAAGTCCCTTATATGCACTTTGCAAGGAACAACTTAAAATTAAAGCACTTAAAGGATCTATATGAAACCTTATCATCAAGACATATATTTAAAAAGATATTCGGCGTCTGTGATCATTTTTATCGTTCGTATTTATGACTCGATCAGTAGGTCACATGATACTATATTCATGCTTTATTACTCCCAACATATCTTCATATAAATTTACGTTACCTATTTGTTGGTTTTGCAAAAGAAAATCAAAACTAGCTCTATCCTGTTTCCTAAAAGTATACAAAAGGTTTAGCATGATCAGTAAAGTTATTTAAATTAAATTTCGATTTGAAAGAACCTTAAAATTATTCATTTGGAGCGAAAACATACAAAATCAGCATCATAAACCAAAGCATACATACAATTTACATCAGATAATGTGTACATTAAGAATTTGAGTTTCACTTTGTAATTATATCAGAAAGAAATTTTAAATGTAATTTTACATGAGCGATACATTTGCCGTTTTGCCACGATGAACACACTTAATTTGTTTCGAGCTAAATATGCGGATTTAGAGGAGGGCGGAAGCGGCGTTCGACTCCTCTAAAATTGTCCAAAACTAGGTTTTTAAACCGAACAATCACTGAAACATGTGAATTTCGTTACAATTACATGTTCCTTTCAATCAAATTATTTCAACTATAGTTTCTGTTATGTGGTATTTTGGTTAGATTGTTCCGTTTGGCGATATTGCGTCGTTCTGTATTTTATCATGCAAGAGACAATAGCAGTTAATTTGTTGTCATGTACATTGAATTTAATAGTTCCGCCCCTCTAACTCCAAAGCTTGGTACCGCGCCTGATATTATATTTGAAATATGGTAATATAACAGGAGGTGTTTGTTCTGTACCAGATTAAAACCATTTAAGACAAGGGGAATTTTCAATCATCAAACCACATTCTAAAGTTTTGACCAAGGAGCTCTGTGAATGAGGCGTGTCGTGGGAAACCCGGGCTGAATGCATGTGCGTAAAGTGTCGTCTAGGATCAGCCTGTGCGGTCTTTTCTAAACATAAATCCACTGTAGGCGGAAAGTGCCGTCCTCGATTAGCCTGTGCGGACTGCACAGGCTGATCCGGGACGACACTTAACGCAAATGCATTATGCCCGGTTTTCCCGCGACACGCCTCGAATATGGATCCAGCGGGTTTATTTTATATGAAAAATATGAGTTGGTAAAATAAAGACGAACAAGTAAGAACAAATCATTCAAACGCTATGCTAATTTAGGATTGTATTGCTAAGTTACTAGATACGTGGTTTTATTTGTAGTTGTTTATATTGATGAACCGGTCGGGTAATATGTAGTGAGTTGATAAAACGCACATACAAGATCATTAAGCAGACATTGAACCTATACAGGTATTTTTATGTAAACAAAGAACAAAGTTATCTGTGTAATACTACCCATAAGCAACGCAAAAAGGAGTCCCAAATCATATTAGAATCAAAATAATTTTTGCGTAATCGTTGTTTATCGGCCAATAAACATCTCGTTGTCGTTCTGATGCGTGGCTATAAAACAACTCGGGCTAACGCCCTCATGGTTTAATTCCAACGCTTCAGAACTCCAAATCGATGTTTATTGGCCGATAAACAACGATAAATCGAAAATTATTTCTAAAACAACAATGTATAATATAATATAAGATTATATTTCTATTTACGTTCATAGTTCGTACTAATAACCGTGCGTTAAAAACGCATAATCAGCACTGTAAAGTACAACAACATTAGCGTTCAATAAAAAGCAAGTTCAACATCTCGTATCTTAAAATCTTCAACGTTCTGGTTGATGACGTGTAGTACTTGCTTTACTTAACCCATCAATTAATCATGCAATAAGGCAAGCTTATTTAAATTAAAATTAAATTTATTTTAAATTTCAACCACAAGTTTGTGTATTGTGATTAATTGGAGGCTAGGTTTGATGTTCGGCATGCCTTTAAACCGGAGATAATGTCACCGATACTATTTTCACTTTTCGTAGATGATTTAGAAATGTTTCTGCAAAATAGACATAGTGCTGGAATTAATCTACAAGATATATGTTTGATTTTATTGCTTTTTGCAGATGACATGGATGTAATTGGTGAAACGCCTGAAGATTTACAAATGTCTCTAAATTGTCTTTATGACTATTGTAATACATGGGGCTTACAAGTAAATATAGCAAAAACCAAAATTGTTGTTTTCCGTAAACAAGGAGGTACAAAACGTAATGAGAAGTGGATGTATGGAAATGAATACCTAGACATGGTTAACGATTTTATCTACCTAGGTGTAACACTGAATTATATTGGAAATTTTAATCTTAATACTAATACTTTACGTGGTAAAGGTCTAAAGGCACTAAACACATTGCTATCAAATTTGAAAACATATGATTGTAAACCAAAGGTAGCCTTACAGTTATTTGATGCTTTTGTTTCGCCAATTATTACATACTCATGCGAAATATGGGGTTTCTCTAAGTCTAGCGAGTTAGAAAAATTACACCTAAAATTCTGCAAGGCTATTCTTGGTGTCAGAATGTTGCCGTATACGGCGAACTTGGTAGATACCCGTTACATGTTAGCAGATATGTACGCAATATCAAATATTGGTTTAAACGTACTAAAAGTGACAATATAATACTGCGATCAATCATGGAAGATGGTCTGACTGATTTAAATAATAACAAGATAAATTGGTTTGGAAAGGTTAAGGACCTACTCTCTAGATATGGATTTAATTATGGATGGGCCAATAACTCACTAATCAATGAACGTAATTTTTTGTCTTTGTTTAAGCAACGAGTTATTGATGAATACTTACAAGAGTGGCAACGTGACGTAACTGATAATAGAGTTTTGATTGTGTATAAAGCAATAAAAACAACATTTTCATTTGAATCATATTTAGAAACAATCGTATCAAGAAATTTGAGAACAGCGATTACAAAACTACGTCTTTGTGCACATAATCTGAGAATACAAACTGGTAGATACGATCAGGTAGATAGAAACATGCGACTTCGTCAATTATGCCAAAATAATGAAGTGGAAGATGAATTCCACTTCTTGTTGAAATGTACTACATTCGTTCAAATAAGAGAAAAATATATTAAAAATTATTATAGAATCAGGCCTAGTATGTTCAAACTCACGCAATTGCTAAATACACAGAATAAAAGTGAAATGTTTAGGTTAAGCAAGTACATATCAGAGGCAATAAGTATTCGCCAAAATATTATGATGAACAATTAATAACAGATGTTTGCATATATGTGCATACTGATGTATATCTGTAAACATATTCTATACCACTACTGCTTAATTAATTTGATATTCATGTGGCTATAGTTATATAATTGTTGTTTACTTCAAATGGACACACGAAAACAGTTCCATTTTAAATAGATGTACTATTCTTATGAGTGAAAATGCAAGTTTCATTTATATTTAGACAAGTTCATCCAGTTTTAGAAATATTAAAATAAATTATCACTTACTATAATGTATAATGTACAATGTATTATTGTTAAACACTAGAAACTGTAAAGTTTATGTGTAATAAAATTTATGTTCTGTTCTGTTCTGTAATGAACTACTATTGTGAAAGGAAATTGAAAACCGAGAACAACATTTAAATGAATCAAACAAAGAAAAAATTGGACAAATAAATAAATGTGGACCTAAACAAGATAAGAGACTCCTCAAAATTTAAAGGATATACATGTATAATTTAATGGTATACAATAAATTGAATATTTTTAAGGATTGTGAATATTATAGAAATTAATTAAAAAAAAATTGAACTAAAGCAAGATCATACATTAAACGATTTACAAAATATACAGTAACTAAGTACAAAACAATCAATAGAAAATTGAACGGTTATGAACAGATGAAGGGATAACTGATACTCTGAATATATGTATGAAAAGACTCGTGCCTCACTGCTGTTAAAGCTTGTTTAAGATCACCTGAATTAAAATTGGAGTTTCTGTTTTGATAAGTAGTATTTTTGCATGTGATAACTTTTTTTTTTGTAACTCAAAAGCAGGGCATTATTACTTGCACACCGAAATAAAACAAACCAAGGCATTTCCTAAAACATTGGAGGCCTGATACACTACTTAATACAACATAAATTAGCATCTGGGTCTATGGCAAATAGATTGAAACCACATTTACAAACTATGTTATCAAGGGTTCAAACTGGTTTTGTTTCAGGGCGATATTTAGTTGAAAACACACGGCATAAAAACTTACGCTGAAAACAATAACGTACCGGGATTAATAATAATGATGGACTTTTTTTTTCTAAAAATAAAACAAAGCGGTGATATATTATAAATTTATTGCATTGAAAAGTCTTTCTACTTATTTAATACTGGAACGCGCTTTAAACGTTGGATATCGCTTTTTAAACACACAGGCATCTGTTCACTTATACAAATTTTCGTCCGACAGCTACGCAATTGACAAGTAGATACTTATCAATCAAGGACTGAGTTGACCAGGGATACAATAACTTAATTTGGATAGGATCTTTGAAGTAGAGCACCCGATCGATCAAAACATAATATGAACTAACCACATTGGATACAACACTATTTAAAAAAATATTAATACTGTTTGAGGTTGACCTCAATCTTATGGTTCATCTATTTTTTTCTGATTTCTTTTTTGAAATAATAACAAGAAATATCGTTAAAAAGATATTTGGAGTATGTTGTAACTGTTTGTAAAGAATGAAAATTGAATATCCAACATCAATATTTAAAACTGATGCATATGTTGATTTGGTTATACGAACAGTCTCATTTCTTCATAGATCTTTATTCTACACGCATTTAATATTATTACTCGATATTATTAAAATAAAATAAATAAGTAAATTTTCATCATCAAATAGCGAACTGATATTTTCATGTAGAAAGCTCCTAAAAAGTAGTATGGAATGTTTCTAAATTTGAAATAAATAAAAAGAATATCATTATTTCATGTCAAAGCAAAGAACTGATAAATTGCCCTATGGTTTAAATCAGTTCTACTTCAATAACCCAAATAAGTCAAACTCATCTGCTCATCAACGTCAGTATGTTTATATATATTTGAAGCGTTTTTCATGATTAAAATATTTTAGTATAAAATAAATTTAGTCATAGTCTATACAAAATCAATGTCTATTTGTAGATTGAATAGCCTCTACACGAGAATTTGTTACAAACATCAGTATTTCACAAGGAAATACAATGATGCAGAGCATCATAAGGCTCCGGCGGAAAACTATGACAAGTCCATATGTTTAAGATATCTTAATTATGTATTGTCCGTACAAGTCACTGATCTTACCAGGCAAATCCAAATTTAATAGAAGTAACATTGTTTCCTAGAAAATAATGACGAGAATGAATATGAGCGTTGATAATATTTTTATGGATCAAACATTTATACTATGTGTACCAAATAAAAACACACGTCCGAAAACATTCATCGCAATGAAATAAAGTAAAAATACCAAATTTAAATGAAATTAAATTACTTAAGTCCGAAGCTTCCGCCAGTGTCTATTAATACATTGAATAGCTTCTACAGGAAAAGATAAGAGAAAATGCAGTTCTAAATAATTCATAATAGATAGATCTACCAACCGTCATTCAAATAAACATGCATGGTAAGTTTATAAATATAAGTAATTCTCCATTCATTATGAATCTTATTGTCTATCGTTCTATGGATGCTTGTTAGAACGAATCAGTGTTCCTGATGTGCAGGTTAGTCAGCGAGTGCATTCTATGGAATGTTGCCTATCAAATATGCGATATTAACGGGAAATTTGACAAGGTCATGTTACACGGCCTGTAAACTCTGGCCTGTAAATTGAAAATGAAAACTGAGCCAATGCAGCTTCTGAGTTGGAAGCTCAGAACTGGGAATTAGTAAAAAAAAAAACGTATACAAAGTAAAGAGGTATGTCTGGATTTTTTTTACATTGGCACATTTTTTTCCATTTACCCCCGAAAAGAAATGGAGCCAACTTTTTACAGGCCGTGGTGGGGATTTCTTTTAGACTAGAAGATGCAATGTTATGATTCATTAATTCGGGACTACTGGCGGGAAATTTTCAAAACATTAGATTGGATGTTGAGAAAGGTCAAACGTTGGGTTAAACAGCTACGCCGAAAAAAGTCAATGAAAAAAGAAAACTTACACCAAATGGTAGAAGTATCGTTATAAATCCTTTGTATTACCTCTGTTCACTCATTCTTGTTTGTGATACCCTCAACAAAGAGAGAAATAAACGATTTTGGGATAATGCAATCTCATTAAAACCATCTCTAGTCTGACGCTACTATATTGTTAGCTGACTGGACTGGATCTGATGACATCGCATTAGGGGTCACGTTTAGATGACCTTTTTAGGAGCCATCAAACTGTTGCCTTCAAAATCTTCAATTAACCACAAATACTATGCACGAAATTAACGCGAACTTTGGATTTGTAATACAAAATAACAAAAAATAAGAAGAATAATGATCATTACAGCCAGAATAAAATGTTTGATTTTGTCGTCCTCTGCATTCACAACCATTTGTCACAAACGGTGCACACCTATTTTTCTTATTTTAAATGATAATTATACGGTTGATGTTCAATAACACACACACGTCAACATAGATTTATTTAAAATTGTGGTCTGGACAATATAAGTCAATAAGCACAACAAATAGACACATATTGTTCGTATACAGCAATGAATTGTTTTGCAACAGCAATTATTAGATACACATCTTTCAATTACTATTGAGTATCTGGACGTCTAAGTGATGAGCTTTATACAAAGGGCACGAATGGCATAACAACGCAGTTGCATCAGTCGTAGAGTTTTGTTATTACAATAGCTGTAATATTATAATATTAAATCTGATTAGGAGATTATAAAATGAATCGGTATTAAATGTCGATTATAGTTTGATATATATGTACAGAAAACTGAAAATATGATAGCAAGAACTATACAGAGAATCAACCATTTGTCGTAAGAGCCACCCAAACAAACGTATAATTAAGTCCCTGTCATTTCAAATGAATAATATCTGCCTAAATCTGAAATTACAATTATCGAATTGCAAATTCAACGCATTTGACATATATAAACCACCAGTTGCTAAAACGCACACCAATTAAAAACATAAAAACAATAAATTTAAAATTCCCACTAAGTTGTTTACCGAATATTATTACTACTGAAATAAAACAATTGATACTTACATGTTGGTATTGCTTGTGTGTCTTTTCCAGATGAAGTGATCTTTATCCTCACTTGAATTCATTTGAACTGACTCTTGCATTGCTTTTTAAAACACATTTAGCAGTTAAAGTACACGTATTTATTCACTTCTAGGTCATATGCAAGTAGAGCGTGTCATTCTTAACAATAATCGTAATTGAAATCTAGGTTATAGATAAACAGTGCGCATAGAGACGCAACCATGTTCTTGATTAATGGTTTCTCCCGAAAATAGGTTAATTATATAAACGGTATGTAACTGCACTGAAATGTTAACTTACTGAACTACTACAATGAATGATTATATTTGTATAAATACACTACTATCGATATAAATAAATGGCTCAGGTGGCGAAGAGCGCAGCGGGCTATTTTTGAATCAAGGTCGAAAAGGTGCTATATCACGAAAAAACGCCGTTCCCCTCTAAATCCGCTTATGTATAGTATATTCGAGCACTCTGAGACGGACACAAGATGTTAAGGGGATGCTGATGTTCCTGAGACAGTAAGTGAAGTGATTTTTTATTTTATTTTGTCATTTATATTATTGTTATGATTTGATAAATTAAAAAAAAAAAGAAATCAAAACTTTGAGCACCGAATATAGTTTATAAAAAAACAAATATCACTTTATAAATTGCAATTAAAAATACAATGTTACTAAAATATACTCAGACCAGATTCGAACCCGGTTCGCCGTCACCAAAATCGTCAGCGCATACCACTCGACCATTCTTCTTTTGCTTATTGTTGTCTGTTTATGTTTATATAAATACTTAATTTGAAATGAATGGCACATTAAACTGACACTGAAATAGTAATTTCATTGATACCTCTATACAATGGACTGTGCTGATCTTTGGTGTCTCGGAGGTCGCTGTCGGACTAAAGTTTGTATTGGCATGAAACCAACTGTGAGATTTACTTTCATATTTTAAAGAAATTAAGTAAGGCAACAACACTTGGCCTCAATGGCTAATTTTCTGCAAGATCAAACTGTTTATAAACGTTAACATTTGATGCATGCCATAAATAAATAAGAAAAACTATTTGCAATTTAAATTGTTGCAATTTTTCGACTGTCTTTGAACCAGTTTCTGCGTGATATAAGAATTTCATTGAGGAGAGACGTAGAATCAGAAAAAAGTGCGGAGTACTACATCAAAGGAGCGGTGTGGAAAACCGGAAGAGTTCAATGACATATACTATAATTTGGTATATCAGGGACTTATATCATTTAAATGGTTCAATTAATTGTTTTTAATATGGTTTCTCCAGATGTAGTTGGACAAAAATGTATTAAACGTCAAAATATATTCAGCGTTTCTCTGTTGACCAGCAGCAGAGACAGCAGGCGGAACTAAACATGCTATTTTACTCTGGATCGTAAAGACTTATATGTAAACGTTTTCGCAGATTGTTTTTTGTTTATTAAATCATTAACTACTTTTACTGTAAAAACTAAATAATATGAGCTTACCAATCAAAACCTCGCCGGAAC
The DNA here is from genome assembly GCA_027627225.1 of Congeria kusceri. Classification (NCBI taxonomy): domain Eukaryota; kingdom Metazoa; phylum Mollusca; class Bivalvia; order Myida; family Dreissenidae; genus Congeria; species Congeria kusceri. Next base: position 68,790,573 of record CM051027.1, read on the forward strand.
TCATACCTACGATCTGCGGATCAAGCGTCTGTCAGTATAACCACTAGGCCATACGGACCGATACATAATTATACAAGTGAATTGTATGGGTTGTTGAGACCGTTTTTAAGTTTCACGTTTGCCTTCATTCCGTTATTTGAAAGATTTTTAGAAAATGACCGCAGATAGTTATTGGTGAAGTATTCCCGATTTTACCGTTGGTGGCAATTGTCGAATGCCTTTAAAACGACAATAGCAGCCTACATTAAATGTACCAGACATCGCTCTTTTTTTAATGTTGGATCTAGTATTGTTAATTGGGCAAATTATGCTCTCATTCCATTCTTCCGCAAACAATTTTACTTCGAAAAATTTCATTCAATAGTGTTGTTCGGAAACGTAGCATCGCAAAACAATCTACCATTGAGGTTTTAAATCTCAATATATCAGTTGTAAACTAATAAATAATTGAAACTACGTCTTTTAGTAGTTATTTAGATTTATGTTTGCCAATGCCATATTGGCATTCACATTAACTGATGGCTATTTACTCTGATTTGGTTTGCATTTATATTCAGTTGGCCGAAATTGTGTTTATTGTGAAAGTACAATTTCCTGGCAGAGTTGTCGTTCGTTGCTCTCACAATACACCTCTGCAACGGGCTCAATGACAAGAATCTTGTCGAAATGTAAACAAAAGTATTTAACATTGATTTGTAGGACCAAACGAATAGAAATAAAGAATAAATTATTTTAAATTATCATAAATGGGGACTAATTAATAATGTTGATTCCTATAAATGGAATTCTGTTCATGCCCATTACGCAGATGTATTCAGTTCGCAAATGAAAACACAATGGACAGAGTGGATAGTATTGTGTATTGCGTTTTGAATTTTATGATCATGCGACTAAAACCACGCGAGTTGGCACTACTTTCCGAGCCAACAACAGAGGTGAATGGGATGTACCCGGTGTGTAAGAGGCTGATGAAAGTGATCGTGGTTAGCTCCCTTGTTTAATACTGGATTAAACTTCCGCATCATTGACATTATCAAATGTTAGAGCCAATGTAAGTTGAACAAAATAAATAAGAGATTTACTTTTTAATATATACATGTTTGTCTTTATATGCTGTTTATATATATTTTAACACAACTGTATATACTATGTGTATCAAACAATAACACAGATTTATCCAAAATAAACAGAATGTAAGCACACATATATAGAGTTTTCACAGAAATAATAACGTGTTCTTAATCATTAACTTTTTACAAAAGGGGCAAAGGAAAGTATTCTCCCTGCACAGGCAATTCACATGTGTTCAGTATTTTAGATGAGGCCAATATCCACACTTTGTTCGGTCTTTGTGGAGTGGTACTCAATTTCATCAATTTATGTTTCACCGTGACATGATATTGCAATTGACATATGCTGGAAAATTTCTCCTTTTGGCTGACTTTGCGGATGTTATTTGTTGTTGTCTAAGACGTTTTATTACTGATCATTTTCATTTTTTGTGGTAATGTTAGATGGTTCTAAATGTGATACGCCAGTTTTAATGAAGCAAGAGATCAGATTGTCTGCAGAGATGCTATTGGTCAAGGATTTGCTAGACACATAGGTAATGGTGTACCAGTTGATTTGCAGGCCTGAATGTTGCCTCATGTATGATTGACACTTTGAGTCGTCAGCGGTCCAAAGCACTCAATATCAAAGGGCTGGGTAACATGTGAGGTATGAGGGAAAGAACATGATGTTGTTTCGTTTTCCGAATCAGCCAGTTGATGTGTGACTTGTTCTTGTTAAACAAGATGAGAACTGGTTGAGAGCCATTGCATGGATTGCATAGTACATGCTTTTTAAAATGGTGTTCCATATAATGCAGGATCACCTCGGAGTTGGACCAGCGAGATTCTGAAGTCCTTAAAATACAAGGACTTACATTAGGACATATTTGGTGATCTTTGACTAATTAGATCGTGGAAAAAAGTGTAAACAATCGAATCGGAAGTATGCCGTCACGTTACAGATAATCGGCAAGTTCGGTAGAGGGTATTGGCCGACAGACAGTACTCAAACATTTCATTAAACCAATATTATTGTATTGTATTGTATTTGCTGTAGTTTAAAAAATCTGCATACTAAGACCGTCTGTTCACAGTGCACATTTTCCCGTCAAATATTTTATACTCCTTAATAATTTGCCTTCACTTATGGGCTCCTTTAAGACGTCCACATTTGTCTCCCTTTAAAGTTTGTTTTCTGATATGTGGTCATTAAATCCGTTTGTGATAATTTGTGTTTCCAGAACAGCTTTGAAAATAATCGAATGTCAGCTAATTATAAAATTAATTGGATTTGATTCGATATCTTTTTTTGTGCAGTGCGTTTTTTTTTTCAGAGGGCATGTGATATTTTGCAAAAAATATTCCACATTGTGTTTATCATAATAAAGTAAACTATTTGTATAATTTTTTGCTTCACAAAAGTGCAAACTATGTTGGATTGTTATTAATTTATACACATTTAAGTGAGATTGCATTATTAAAGTCTTACATTTAAAAATAGATGCATACTAATAGTCTAATAATTACAAATAGTAAAACTCTATAACTTGAATATACTAGAACAACTTTAATTTATTTCATACCAAAATGTAAACAGACATCAAAATGTAGGGTCTTTTTGTTGACTTTCACCTACGTTTTGTATTTAACTAAGGCGAGTGGGTTTAAGGCTCGGTATAGATACGGTGATTACATATTTTGTAATTGAAATCAACCGACAATGGAGATTTCTGTGAAACGAACTTGTAGACTGTCATGCTAAATATGGGCACGTGTACGATACGTGAGGAATAAGCACGTTGATCCGGAGTCGTACGGAACGTTAGGCTGTGGGCGTAAATATGGGCACTTGTACGATACGTGAGGAATAAGCACGTTGATCCGGAGTCGTACGGAACGTTAGGCTGTCGGCGTAACTGTTGCGTGCTTTTGTTTACAATTTTAAAGTCACATTTGCGAGGAATTGTCAGATTCTTTGTTTGTGTTTTGAGGAATTTGTGTTAGATATATGCTAAAACAGTACTATTAGGCTATACTAATTTGATTCTAATTTGATTCTATGTTTAGCGCCCCATGATTTTTCGAAACCTTCCAACAAGGCAGGAAAAAGCAAACAACGAGTCGATGAAAAAACACATTTTTCTTTAACAACTTATTCATGGCAGTGGCAAAAATTTACTTGCATAACTAAAAAAACTGTTATACATCATTTTTATATTGAGAACCTACTGTAACACAGTATTTTAACTGTGTAAATTGACTAGTTGCACACTATGTTTTACAAATATTGATAAAAACACCTAAAAGTATTTTTCCTATGTGTTTCCAAATTTGATATACGCTTTACAACACCATTTTTTACATTGTCAAAATTGTTTTGTTTTGTCCAGGCGTCCGAAAACCTACCAGCCCGAAGACGATACAATAGAATCAAATTAGTATGGCCTTAGATAGAAAAAAACATTGAGTCAGATTCTGCATGAAAAACCAGTAAGATATTACCTTTACAAGAGGTTTGTCGGAGATTTAGAGAATTCTTACATGGTGGTTTAAAAAGGAACATTTTCTTTGGGGACTTATTTTATGCTTTAGGTTTCGTAATCGTAACAGTACTCAAATACATTAACAGGCAAATCACATCAACTTTCTAGCAATCGTAATGTACCGAGATTTATGTTACTTTTCCAAAACTATACAATTAAGTTTGTAACTGCTGAAAATCAATGTCAATTTCTACGACCGTATTTAAAGAGGACTTTGTGTGTTTTAATTACATGCAGTGTTATGGAAATTGCAAAGCATTAATTATATTGAACATGCATATTCTGAATGTTGAATGTTACCCCCAAAACAATTTTAAAGAAAAATTCCAAGGCTTCAGGACTATTGTGGATGGGGAAATGGAGCTTCTGGATGAGACTCGACATATTCAGCATCACGTACGTTTGCAGGACAGTTAGACAGATGGAGAATGCACTTATATGATAACGCAAGACTCAGTTTGCATGCGGAATTATGGTGATTATGCCTCTAATTATAACAACTCTGTTGCAGATAGTGCTATCATTGTAATATTTGTGACACACAAAAGCATGACTAAAATTATTTGCGAACAATTTATAGTGGTTTTATTGATTTCGGCATGATTGGTCACACATAAAAGCAGCATAGTGTTTTTCTAATTGTATGTAATTGATTACACTTGTATGTAATTGATTACACTTGTATGTAATTGATTACACTTGCATGTAATTGATTACACTTGCATGTAATTGATTACACTTGTATGTAATTGATTACACTTGTATGAAATTAATTACACTGGTATGTAATTGATTACACTTGTAGGTAATTGATAACACTCCACTGATAGACCAAAAAAATCGATGAGGTTGGTAAATAATTATTGATATCCTGAACCGAGACCAGTGCCGTCATAAGAACATAGTCCGCTGCGCGAGACTGCTTTATCTTCTCATTGTTAAAATAGTGCAAAGTAACAAAATGATAGAATTGCGTCAATGTTCACCTGCCGATGGCATAACACTTGCAGCATCGTAATATCAATCAACTTTTAGGAAAAATATTGCTGCGTTTCATATGGATTTCGTTATAAGCTAGGACAAATCTTATTACATAAGCAATATACATGATATAAACACAAAGAGGCAGAAAGGAAAAGTAGTATGACATACTTATTGTGTCTTTGTCAATACCACCACATGCGTAAGACACTACTCGTTCTAAAGCTGCTGCACAGGGACGCAGATGCACGCCGCTTTTAACTGTGGGGTCATATATTGTAATAACTTCGTTCAAACATGTCCACTTCCAGACTATATTGCTCATAAAACATTTGTTACGGTTCACTGAATTGTGATTTCATATAATTCTGTGTTGTCCGCATGTATGTATTATATATAAGTATAAGACGAATACATCATATCCGTATTTTCATTATTTTCCATTTAATGTGAATTCAGTGTAAATCCTTGCACGTTTTTGGTGATTATGTGCAAAGACTTTTGTACAAGGGGACATTTTATGTCAGTAACAGAATGTTCTAACGATGCTTACATGTTTACAGAAATTGTACTTCTCCCAGAAAGTATTGTTTTGTAATATAAAGCCAACTAGCACACCCTCAGATCAATTCTGACGTAAACACGTGAATTACTGTAATTATAGAAATAATTAAGAAATAAGTATATAAACGACTTTTTGAAACTATTAAACTACGAGTACGTTCCAGTTACTTAATAAAGGTAATTTATGATCTATTAATTGAACTTAGTAACAAACGACTAAATCATTACAGAGCGCACAATTAAATATATGATCCTGCAAACATTTATAGGAGAAATGTAACTTTATTTCGAACAATAAGTATAGGCTCATGAATTTAAACCGTTATAAAACAAGAGGAAGATAAATCGTGATCCTCGTCTATGTATTTTTGGCATTAAATGAGTCCATAGTTTTCGTGATATTATAATTCGCGTTATGTATTTTAGTACATAACTCAACCACACGTGGAGTCCATTTATTATATCATATCGTGCATTTAGAGATTTGACAACAAGTGTACAATAAAGTATGGTTTTATTTTATTTAGAAGGCATATGACACGCCATTTGTGTGCTCTAGAAGCCAAACACTTCCACCTCGCATAGATGCAGGTACTCATAGTTGAAATCTGTTTGCTGGATCCTCACCCAGCGACCTACAGTGTTCCTGGGACAGTCGATTGTCACCGTGTTGCCATCTGAACTGTGGCCAAAGTACACCCCACAGGTTTGGAACTGGGTCGAGTCCTTGGGGAGCTTTGTAGCATCGACAGAGCTGATCTCCACTTTTAAATGGATGCTACGTCCTTGCACCAATAGCAAATTATACTGTTTTATAAACTGTTACACGAAGTCATTGAATTAAAAATAGTACACATATTGACACGTTTATAGCTAATGACAATACATTTCTAAAATGAGCGAATCATTACCATCAGGAGCATCGTCTCTGTTATGCAGTTTCACTTTGACAACGCGGAACTCATGTCCCAGATCAACAGCCCACCAAGGATAATGCTCAGTATCAGTGTGCATGCATGTCTGTCCAGTGAAATAATTCTTTGTCGCATCACCATCCACAGCTCGATCAGCCGTCCCATTACAACAAACTGAACTCTGATAGGCAGGCCGATGAAGAGCGAGGTTTACAAAGGCTGCAAAAGAAAAGTTAAAACATCAACAAAATATTTTAATGACGTACCCATAAGCAGAACATTGTCACTGCTCAAATCTTACATGATGGTAGTGCTTCTATTATAATATTCGGTTAATGTAATGGTCCTTACTACAGTTGCATAGAGGTGACATGTGTCTATTTATTTTTAATTCGTGGTCACTCTCTACGCCACAGTACCTTACATATTCCATCAAACAATTATTAACCAGTTGAAAGTCAGTGTGTGCTGTTTTAACATGCGTAACCAAAGTTTGAAGTATTACTTTCGGTCTATGGCGTGTCGTGGGAAAACCAGGTTTAACGCATGTGCGTAAAGTGTCGTTCAGGAACAGCCTGTGCAGTCCGCACAGGCTGATCCGGACGACACTTTCCGCTTTTATGGTAGTTTCTGTTTCAAGGAAGTCTCTTACATAAATCCACATGCGTTAAGCCCGGTTTTCCCACGACACGTCTAAAATATTTAGCTAACTGATAGCTAATAGCTAACTGATACATTAACTGTGCTCTGTAGGACCATATTTTTCACAAATCAAATTTTTCACACATGTGAAAAATAGGATCTCATTTTTCACAGGTGTGCAAAATAGGATCTCATTCTTCACACATCGCAATCATATTCTTCACATTTTCTGTGAAATTTGTGATCCGAGTCCAGTTTTTGATATACACTCAAATCATATTCTTCACACATGAAAAAAAAGTATTCAAATTTAAAAAAAAGTGATTTTTTAAAATCATATTCCTATTTTTCAGCTGTATGTGCCCGAAAAACAAACGGGGCAATTTACGGTAGGGTAATGTGTGCATGGTATGGTACGAGACGGTTAAGTATGGAACGGCTTGGTATGGTATCGCATGGTATGGCGTAGCATGGCATGGCATGGCATGGCATGTACGGTATGGTTTGTAATGCTATGGTATTGAAATGTACGGTACGGTACAGTACGGTACGGTGCGGTGCGATACGGTACTGTACGGTTAGGTACTGTACGATACGGTAAGGAACGATATGGTACCGTACCATACCATACGGGAGGTACGGTACGCTACGCTACTTTACTGTCCGAACGTACGTACTAACATGTGCGGAGTTTCTAATAAGATCATTATATTACCGTCTGTGTATACGTATATTCTAGTTCGGTCGAACATATGCATGGTTATTTTGGTTTTAATAATCCAAAGTAGGACGGGCCTGTGTACTTACGTTCGGATGCGTGCATTGGTTAATATCCCAATAAAAAGGTGTACGTTCGTATGAACGTACGCGAGTACATATACATATCTATCTCCTAATTTGACCGTACACACGTATTGACAAACGGTTAACCGCATGCCAGATAAGTAGATCCTCAATAGGGCTTAGTTTCTCATAGTGATGACAATACTGATGATGACGTTAAGTATAAATGATAATAACGGTAATTATGATGACGTTGATGACGATGGTGACGCTAGTGATAATGGTGACGATGATGGTGGTGATGATGTTGATGATGATGATAATAACAATGACGATGATGATGATGATGATTACTGTATAATTATGCTCCAAATAATGATTCCATCCTTTGTCGCGATACAGTTTCACCATAAAATATCTGAAAAATGTGATCCGTACGCATACCCACTTTTTGGCCAATCACATTTTTCACACTTGTAAATGTGACAAATGAGAGCCTATTCTTATGACTTGTGAAAATATTATCTTACAGTGCTCACATGAACAATTGCCGTTACACAGGTCTCCGCTGCAGCAATAGGCGCATCTGTTCGCACTCCTCTTCCCAATAACAATTACGTTGCTTGTAGCGTCTGCCATTGCTTCGCACAACTATACATACAGTTATATAATATAATTAGTGAATAATGAAACCATCAAAACAGTACAGAACTACATAAGTAAGAAACTTATTCGAGGCTAAATTATGGCATACCAGTACACACAGACCAGAGTTTTAGGAGTCTTAGGACTCCTAAAGTCTTAGGACTCCTAAAGTCTTAGGCCAGAGTTTGCTGTTGTTTAATTTGTCGGATCCGCCGACCCGATTGTTTTAAAACAAAAATTGAAAAACAAACAATGTTGTAAAAGTGTTGAACCATAACGGCCTGTAAAATCATTTATTTGAACTTATACAGTATCCCTTATGGATATTAAAAGGAAGATTTCTCCTTACAGTTATAATGTTAAAGCACATTGAAACAGATATTAAATTAACATAATTATGTTGCAATGTTTATTGCAAAGAACAACAACAAACAAACAAATAAAACTGTTTATAAAATTGTATCCTTTTTTTGACTTCCGCCTCCTAATCTGGACAGTTTTTCCAACATTACCAAGACTAAAAATAAAAAGGCACGAAGTTAAACTACTAGTACTACTTTTAGTGCTGTTTATGTAATTTTCATAACATTTGTGTTTGATGTTTGTGTTCTACGTACGTCGTAACTTTCACAGCCAGACCAAAAATAAACAACACCATGGGGAGCAATAATCTCCTGAACACTGCAAGCCTGAAATCATATAACAAATGTGACATGTTACATATAACAAATGTGACATGTTACATAACTGCAAGCCTGAAATCATATAACAAATGTGACATGTTACATAACTGCAAGCCTGAAATCATATAACAAATGTGACATGTTACATAACTGCAAGCCTGAAATCATATAACAAATGTGACATGTTACATAACTGCAAGCCTGAAATCATATAACAAATGTGACATGTTACATAAATGCAAGCCTGAAATAATATAACAAATGTGACATGTTACATAACTGCAAGCCTGAATTCATATAACAAATGCGACATGTTACATAATTCATGCACACTGAAGAGAATGTCGTCTTTAGTAGTCTCCCTTGTTCCATTTCATTACAAATACCTTACGTTGGAAGGGACCTGATCACAGTTGTGCAAATTTACAATTTTCAAAGGTTTTGCCGTAGATCCCAAAAAGAAAAATGCATTATATAAAAACAATCGTAAAACACATATCGTGTCGTTGGTGAAATAAAACCCAGCAATTTAAATGGACAAAATAATATAGCGTTCGGAACGCTTTTCATCAGTAGTTTGGAAAGAACGTGTATTATTTACATAGCGTTAAAAATTCAGCAGTACGATTAAATGTCAGGATGGTCGCTCGATAGCGCGACAGACGTTTGATCCCGGCGGTGTTTGGTTCGAGTCCCGGCGAAGGCAATTTTTTAAATTATATATATATATATAAACTTTGTTTTTGATTAGTCCAAGTTTATGCAGTTAAGACATTAAATGACATTTTCAAAAATATTAAAATTTGTGAACAAGTCCCTTTAAGAAGTTAGTAAATGACGTGTGCTTATATGTTTTGGCATTCATGCGTCACATTTAATGTTCTTCAATAAACGCTTACAAAAAACGACAACAATGTAATGTTGCATACAATTTGAATTCATCACCTACAACTATAATGACACGATACTTTAAAATATACATTACACGTGTGTATGTACTAATTTCGAATTAATAAACATTTACCTAAAAAGATCAAATTATATTCAAAGCATTATTTATTGTTGATGTTGTAAGAAACTTGTGTATTTTATATGTCAATATAAATTGTTAAAAAGCAAACCGCATTTGCATGATCAAGCCATTGTTATTACAAAAATGAATAATGGACATCTCCATTTCAAATTCACCACTCATCACAACTAACAGCACAGTAACACAAAGCACCTACCATGTCTGGGTCACAAGTCTGAGAAATCCGGCAGTCCTCGGGATTTTCAGTTCGATCGCATGCGAAACAAATTGGCCCGGTTACATCTGAAAAAGTTTCAGTGCGTGTGTATACACATATAGTTTTAAAGTTGCCGATGTATTGGGCCAAATATTGGCGACCCTACAATTATTCTTAAGGTTTCTGACCCTAGGGTTAGGATTAGGTTTGGGTTCCCTTAGTTAAGGCTATGGTTAAGTTTAGGGTAAGGTTTCAAGCCCCAATTGTTACTGGTTTAGGAGTTAGCCCTACTATTACTGGGTCCGTCCCTATAATCGACCTATTGGAGTTTATAATGGGCAAGACCCAATATGTCGGCAAGTTTTAACGAAAAAAAAATTATTAATAATAATAATAAAAAAAAAAAAAAAAAAAATAAATAAATAAATATATATATATATATATATATACCTGTCAGAAGCGATATCAGTAAATTTTACATACAAAATATGCCTTGCGCCAGTAACTCACGCACGTGCAAACGCATGTAAGCATACAAAAAGTCCTTTACCCGATACTAGTATATAGAAATTTTAAAAATCCATGTTCTTGCAATTTAACTCCAAAAGAGTGATGCTTTATACGAAAGTCATATTCTTATATTCAAGGGAGGTGGTAACTTCCTTTAATGACACGACATATCAGGCACAACGCAGGATGCAACACACATATACACAGCAGATACAAATTCGAATTCAGGAATGTGTGTATACATAATAAACGGGAACAGTTAGCGTCACACTTATACTTAAATTGTTTACCTTGTTGACTTAAAGACGACACACCTAAAACCATCAACATCAACAAAATCGTAGTTTCAAACATGTTTTACTTGCAACGTAAATCATGTGCTATGTCATCTATATAATTCACTAAAATGAATTTCCTTATCTAAGCTCTGCGACATACCGTTTGTCGTGTTTATACGTTAGATAACATTCTTTGATACGGCACTCGATGTTCCTAAAATTGTTCTGTCAGACTGTCATTGAAATCATCTTTACTACCGAATTTATGTAAAAGAAAGGACATTAAAACAAATGAATATCTGGTCCAAAACGGATTTTGTTGGTTAGAGTTGAGTATAAAAATCATGATTAAATTACTACATATTTCGTAGAATGCAAGAATATATATAATATATATATACGTATATTACTTCGTTTTTTCATTGGCATCATAACGTGCCGCATTTGTAATTCTTTTAAGACGTGAAGTCAATAAACCGTCTAAGAAGAACATTTTGAATGACACATTTATATGATTTATAACTAACAAGCCCATATATACAGTATCATCTTTTTGCTCATACGGTTTCCCTGTGAATGCAGACATCTTTACGGTCACCCATTATCCGACATTGTATTAATCCTATGATGCGTGTCGTGGGAACCCGGGCTTAATGCATGTACGTAAAGTGTCGTCCCGGGTCAGCCTGTGCAGTCCACACAGGCTAATCCAGGAAGGCCCTTTTCGCTTTTATGGTCTTTTCAGTTTCAAGGAAGTGACTGTCTCTTCTAAACATAAATCCACTGTAGGCGGAAAGTGCCGTCCTGGATTAGCCTGTGCGGTCCGGGACGACACTTTACGCACATGCATTAAGCCCCGGTTTCCCACGACACGCCTTATATTTATCAGAGCAATACCCTTACCCTTGTATTAAACCAATCAATGCTGTGTTTCATGTATTGAGAGTTCGTATTCGGTTTGTTAACATACGATTGTGTAAGCGAATACGTAAACTAATAACGTGTCTTGTAAACTAAACATTTTATTAGGTTTAATTTGCAGTTGTTTTTTTGGTTGTAAGTAGAGATTTTGCTTTAGCTATTACATAGCTGCATTAATTATTTGTATTATTAAACCTTAGACCCAACTAGAGCACCATTAAAAGGAATTGGATGGAAAACTGTAACGGAAATCACTTAGCCACATTAAGTGACGACACAGAGTGAACATATACTCGTAAGCCACTTAGACTGCTGCGATAAATATAACTGAAAGTATATTAACCCCTAGATATAAATCATAATTTTGTGTTATACCTTATGGTACTGCTTTCGAATTAACTCACAAAGTACGATCGAATGCAGTTGTTTTACCAATTAAATGCCAAACTTTTTCTTAGTTACAAAGGTCTGTAATAAATAGCATAACAAAAGAAGGTTATGTAAAAGATCTCAACCGCACTGCATCACAGATGTGAACAAATGCACATGTTTGCATCCAATGTCCCATATTCCCAGCAACGACTCAGTCAATATTTGCTATTGATATAACATAGTAGCATTGACATTTATTGGACAAGATGAGCCTCTTTGTAGCGATATGGCGTAATCTAATCGTACACAATGCATTCAGTCGGAACCATACAGCAAACAATGAGTAAATTGGATATAAAGGCTACAACATATTCAATAAAAACAATCGCATTATTCCTCTGTCTACAATATTGCAAGTTATGCCCGAAATGCAAAGATGGTAGGGGAATGACACATTAGGTAAAAATGCTCGTTTATTTGACACATTTTTGTTGTTAAATACCCATATAGATACAATTTCACTATACCATAGAATAAGCACAATATTCCCAACGGCTCAAAATCGTGTAAGTGTACATGGCCCCAAACCGACAGCCGTCGGATTTGTCGACTCGATCGTCCTGATATCCTTTAACGTCACCTTACGATTGATAGTCGATCAACACGATTGTTCTCGGCCTATACCCGATATCAATTCTACACACATTCCCCACACAAAAACATTTTGCTTAACGAAGTGTGGCGTTTTACCTGCATGTGGCAATAATAATTCAAACATCCAGTACACGCTTATAGTGAACTAAGGGATTCAGTCCTTGACATTATTTTCAGACGTTAAGCGATGTGAAAAATATGACTTTTTGTGAGAAACAACATGCCAAACTTGTAAAATCGCACCATTTTAGTGCTATCTAAACGTCCTTTAACTGACGTAAATTCTCAAGAGCAGCACGTGCGTGTTTAAGACCTGTCTGATAATCTCAATTCAAAAGTCATTGGTATATGAATGTAGATGTGAACCAAATAAATTGTATTTGAAAAGTGTCTTAGAGAGTGCTTCATACTTTTTACAAATATAATTGTGCACATATATAACAATATCGAAATATCCATGAACTTTCTTCGGAAAAAATTAACGCGTATATCCATTTAAATGCACATATGTTTGTTCAACTTAACTGAAAGGCCGTGTTTCAATACGTCTTAAAGATCGCGTTTATAGCGTATTATAGTCATGACGTACTAAATTAGAATAACGAAAGCTATTTGCAAATATCATGATGATTTGATTTAATATTGTATACGTACACAAGTAACCTCACTTGACATGCAAACGGCGCATTCAAAAGGTTAAGTCTAAAACAATGTTTGTTAAAATAATCATGATTTTTACGTCACATAGCTTTGGAGTATTTCGTTGTGCTTTGAAAGATAATGGACTGCAACGATTGATGCTATTTTATTTCATTTTTAAATAGGTAACACTTCCTTATACCAAAAATAAGCATTTCGGCAGACAGTTTGTTATATGAGGTAGTTTACTTTTCTTGAACCACTGTACTTGTATAAAATAATTCTTCTTCAACCGAATAATTAAGTTATAATAATTTAGTACATTGATTGGTGCAAATGAATGTTAATTGCTATTTAGGTCGTAGATACAATGCTTCAATTTATTATGCAAACCGACTTCTGAAATGGCAGGAACCAGGGAACAACCGTTATTGAATTCTATACACGTAGTTGGCCAATATTGCATCGTGTCTGAAGAAGCATCTCAATAAAAGACGCAATTTTTCACATGCTTGAACAGGTCTTAATAAATTTGCAACGTTACTGGTAAACAATGATTGTGCTAGCTGAAGTGTTATAACATACAAATATACGTTTATGTATATTCATCATCACGGGATTCTTATACAGACATGCAACTTGTGTATAATTATTCAAATGACTTTAAAGCTTCTTCTAATTCATCCTGCTATTCAAATCAATGACGTTGTATTCTGTTAGTTTTGCCATTAAGTGTACTACGATAATGTACATGTGTCACCATAAGTGTTGTTTTCCTCCAACTATACACAAAATGAAGCTATTGTAACACTCTAACAGAAGAGCATTACCGTATGTACTAAATGGTATCAGCCAAAGCTGGAATGAAATACATGTAAAAAGCAAAGTCCACATAAATCAGGACAACAGGACATCGAACATGCAGTTATACCAGATCATGCAAGTCCTTGTTATTACGTTAACGCAAATGTTCTCATGTGAATTTATTACATATAGGAATAATGAAACTCCAGAGACATCACCAGGAGAGAAACCCCTAGTACCTTTATTTAAGACAAGTGACCATTTGCCTATAGAATACAGGACATCCATACAACACAACACAAGACATAAAATGATTAAAACTGGGGTCACCGGCTTGGAACGGTCAATGCAAAGCATTGGCGGTTAACCTTATCGCATTGCAATTCAAATTAAATAGCAATAAAAGAGAACATTAAATTGACAGTTTTTTATTTTATGACATCATGTGTTTTTGACTTCCGAAGTGCAGGAACAAAATACAAGAAAAACCTCTCTATTTGGAATATGTGAACCACTACGTGGAAAGAACATCAACATTGTTATCACAATAATACGAACGATTTACGACTGACTCGTTCAATATGGGGTCGACTTGAAGTCATTGCTTCAATTATCACTGTATATATTAATTGAATATCAGTTTTGCAACTACATTCTCCAATTTTTTTTAATGACTGTGGCTGATTTTAACGACGTGGACGAAGAATATATTGTGTCTGTAGTTATGGTAAATAAACAACTGGTCTATATATTGTAGTCATTCATGACCGCAATTGTAAACTATATTTTTACAAAATAAAATAGAAGATTGATTTGTGTACTATCCTGACAATAAATAGTTATTATATTGTATTTTTTTCTCTATTTTCTATTGTACAGGGTATCTCAAACACAATTATTAATCTATTATTTAGCATTCAGTCCAGGTAACAGCGCTTACACTAACATCAATAATAGAAGACGAAGGTCCCAGTTACTAGCACATCCCGGCCGTTTATTCCGATAAGTAATTCGCAATCAATCATTCGGGTTGTAAAATATACTGACTTGACATAAGTTATATGTTTACTGTTGACGCTTAGAATTATTTATTGAAGCGCCCTAGTGAGTTAGCTAGTCCTAAGTTTGGACCCCTTAGGACTTAGTATCTCCTAATTGGTACTTCACTTACACAAAATTAAGACCTAGTTTCTCCTAATTAAGACATAGTATCTCATAATTATTAGTTAGTATCACCCAATTATGACTGACTAACTCATAACTATCACTTCCTATCTCCTAAATAGGACTCGTTTCTCCTAATTAGGACTTAGTGTCTCGTAAGTAGGAGATTCTAACGCCTAAAAAGGACATAGTATCTCCTAATTAGGACTTAGTGTGAAACAAAATTAATATAGACAGTGCCACCAGGACGCTTCCATAACAATAATAAAAGCATGTATTACTTTATGTTTATTCAGTACGTGTTCAGGTCTCTCGGAAGTGTCATAAATCTATAACCTATGACTCTCAGTTACCGACAAAAGTATGGAATTAAGCGACAAACCGTTACCGACAAAAGTATGGAATTAAGCGACAAACCTTTTGATACTAATTCTTTGTGCAATGCTTTGAAATAACTTGACAGAATATGCATTGTATGCATTGTACATATTTGTGTTAATAAACCTACAAATACATTAAATTCTCTAAGGAACAAACTTAGGTCAACGTTATATAGAGATTAATACATATATGTTACTTAACAGTGTGTGATACAAATACGATGCTATATTTAGACAGGTTCACAACTTCCAAACCATACTGAAAAGTTGCCGTAGTCTTAATAGCTGCATATAGTTTAGTTACACAATTGCTACTTTATACCTTGTCTCAAGCATTTAATAATTGGTATGTCTAATATTATTAGTTAAATTATATTGTTAAAATGTTGATGCAAAACTCAAGGGTAATCTAAACGACATCACTATCGACAAACAAGAAAACACTTTAAATAATAAATTATTTGTTATAACATAGAACAAACCGGTATAAGCAGGCACGATAGTAACGTGGCGTGAAAACGATTCCAGTCGCTTATTTCAAAGATCATATACTGGATTGGAGTTGTCCATATCCATTACGCTTCGTGTCGGTCATGTATGCAATGAATAAGAATATAGATTAGTACAGTTGCAATCCGCTACAGAAGCATTTTGATACGACAGTTATCATGATTCGATGTTCACCGTAGCGGAATACAATCTTTGTTCAAACGATCCAGGCTAGTATGTGTATGTATTCGGACGACTTTATCCTCTTACTAGAGCGTTCTTGCAACTGACCAATCGCTGACCATTCTGTAGCCACGCCCACTAAAATCAGGGGAGATCACTCTAACAATCTCCACATCGGTCAATGTCAAGATGTTGAACGCGGAAGTGGCATTAAGTGATGTCCCCGATGATATAGCACTAACATATATCAAAAGGAAGAAGAAGGCGCATGGATTTATATCCGGATCATACGTTCACGACGTGAAATTGTATGCGAAATCGCCTTCAGCGCTGGAAATCCACGGCCGTGTTTTCCCAAGCCAGCGGAAAAACGCCCAACCCCACAGAGTGCATTTCAAATTAAACACATACACTAAGTCTGTCACTGATGCTCTGTGCACCTGTAAAATAGGGTAAAGTAATCCATTTATCATCATCATTTATAGAATAAACGAAAAATCTTCATATATGCATGTATACAATATGTGGGTGGGGTGATTTTTACCATAAATGTCTCTAATTATCACAAATATTATACGAATAATTAACAACATATACACCTAATTAATTTTGTTTTCTTCTGTTTTGTAAAGTTAATACTAAGTATAATTTACATTACTACACTGATTACAAATTACAGACAAACCACTGGTATTTGTTCGCATGGAGTGGCCTTGGTACTTCTGCTAGAGCAGTGGAAGCTGTGGGGATGTAAAGAAATTCCATCAATGCTGTCGTGTACTAGCCACGGGGTGAAAAGATCACTGCAGAGCCCGTGTCGAAAATAATATTAGCAAAAGCCGGGAATACCAATAGGAAAAGAAAACCTGTTATGGCAAATTTTACAGACAACAGGTAACTATCAACAATTGCATTTCTACCAATGATACATTATCATTGCATTTAATTAATTAATCATATATACTTTCCAACGTATATCTGTCCAGTGTACAGCAACACTGCTGATGAGGTTTGGTGCTAGTCGAAACAGATGTTCTCATATATTTTATTTATTATAAACATTTGGAAAACATTTCCATAATTTTAAAAGTAATGATCATTATTATATTGCTTGCTGTTATTGTAGATCAGTAATTGCACGTTTATTTGAATACCATATATGATATAAAATCTGTCCAGTGTACAGCAGCACTGCTGATGAGGCTTGGTGCTAGCCGAAACAGATACTTTCATATATTTTATTAATAATAAACATTTGTAAAGCATTTCTATAATTTTATCAGGAATGATCATTATTATATTGCTTGTTTTTATTGTATATCAGTAATTGCACATTTATTTGAATACCATATATGATTTAAAATCTTTTCAGTATACAGCAGCACTGCTGATGAGGCTTGATGCTAGCCGAAACAGATTTCCAATGTTATTCTACCGGTTTATCAAGATTTTAAACTTGAAAATGCATACGGTTATAAACAAACAACACATTTATAATCTTTTAATTTTATTTAACATGTTGTGATAAAAACAGTGTATATATTAAATTTATGTTGGCAATAGTTTACAATTTTGTAATGTTTACCTGTTCAAACAAAACATACATTCAGAATGCTTTCTCTTGCATAGTTTCAACCATATAAATGCAAATAAAATACACTTGGACAAAAAGCTATTGTGTGTGTTTTCATAATTTTACTGACAAGACAATATCTAAAAGCTCTGTCATACCCCATGATTATTTGTAATCTATACTACATACTCAAAACATAGCATACTGGTACTAATAAATGTAATATCGATGACTCTTTGTTAATAATTATATTGAGAATGCTGTTAGCAGTTGTTTTTTTTTAATGCATATATCAAAAGCCCGGACCATCACTCTTTGGTTGAATCGTTTCCGTCCCGATCCCTCCTGGATCCCAGACAAAGTTGACATCTACGGATAAAGGAAATCCGTCATCATCAGGGGGTAAAGAAAACCCACCTAACCCAACTTCAGACTCAGGGGGTAAAGAAAATCCACCTGCGACCAGCCTTTCACTCAGTACAGTATTCACCTCCTTGTCAACTGTCGTTGCCCTGCACATGGCATCTTGTACAGAAACCGCATCTTCCGTTGATACACCGGTTTGGAACTCTACCGGCAAACCAACCGCTTCATCAACTTCTTCCGTAAACTGGCGGCTCCACTGTTCGTCAGCCCTAACACAATACGGACAGCCCCCACAAGGCAAGTCTCTAGGCTTCACCCCAGCCACATACGATGGACAAAATGTCAAGCCCTTCGGAACCAGCGAAAGTCCATCAGCGTTTCCATGCTTGGCTCCCGGCCTGTGCATCACCACCATGTGGTATTTTGCTACAGCTCTTCCATCCACCGTTCCAACCGTCCCTGCGGATCTTTGAAGCGTAGCAGCCATGGCAAACTGGAGTGGTCCGTCCTCGCCGTAAACGGTCTACCAAGGAGGTAATACTTAAACTGTCTCGTAAAACGGACATTTGAACTGGTTCTTGCCCGTCAAAGTATATAACGGTGTAGCCAGGTCCGAAAACGCCTTCACGAACGACCTGTGGTAATTAACGAAGCCCAAAAACCGCGGCACATCTTTCGAACGCCATTCTGCCACAGTCATGGTGTCTTTTGGAGCAATTGCAATCTGGTTGCCACTCACTATTCTCCCCAGAAACTCTACTTCTTGTTGAAAGAACGGGCACTTCTTAGGCTTAAACTTTAAACCATGCTGCCGAAATCGAGACCAAAATTCTGTTAAACTGTTCAAATGATCCCCAAACGATTTTCCCATCACCAAGATGTCGTCTAAAAACGCCAACACGGTCTTCCAGGTCAATCCTCTCAGAACCAGGTTCACCACTCTGCTGAACGTAGCAGGCGCATTTGTCAGCCCAAACCCCATCCGAACGTGTTCAAAGAGGCCATACTTGGTGATGAAAGCTGTTTTCTTCCGGTCTGCTTCACCGACCCTCACTTGCCAATATGCTGAATTTGCATCGAGTTTAGAAAACCACACATGCCCTGACAGCGTATCCAAACAATCTTCCACCAACGGCAATGGGAAAGTGTCCTTCACGGTAACATTGTTCAACGCACGGTAATCAATGCACCATCGAACCGATCCATCACGCTTCCGTATAAGCACAGGTGCAGACGCCCAGTCGGATGTTGATTCTTGTATTACGCCCGCACCTAGCATTTTCTTTAAATGCGCTTCCTCTTCCCCAGCAAAGCAAGCAGGAGACCGTCGAATCATCTGCTTAACAGGCTTAGCTTTTCCAGTGTCAATTGAATGTTCAATGTCAGTGAAATCCCCAAGATCAAACTCGTTTTGGGCGACCACATCCTGGAAATTACGCAAAATTTCAGCCAATTTTTGAGACTGTTCTTCATTCAAACTGACAATGGACCTTTCAAACACATCCTGCAAATGCTCCGGTACTTTCACCTTTCCACACTTATCGCCAGCTGGACTCACTACACCTTCATTCACTGCGGAGCACTTTACCTCAGCGGAATGATCATTTTACCTGGTACATTCACCATTCTCCAAGATTTCTGAGCACTCGAACGCATTTCCTTCAAGACATGGTAATTGTCTGTAGGGTTTATAAAACACACAATAGGGCAATCACCACCTTGTCTAACTACCCTGGGCACAACTAACTTCATATCAATCTTGGGCTCAATAAAATAATCTTTCATCTGAACACTCATATCACACTTCACTCTCACCACAGAATTGGCTGGTACCACAGTCCTTTTCATGATGGTTACTCTAGAAACCACTGGCTGACCATCTCTGAGACTTGTAATCAGTGGTACATGTTCATTGTCAAGTACTAAGATGTCAGATTTCAGATCTAGCAGAACTCCCAAATGTCGCAAAAGGTCATGTCCCAGATTCATTTCATCACTTATTGGTGCCACATACAACCGTTCTTTGAAGGTTTGGCTGCTTAACTTCATGATCACTGGATGGGCAATGAAGCCCGGCAAAACAGAGTCGTCTGCCGTCTTCATATTCACATCCTTCACTTTCCCCGGTTTCCGTGTGAATTTTTTTTTTTTTTGTCATACACTGCCGATGACAGAATACTGATTTCTGCCCCTGAATCTATACGTGCTGTTACATTCACACCATTCACCTCCATCAAAACTGACGACGAACTCGCTCGAACCACATTAACAGAAACAGTGTTTTCCTGGGTAGGGCAAGAAACCACTGGTTCAGGACTGACCGTTTCATGAACCTGCTCCACTACAGAAACTACTTCTTCTACTGGCGTCGAAGAAACCGCCTTAACACCCAGATCGGGGCAAGAAGCCTCAGAAACGAAAGGTGCTTGATTCGAGCAAGAAGCCGCTTTCTCCAGAGACGCTACCTCGTCAACCTTGATACCGTCCATAGGCTTCAAAGAAGCCTCGTTCGCAACTGGGTTGACGTCATGCATACTCAGATCAGAGCAAGAAGCCTCAGAAACAGAGTACACACTCATCTGCAGGCCTTTTACTTCTTTGGGCGGACTGGGTCGGCCGGCGCCGTCTGCCCTTTGGAGTTTAAAGGGCTCTTGCCGATTCCAGACTTTCCCTCGTTCTTTGCCCTGTCTTCTTTGAGCTTCTGAAACTTTTTACAGTCTTTCTTTATATGTCCGGTTTGTCCACAGTGGTAGCAAACTATTGATGACCCTAGTCGCCGCATCTGCGCCAAATTTTCAACCGTCGACGATAACCGCTCCACTATCTTTTCCAAGCGAATCACTCTGTCATCGTCACCCGACACTGCATTGACTGCGTAAGATGTTTTTCTTTTATTGCCATCAACCGCCTGGGTAACATACTGTTGATGTCTCACCAGGTCAACCGCCTCATGCATTGAACGGGGCCGTTTAAAACAAGCGTGCTTTCCCAGCCTTTTTATCTACGCAGCCCTGGCAAAACTTTGAAATTGTTTCCTGCATGCTGTGCCTTTCCGGTAGGTTGCGGAAAGCCGGTGTTGCCAATGTCAGCACCCTGTCGGCCCAATCCTCCAGCGTCTCACCCGTTGCTTGCATGGCCTGCTGAAACTTGGCCCTACTGGTTTCTGGCAGCTCCTTCGCACCAAAACGACCCTCCATCTTTCTCATGGTCTCGGGGAATGAAAACATGTCACCCATCTGAGTCGTGATACTGAAAAAATCCAGAGCTTTTCCATCAAGACACCAGTTCATATAATCTCTACACTCACTATCAATCCAGTCATTCACGGACTTGTAACAATCAAACTTTTGCTTGAAGGAAAGCCAGTTTGACTTGCCATCGTATTTCAAATTCTTGGGGATTTTGCTGGGATTTCCCCTCCTCTCTCCACGCCGGGGTGACCTATAACCCGTATCGGAGTCGGAATCAGAGTCGGAATAATAAAATTTCGACCTTCGGTGGTGTCCACTCTGCCTGTTATCCTTTCTACGGTAGTGATCACTGTCGTTGTCACTGTCATCCGACCTGTGGCGATGTCTTCTCCCCGAAAACCTCTTCCGGTAGACTTCGGGTGAGCGGTCGTACGACCTGCTACCCCTTCGCCTTCTGGATAGAGACCCTAGATGCAGGCCTAGGGGAATAGTCCTGTCCTTAGAGTACCGACGCCGTATTTCCGGAATGCCCCGGCGATCGTTTCTAGTAGTTGACTCGCGCTCGCGGCTCTGTCTCCCCCTAGAGTTATACGACGAAGACTCTGACAAATACTGATCTTTATGTCGCCTTTCTCGAGGCTCACCGTCTTCACGCTCTCGTCGAGACAACTTGTCACTTCGCAGTCTTCTGTACGTGTCCTCTCTACTGTTAGAGTGCCGCCTCCTAGTAGCAGATGGGCTTCTACTGCCTCTGCGAGCCACTGCCATGAATGTGCTAATGACTAATGCCACCAGATTCATCTTGCCGGACTCGATGTGGCACCCTTGGCTTCACCGACCACGAACCGGAGGTTTCAGTTGTGCCCTCCATCTTAACTGCGGCTGATCTCTCCCGTTCAGCTGTGCTTCCTCGTTTCACCGGCTTCAAAGACGCTGAACCCTCCAGTTCTGCTGCTTTCTCTTGTTTCACTACTTGGTGGGACAATAATAAGTCCGCACCCCGGTCACGCCTTTCAACTGAGGGAACTGAAGGGGACAAGAAGTCCACACCCCTGTCACGCCTTTCAACGGATGAACTGAATGGGACAAGAAGTCCACATTTCTGTCACGCCTTTCTTCCCGCTGTACATCTCCATGTACACCAACCCCTTCCTCCAGCTCTGCCGCCATAGCCCCTCGCCTTCTTCCTCCTGGCTAAAACTAATATGGCCAATTAGTTCTTGTGACAAGTCACCCAAAACATTGGACAACATGTGCATGTCAAGAAGACCCTGCTGTTGTCTTAATTGCAAAATTTCCTGTGCCTGCTGCACCGATACTCCAGGCAAGGAAGACAGTTCCTCCACGCCCGCAAAATTCACCCTAACCGACATGTTAGAATTTCCAGATATCAACTTAGCAATAAAATAGTTAATTCGATATCACTTTTCCTATTGTTCACCGTTACACCTCACTCAGCACACCAAATGACCCAACAATAATTATGACGTAATATTATTGTAACCTATGGCCACAACGGCCCACCATAGAATTTGCAAAAATTCAAATGGCTTTAGAAAAAACCAGACCTCAATTCACCATAGAAATGGTAACAATCAATATGACTCTAACGGCCCACCATAGAAATGACTAAAGCCAAATTACAATTCTAGCCCACCGTAGAACGGCAATTAAACTGAAGTCAACAGGACCTCAACAGCCCACCATAGAAACTGGGGTAAACTAACAAACAGGGTGCAACAATAAAACCTGAATGCTTAAAACAACAAGCGAACAGAACAAGGTAACAGGCTAACCTATCCGTGACACAAAATTAACAATCATGCACGAAAAACCATGAAAGCGAGATAAATGAAGCTAACAGAACAAGTAACACAGGCTTGCCTCACACGAAACCTGCGAGTGCTCAACAAGGGCGTTCCGACCCCCCAAGTGCACTAATATTTTTAGTACACAGAAAAACCCTGATTGCAATAAGCAAATAAAACAGGTAAACAACTGTATTACCTAACGCAGCGCCTAAAATTCAAATCATCAAGCAAAACACACACCGACGCACACAAAAATGAAATGTCCCCGTCACTGTCCAGTCCGTCAATGACAAGTTCAGATGCCTTCAGATGTGCAAATACAATATTAAATGCTCAAAAATGTACATTTATTGAGAAATAATATTAACCGTACAAAAACCATTACAAAACACGTAAAATATTACAATTTTACTTTACGCAAACATTTACTGAAAGTATTCAGACAATAACCCTCTTTCTCCCCACTCAATGCGTCAAGGCTGTGAACACTCCCCGTATAAAATTGCAAATCACCCTGACCAGTGATAATATGTAATTACCACAACAATAACACCGTCAGAACCTTTAATGTGACCCCAATTTTGACCTTTCCTAACAAGCTCAAGCCCACATTGAATGGTACAAACGATACTTCACAGTAAACAACACACAAACATTGCAAACCTGTCTGATGAGTTAGTGCTGTCGCTGTCTTCGATGTCTACTCTGACGCTACCGCCCAGACGGTGAAGATGGCACTGTTACTCGGACAAAGAAGTCCAGAACGACACACAGCAACTCATTCGGACAATGAAGTCCAGAATAATCACAATGTCCTAGATCACACAGAGCATACAAATGTTTGTTCACAGCTGGGAACACCAGCCACTTGTCCTTGGAATCTCGTAACGTTAACTCGCGACGCCAACAAAAAGAATCAATGTCCTAACGTTAACACTGAAGGTTGAAGTCCAAATTTTCTCGTCGCCAATAAAGTAATTTCTGTACAGTATTTCCTGCCAATAATAGATTTTAACCCTAAAGATGCTGTAACTGATATTGTTGTTGAACTTGTTATATCCCTTAAACTAGTATTGACTCTTCAAATCCCCGCAAACAACTTAGAACATCGAGCACAACGCAATACGTCTGAACTCAACAAGAATTTCCCGCCAGAACCGGGTCACGTGACCTTTCCAAGAAATTACCACAATGTAATACTTGCACAACCAAAACCCAAGGTTACATTCCAACTGATTACAACCCGTCACAACAATCCGAAATAATAATAATCATGACATTTACTCAATATAATTATCAATAGATACAACAATTGTATTCAAATACTACTTTATACGAAAATCAAATGCAGAATACTTTACCTTCGAACAAACATAAAAGTGTTTATTTTTTCTGCTCCCTCGGTCGACCACAGCGACGTGTCCACTCTCAACATTCATCGAGCTTAGTGGCCGGCTTAGGGAACGGGATGAACACTATGCCATCCGTTAACCTGTCTGGATATCTTGAATCGCTGTTACATTTCCCCCAGCAACATCGTTTCACCATTTTTTTCTGAAATTCTAGTTCTCCGTAAAAAAAAAACAAGATGTCGGAGATCGTGTCTGTCAACAATGACGTTAACCGCGGTGAATAAATTGTAGCGCTCTGATTGGTCAGATGCAGCTGTCAATCAAAACACAGCGTTTTGTTAATTGAGTTCGGTTAACTCAATTGCATGGTAGAAATAAACTATATGAACTTACCCTAAGTACGTAAATAGGATCATTATTTTACACGTGTATTGCGTTTACACTGATCTCTGATATCCAATATGCCTTTCAATTTTGCATCTGGAGTATTAAACGCATTGGAAACACTCTGTTAGTTCATGTTTTAAGCTAAAAAGTATATACGGAGTGTAATAAAATAATTAGCAAAACTTTACTTGTATTACATGTTTTGTTAGAATTAGTGTATTTGTATTCGTAATATTTCAATATACACTCTATATTCTATATACCACCTTAAGTTGTAAGTGTTCAGTTACGTTTGTTTTGCAGAATGTGTAATGCCAGGTTCCCACTATCGTGCGATCCGTCACGAACGCCGCGATTGGCCACTCGTAGCTGATCGTGGTATTTCTCTGAGATTTCAGGCTTGGATACGATGTGATGCGAGTTCATACGTTTTGGCGCTCGGTCACGATTTGTCCATTACAGGTGTCACGATCTGTCACGGTCTGATCTTCAGTTCAGATACGATAACATACGTTCCGTTGGGAATGTTTCGGTCGAGACAACGATTGGTTCTCGATCCGACACGATCATCACGATTGGGTTCCCCGAATTAGGACGTTCTAGTACGTACAGAAAAGTTTCGATACGCTTATCACGAATACATGCGCTCCGTTACGATTGGATACGATTATGTTTGCGATGTCTTTCACGATTGGGATCGATGGGGATCACGATTGGAGCTACGACTGGACCCGAATGATATAAATACAGCCCGACTGACTATTGACTTCATTTTTTTGTTAGATCGCAACGCATCTTAACAGAGCGTGGTGTTTTTTCTTCTCTACGATCGACCCCGATCACCACGATTTGGATGCACGATTAGATACGATTTGTCGCGCTTTGTTACGATGCAATAAGATCTGATACGATGATCCCGCTGGACAATTGATCGCAGTTGATCGTGTTTATCGTAGAGAATTTGTGAACCATCAAAAGTTTTATACGATCAACGCAATTGCCACGACTGACCTCAAGATCTGTTAAGATCTGATAAGATTTAATACAATCACCACGCTTGGTCCACGATTAATACCACGATTTCAATCGTGACGCGATTCATGATAGTGAGAACCTATCATTAGCAAATTGACCTAGGCCAAGGATCGGAGCGCAGTGCCCTTATATAGGTTTCAAACCCTGACGCTGAGCATGCCCTGTTAATGGACGCTGGCATTATATTTAATTAAGTAGTAAATCACACGCTATATACACACGTGTTATAATAATTTGCAAAGGTATTACTTATGCGGCTAATATGATATCGCCTTAGGCCACAAAACGGACTTTGTATAGACTGTTATTATATAGGCTTCATGTTGGTGTGATTATTGCCTCGAACAAGATGAGACGTTGCACTGACAAGTTGCACAAAGCAGAACTGTGGGTTCTCGTCTAGGAACTATTTACCATGGCTTCTCGTCTAGGCACTTTTTACCATGGCTTCTCGTCTAGGCACTATTTACCACGGCTTCTCGTCTAGGCACTTTTTACCATGTCTTCTCGTCTAGGCACTAGTTACCATGGCTTCTCGTCTAGGCACTATTTACCATGGCTTCTCGTCTAGGCACTATTTGCCATGGCTTTCCGTCTAGGCACTATTTACCATGGCTTCTCGTCTAGGCACTATTTACGATGGTTTCTCGTCTAGGCATTATTTACCGTTGCATTTCATCTATACGCTATTTACCATGGCTTCTCGTCTAGGCATTATTTACCATGGCTTCTCGTCGAGACACGTTTTAGCATGGCATCTCGTCTTGGCACTATTTACCATGGCTTCTCGTCTAGGCACTAGTTACCATGGTTTCTCGTCTAGGCACTATTTACCATGGCTTCTCGTGTAGGCACAATTTACCATGGCTTCTTGTCTAGGCACTATTGACCATATGCATCACGGCGCAATATTTCGGCGTAGAATAAATACTATAAAACAAATTTATATACATGTATCATGATACAGTAGAATTAAGCAAAAGTAGACAGAATAATGACAGAAAAAGTAAGGTTTGGTGTAACAACCTGTCTAACCATGCCCTTTTTATTTACAATGAATATTAGCCGAATCATAATATTGACACATACAAATATTAATGCTACTCGTAATCGCAAAAATGGTGGTCAAATAATATCACAGAGAGACATGCCATACTGAATTAATACAAATCGCTTTAAGGAAATGATACAACTAGATGTGGCTATTACCAAATTCTTTATATTAAATATTACAATAAATCTCTTATTGGGAAAGACAGACTATGATAAACTTTAAGTATATACTTTATTTGCGAAAAGTGACCTATTAAACACAATATGCAACGTGAAAAATACGATGTCGATTTAATTTCACTTGGACCTGAAAGGCATCAGCATCCTGAAGCCCGTCAAGTTTAACATTTCTATATTGTTAAACGAAAGACCAACAACAATATAGAGGGGTAAAGAGAACTTTATTAAACTACTACTAACTAAAGCTCCAAAACAATAAATGCGCACGTAATACAGGCAAATCATATGACAAGATTATGCAATAATCAATTATTAAAATGCATGTTAACATATATATTGATACATTTGCAAACATATTTACAAATGAACTATATGCATAAAATACAAAACAAGTCATAATGTGATTTTCAAAACCCAAAGTAGGTGTAGTAAACATTAGGAAAAACAGTATTTATAGAGAATATTAGGTTAGTGTCTTTGTGTACTTGAATTTATCCGACGAGTTAAAGAAAGGTTTACACGGCGAGGCTTGCCGAGCCGTGTAAGCCTTTCGGAGACGAGTCGGATAAAGTCAAGTTCACAAAGACACTAACCTAATATTCTATTTATCCTACCATATTTTTATTTATTTTATGTTTAACAAACACACTATTAACGTTTAATCATTTGAAACAATACTCAAATCCGCATTAAATTTACTGAATCTAACCTTGCGTAGTAATATGGAATATATATGGAATTTATTAATGATGTTTCCGCCACTCGAAACAGTCCGAAACAATTCAATGCAAAACGCAGTGTAACAAGATAAAATATCGCCATATGCTTCGTTTAAAATATGTTCACCATGCCAAATGCTACACACTACAGTAGATAAAAGAAGGTTTTATTCAAATGCAAGTCCGTGTTTCGACCAAACTGTTCAACAACAAAAGACCAAAATGGCTGGCAATTTTAACTTTCCAAAAGTGTATATGCAGGATTTATCTTCGTCGAGATGTTTATTATATACCATTTCTATTATCTTTCAAAATATACACACAACTCGTGTGACTCAATTATTCCAGAATGACACAGCATAAAATTAAAAATGAAATACAACCTACTCACCCGATTTTTTCATTGATAAATACGTCGTGTAGTCCAGTTTAACAAAGGTTCTAGCTCCCATAATGAGTTGTTAATCCGCACATGGCATGATCGATAAAGGTGCAAACATAATCCTTCTATTCCTTTTAAAACAGTTGGTGTAAGCGGGTAATTCTTTGTGGATAGACTTCCTTTGATCAACCAACAAAGAAACGGTTTATTCATCAAAGAAATAACCCGTTATGTAAATGTCCTTTCAAAAGTAAACTAATCGAAGACTGCATCCAAATTACTAGATCTAACACCTTATGATGGCAACTCTGTTCTCCACCCACAACAATCCAGCTCGGAATACACTCGACTTATAGAAAATTGAAATGGAATTAATCTCACCGGTTCCATTCGAGCCATATATTCCATTGATACACTTTTTGATATAAATCTTATTATCATAATCCATCCAAAAAAAACAGAAACACTAAAGATTGTAATCTGATTGCTCTTTTTAAATTCCAACACTGTGTAAACTTAAAACTCAACTGAATGACGTAAAACATTTTATTTCGTCATTACGCGCGCACGCGAATTTTGGCGAGTTATTTTAAACCGAAACTACATGTATTGTGTCGATAGCTAACTGTTATTGATTATTTTTCCTCTACAAATGTGTTACTATTTAATTTATTGTAATGTAGTATTTATTGTAAGGTATATAATAAAATGTACTCATTGAATGTTTAGTGTCTTATTTCCACCAATAGATTAACTGTTAAATATCGCCCCTGGACAAAGCAGTCCATCAAAAGTATATACATGAGGGTGTCAGATAAACCTTGCCTGTCGGATATAGCAAAAGTTTATATGACGTCACTCACATTCCTGGAAAAAGTAGTCCGTCAAAAGTATATACATGAGGGTGTCAGATAAACCTTGCCTGTCGGCTAAAGCAAAAGTTTATCTGACAGGTAGAGTTTCCTTCTATAAAATCATTTAGTGGTAGGATAAAAACATTCATTTATCCTAAACAGCCTTTTGCATAGACTGGATTATGTTGTACCTAGCACTGACGCCATTAGAGATGTAGTTCTGATAACTGTTTGAACGCAATCGCTTAATAATGGAATAGGACGCAACCTCTGTAGGGGGCACGCCACCCGACTGCAACCATTGTCTGATCCGGTCAAGAAACAAATTGATGGTCAACACTTGAGCACGACCATCTTTGATGTAAACAAACGCGGGACCATTAGTGTCTGCCTGCAGGTGTTTGAGGCCTGAAATATAGCCTGGACTGGACACATGCGATGCTGCTTAAGCCTCAGAAGCGGGATATCGAACGTCCTCGACCGAAACTGATTGGTCTTGCTCCACCGGATGTGCAACATAACACCCCATTGATGATAGGTTATGTCAAGCCGTCTGAGGTGCTTGTCTGGGTCAAAGGCTATGCCACTGGATACCAAAATATTACTACGACGCAACAGGCCGTAAAGCATAGTTAGTGCTACGGCCCATACGGTAGAGTCAAGCGAGGTTGTTAGATCCAGATGTTCTAGAATAGTTATCAGCAATTCTGGTGTAATAGGTTGTTTGCGCACAAATGTGTCCCCAATATGACGACGAATGCCTTGCATTGTGTATTTGAGCTTAAAATTGTCGTCCAACGGATTAGGTAAGTTCCATTCCGAAGTAAAAGTGTATGGTCCAGAAACGGGGCCATTTCTTATAAAGACGCCAGAGACGTTGTGCACCGCTTCGAGTGGATGACTACCAACACTGGCTTGACTTACCATGGCCTAAAAAGTAACAAATGTGCATAGTTCTGCAACCTTTTTATTTGATGTACATTTTACAATGCTTATTAATTGTATTCATTTCTCAAAATTTATTTGAAGTATTTTTGTCAGAAAACCTATATAAATTGTGTATGCGTATTACCTAACTATTTTGTACACTTTTCTTCGTTGGTGTATACTAAGGCTGCGATAGCGATCAATTGTAGTATTCAGGATTGTCAACGAAATGCCCGTGATGCACGAGGATTTCGCCCATTTGAAATTTGATGTTGAACTATGATGATTTAAGTTTGTTGAAATTGAGAAGATAAACATTTTTCTGAGAGAAACGTTGCAGTCATCTGTATTTATAAATGATTGACTTACCTGTCTCGATTCGTGTTTGTTAATTTTCTTACTTGCATTTTAATTCACTGTACTATTTAAGTTAACATTGTTTATAAAAACACCTTACAACGTTTATTTATGTTACGGCAACGATATCGATCATTTGTATTATTCAGGGATAAAATCGAATTACCCGTGCTGCACGAGAATTTTCGCTGTGAACTGTTTTTAACTGTAAATAAGTATTGACTTTGTTTGTAAAATGTGCATTTTTCTTTGGTATCATGCTCCTAAATACTCTGTTGGCAGTCATGGAATTAAAAACCTACTACTAAGTCATTTTAATCACACTTGTTTGCATATTTCTTTGGTATCATTCTCCCTAATTGTATGTAGACAGTCAGGAGAGGTAAAAAAAGTTATTTTTATCATACGTTTCACTCCAAAGAAGAGGTATTTTTCTCCTTCGCCTTTCGATTATCAAAAAGTGCCTATTTGTTTTTGGAATTGCTAGAAGATTAACGGTGGCCTTGATGCATCTTTTTGAAATAAAAAGATGTATCACAAGGGCTGTCCTGTTTTATGTACTTCTACGCTAATATAAACGGCCGTTGGTGTGTGATTTTTGTTTAAACAAACTTGTAGGTTGTATATAAACCTATCAACTGTCTCAAACCTTTTAAATCTATCTTTGCGGGACTTTGTGAGTGTCTAAAGTAGAACCTTATTTTCAATTGTAACGCAGGAATGCTCACCGCGTAATACACATACAAATTAAGGTCTCCTTTACCCGATGGGCAAAATAGATCTGCGTCTCTTAAAATTTTCATCTCTTACACGGCCAGTTCAGTAAATCAGTTACACTGGTAATATAGTCGGTGTACTTTTGTTCAATAGGATGTGTCCACGTGGTTAGAAGTGTGTATGTGCGATCGTTTATATCAAAATTTTTGAAAATAGGCAGATGAATGAAACAATATACCTTAGTGTTGTGTAATCTTAAGCAACTGTCAAGTCACCAAATATACATGTATTGGAGTTTCCGGCTGTACAGCCGAAAACTAGTTTATGATTAAAAAGTAGCCAATTATGCGTTTAACACAAACGGCTCTTATCATTTCCCCCCCCCCCCCCTTTCATTTCAAATCGTAGTATATAATTATTAACCTTATCGGGTTGTTTAATTTATATCACTATGTCTGTTGTAAGATCGTACACACACTTTTTAAGTACATTGGTGGTTGAATGTTTATGCAAATAGTTTTCTCTTTAAATATTTTGGCACATTTCAGTGAGTATTTGCTCTAGCCTGTTAACAGTAAATCCGTAAATCAGTTTCACTGGTTATATAATTTATTCAATACTTTTTCAGATCACCGTTTGTGTATATGTATGTATACATGACATTTTGAAAAAAAGGATTTGTTTCTATATAGGTACTTTTCTAGTATTAAGTTGATGTAGAATTATACTTTGGGTTGCATACGCTGCTGTGTTTAGTTCCGTGTTTTTGTTTTTTTAGTATATTGTATCGATGTAACCCGTACGTTGTATAGTATTTACACGCTTCTGTTGTTTGTTTTCTTTTCATCGTGCTTCTGTGCGTACTAAATCTAAATGTAATTAATTTATGTTCATGCACGCGTAATAAGCACAGTATTAAGAGTGTTTGTGCGATGTTTTTTATATGCACTAGGGTTCTTGTCTGTAATTTGCGGTCGGTAGTGGCACTAGGGTTCTTGTCTGTAATTTGCGGTCGGTAGTGCACGGATACAAGTTTCTTTTTAAGTTTGTGTTTGTGTTTCTGGCACTGTTGTTTGTGCGTACGTACGGGTATGTCTACTATTATTTTGACAAGTAATACATTAGTGTATATTGTAACACGTATACTTAAATATTTCATATACATGTAGGTATTACAGTTCAATGACATATACAATACAATACTTACATATACTTACTGCGCATGCTCAAAATCTCGGTTGCGCAAAAATTTGGTCTGGTCGAAATCTGGATATTTCTCGATAAATAGTGCTTCTTACATAATGAATCTTATATGTGCTGAATCGATATAAGTTGTGGTTTCCAAAAAGTGCATTATTATTGGAATACTTGTACGTACATGTGAGTAAATAGACATTTGTCAGTGTTTTCATTGTCTCGCACAAACTGCATGACGTCACAGTGAGTTTCGCTCAGGCATCCACTTGCAGTTGACTTAGCTTCCGGCTAGCCAGCGCTCTCGTTAGGAACAATATAGTAGTGAGCAATAACGGGAACGAGTGTCATCAAGCGTTATTAAATATGGCGGTAAGCAAGACCAGTGTTAATGGGACGGTGGACACGCTTCTAAGCTGTCTATCTGACACAGACTGTGATGCTCGATTATCAGATGGGGGTGAGACACAGCCGCCAGAGGGTACGGACTGTAATCTGGATCAAAGTCAGTGTATTGAACCTGCTGTCACCAAAACCTGTACGCTGACAGAAGAAAGTGATCATGTCCTCTCACAGTCACTCATTTAAAGGCCTGTAGCTCCTGACGCATCCACGACTAAGAAGCGGTGAGTCAGTAAGGCGGGTGCGGGCCGTCAACCAAAAGCGGGTGCTAAAGCATTCGCAACTTCAGCATCATCAAACGGGACACCAGGAGCGTCGGGGAAAGCGAGGGGAATAGGGCGGAAACGCCCTCTGTCGGGGGACTACGATATGAACACGTCACATAATACGCAGGAGTCCCAGGAAACGAACACCTTAATTTTCACGGCTATCAACAGACTAACCGATCCAATAGGTGCCTATAAAAACGCATTGAAAGACTCGAAAGCAGTATTGAGTCGAAAATTAAAAATCAAGTGCAAATCGCAATGTACCGCGCATTAGAGAGAATACGGAAGGATTTCAATGACGAAATACAAAAAGGGGGGTGATAAAATGAGGCAATGAAGGATACTATCTCCCAGAAACCAGACGCCGCGGAAACCAATCAGGCAATTGATATGGTACCGATGAATAGTTCAGCAAATAACACCGTGATCAGAAACTTACCCGAAAGCCCCAATGAAAATGTGAAAGAAAAAGTAAACTCCTTACTCAAAGACGTACTGAAAGTAAATGTTAATGTTGAAAACGCCAATAGAAAAAAAGCAAAATCAAATATCGAAAGCGGTGTGATAATAGCCGAATGCAGAAACAGAGAAGACAAAGCTATAATTATGAAGTCAAAATCGAAATTGCGTCTAAGTAGAGCATTTAGCAATGTGTATATTGAACATGACATGACCAGAAAAGACAGAAATTCCATCTCCAACTTAAGAACTCTGGCGCACGTGATAGGACAAGACAAAGTCTATGTCCGATGGAATAAGCTGCTAGTATGTGACCAGACGAATCGGCGAGAAAATACCGCTGGTGATTGGCAGCAAGTCACTAACCGCCGAAGAAGGGGCAGAGACGGCGCGAACACCGGATATGGCGATAGATCACCATCTCGACAATACCGTGACGGTGGAAACCGCGACACCGACGCGTGTCTAACATCCTCAGGACACAGATACCATGACCAAGGCCAAGGCCATGACCAGGGCAGCGGCGACCGCTCTCCACGTCATGGAGATTCCATCGCACGTAACCACTGCCGCAACGATGAAGACAGATCACGTGGTCACTACGAAACACGTGACTACCGCAGATCACAGGGTGCAAGATACAACCGCCACCGGGACTAGGTTTCGTGCGGGTTTTGGAACTGTAACGGTTTCAAAAAATATGAGGGATCAGATAATTATCAATTGAGATCTAGTATCTTAAAACACTTAAATCTTGATTTAATAGGATTAGCTGAGACACATTTACTGCGCCATGACGTATTAAACATCACCGGCTACACATGGTTGGGAAATAATAGACAGAATATCAATATTAATGTCCCTAAGGGAAGTGGGGGTGTCGGTGTTTTAATACATAATGCAGTGTATGATCATTTTTTTATTGAAAAGCTTAGCTGCGAAACAGAAGGTATTTTGTGGATTAAAATGACTGAAAAGAAAACAGCAGAAGCCCTTGTAATATGCATATGCTACTAACCACCAGCAAACTCATCTAGGCCGTTAAATGTGAAAGAATACCTAGATACCTTAATGTCACAGTTGTATCAGTACCAAACGGAAGGACTTGTCACAGTTGTCGGTGATTTCAATATCCGTGTTGGAGACAATGACGATTTCATACGTGATGTTGATGATCTGATAACGCGGGAAGTAATCGATTACAAGACAAACCAACATTGCGATACGTTTATTGACTTTTTATTAAGTACGAATGTGTGCA
This sequence comes from Congeria kusceri, assembly GCA_027627225.1. Classification (NCBI taxonomy): domain Eukaryota; kingdom Metazoa; phylum Mollusca; class Bivalvia; order Myida; family Dreissenidae; genus Congeria; species Congeria kusceri. Next base: position 68,825,492 of record CM051027.1, read on the forward strand.
TCTTAAATGGACGTAACTCTATCGGAAATGACTATACTAGTGTATCTATTCGAGGTTGTTCCGTTATTGACTACTGTTTGGTACAGTATTAGCAACTTAACAGATAACACATGTAACGTGATCAGAGCCTCACAATTAATAACGGAAGCTGTTGATATTGAATCGATGGACTGCACTTTAATCCCAGACCATTCTGTAATCACATGGACTATAGAATTAAAACGCTTAAGTTGCCGAGAGTCAATTCAATGTCCAGGTAAAGAAACCTACCCGCAGACTAAAATGACTAAGTACGATAAAACGAATATACCGAGTGAATTTATGATTTCCCCAGACATTATTGCTATGCTGGATGAGAAAATAAATATATTAGAATTAAATCAACATACACAGGAATGTATAGACATGGCGTAAAAGGATTTTACATGTATTGTGAAAAATGAAATTAACAAACATCTGAAACCAAAGGTTATCGTTCTTCGTGACAGCTATAGTAACAAGAAGAGACGTAATCGTAAACAGTGGTGGAACGAAAATCTTACAAATTTATAGAATAACTTGTGCAAAAGTGAAAAAGATTGGCTGAAATGTGAGGATAATCATTTTAAGAGGGCTCTTAAATCAATATATGTTAATAAACGAAAAATATTTGACAAGAGTGTACAGCGACACAAACGTCAATATTGGATTTAAACGCAAGACAAACTATTAGAATCGTGCGATGATAATAAATCAGGCGAGTTTTGGAAATCAATTGGAAAAAATAGGCATAGGTTCAGAACGCGTTAAACATACTCCAATGGAAATAGTACAAGAAGATGGTTCCTTAACAAACGCTGTAGACAAAGTATTAGCTAAATGGAAGCACGCTTTCCAAACCTTACTAAATTGTGAAATGGACACAAATTATCAAGATAATGATGACGATATTAACATGTTCGAGCAACAAAATACCGAAGTGTTGTATCAGGGCATTAGTCTGTACGATGTACAAATAGCTGTGAGATCCCTTAACAAAAATCAAAAATTATGATGAAATACCAGTAGAAGTTATTCAGTCGGAACCCTGTATTTATTTCTTGCATAGGCTATTTTGTGTCTGTTTTGAGACTGGCAAAATCCCGAAGTCTTGGTACCTTGGTTTAATAACACCGGTTTAAAAGAACGCGTTGTCGGACAAGAGAGACCCAGCCAACTTTCGGGGTATTGCTGTAACGGGATCAATTTACAAAGCGTATTGTGCCGTTATAAACAATAGACTTACGAAGTGGGCAGAAGATAGTAATGTTATTGCCGATGAATAAAACGGTTTCCGGCGTAAACGTAGCACAATAGACCAGTTATCGACATTGACTGATATTATTGAATGCAGTAAAAAGAATAAACTTTCAACCTTTGTAGCCTACGGGGACTATTCTAAAGCATATGATCGGATCCCGCGGCGCATACTATTGTCAAAACTTGAAAAATACGGTATCTAAGGGAAGATTCTTCAAGCTATACAGTCTTTATGTAAATGTCAACTCGTACAGGACCGATTGGTTTGATCAAAATATTGGTTTAAAACAAGGCTGTTTGTTGTCAACTTCTTTGTTAAATGTTTTCCTAAATGACCTTAGCCTGCACCTTAACCAATCAGGAATAGGCATTCATATTGAGGAAATGACTATAAATCACTTACTCTACGCAGATGACTTAGTTCTCAGTGCTGAAACTGATAGTGACCTAACAAAAATATTAGATATTTTAGGATAGTGGTGTACCATTAATAAAATGTCGATCAATACAAACAAAAATAAAGTTATGCATTTCAGAAATAAAGCATACTTTAAAACTAATTATAAATTTACACGGAATAACAATGAGCTCGAATGTGTTGCTGAATATAGATACCTACGGCTTGTTTCGTCTGAAACATTAGACTACAGCATAACAGCCAAGTATGTCGCCCAGTCGGCGACACGCGCCTTGGGTCTGCTTATATCCAAGTTTAAAGCAATCGGTGGAATGCCGTATAACGTCTATTCAAAACTATATGACAGTATTGTGTGGCCAACTATAAGTTATGGGGCGGCAATATGGGGAACCCAGGACTATGCCGCTATCAACGCCGTTCATCACATGGAATGTCGATTTTTACCTCGGAGTGGGAAAATATACGCCTAACGCGGGAATAACTGGAGATATGGGTTGGCTCCCCCTCCCCCCCCCCCACTCACGGCAATGGAAGTTGGTTCTCTCACACTGGTTCCGGTTAAATGGTATGGATGTCTGACGTATCAACTACAAAGTGTTTAAATGGTCGTTCATGCGAAGACACCACACAAAGAACTGGTACTACAGAATATGTATTAAAATACCTCTAGACATAAGTATAAGTTATTCGACACATGCTCGTTAATCTATTATCAATAACTGTGTTGATGAACTATTTGATAACTATAAGACTGACTGGTTGAACAATATAAACAGAGATTAGGCTGTTCGTTCTAACGAGGGAAATAAATTAAGAACATATAAGTTATTTAAGGATACATATAACACAGAGGTTTATGTTAATAATTATGTCATCCCTAGGTCCCATAGAAGTGCTTTTGCCAAATTTCGTTGTGGTGTAGCACCACTTAAAATAGAAACCGGGCGATATCAAGGAATTGTACCCAATAAACGATACTGTTTTAATTGTTTAAACCAGGTGGAAGACGAATACCATGTAATAATGTGATGTAACCTCTATGACTCTGGTAGACAGAATTTGTTCACAAAAATACTTGATATAAGTCCAGATTTTTCAGAGTACAGTGATCATGATAAATTTTGTTACATCGTATCTAATGACGAAATCGTTAAATACAGTGCCAAAGCTTGTCATGATAGTTTAGTTACCAGACAAAATACTTTGCATAGATACAGTTTTGATTGTAAACATTCGATACTCGTAGTATTTACTCAGTGTACGTTTCCATGTAAAATAGACAAGGTTTTATTGTAAATATTTGATAATCATAGTTTTTACTCAGTGTACGTTTTATGTGAAATCTTATACACTGCTTTCTTATCATACTATTAACCATAGCATGTGTTGTAAGTTTTATCAACGTATAAATATTTTATCAGATTTATATGTCTCTCATAACTCAATCTGAGTGGTTTTGTACATGTGTTTTATTATTACCATATTTTATATATGTATATGAAATCCCATGTACGAAAGTGAGACGTTAATAAAATATCTGTCTGTCTATCTGTCTACAATATAAGTAATAAGCTATGCATATATTTCAAAACCATTTTATTTTGCAAACGTCAAATTTATTTGTTACTCGCTAGAACAATACGGTAAAACAGTAAGCCATTAGAAGAGGATCTCATTCAGTTTTTTTTCAAACTAAAACAACGTACGGAAGTTGTTTTTGTTAGAACAAAATACTTTATTTTTGTTTTTATTCCAAATTGTGTTGTGTTTTTTTCGCTTCGTTGATATTATTCATATTTAGCTATTATAATGTACGTAGCAAAAGCCCTGTTAGCTGCCTATAAAAATGTTCATTTATTTTTTCATGTTTGTTTGTTCTTTCATTTATTTATTTATTTTCCGTTCTGTGTTAAAAACAATTAATTCTTTACAAAGGTTTAATCCAAGTGCCGTGTATTATATTGGTACAACTTTACAATTCTATTTTTATTAATGAGTGATCTTAACATTGTATCTGTCAACTGCATAGGCCTCCAGTGAAAAAAGAAACGACTACACGTTTTTTAAAACACACATATTGTGATATATACTGCCTACAGAGTACGCATTTTATTGTTGATCAGTATAAAACTATATACAGAATGGGGGGCAGAATGTTTGTATAGTTGTGGCTCTTCTACTTCTCGCGGTGTTGCAATCCTGTTTTCGAAGAAGCTTGAATATAAAATACATACGGTACATTACGACTGTCTTGGCGATTATATTATTTTAGACATAAACGTTGGCGACTTACCATCGCCTCTATTCATTGGCCAAACTCTTTTACAATCCTGACTTTTTTATCGATCTTTTTCGTATAATAGACGCAATTGGAAACGACTCCTACTTCATCTGTGGTGATATTAATTTAGTCTTAGACCCGGTGTTACATTATGATAACTATAAATCAACAAATAATTTTAAAAAATGCAAGAACGTGTGTACATAAATATATTGCAGAGCGTGATCTCACAGACCCTTTAAGAAAAATATATCCTAATACTAGACGATATACTTGGAGAAGAACCAATCCGATACAGCAAGCCCGGCTTGATTTGTTCTGTTATCGGCAATTTTATTGCCAGCTGTTCATGATGTCAGAATAGCTCCTAGTTACCAATCGGATCATTCTATTGTAATGACGACCTTTAAATTTACTAATTGTACACACGGAAAGGGACTGTGGAAACATAATAATATGCTTTTACGTGATATAAACTACATAAATATAATAAATAACAAAATAAGAGAAATCAAACAACAATACATGTTACTCGTTTACAACCAAGATTCAATACCAGGCCAGCATATCCAGTTTACGATAGATGACCAACTTTTTCTGGATACTTTATTTATAGAAATTAGAGGTAAAGCAATTTTGTATAGTTCATATATAACAAAATCCCGTAATAATCGCGAATTGCAATTAAAACTCGAAATAGATAAACAAGAAGAAATGCTCTCAGATAATAACTTACACAATTTGCTTGAATTAAAGGATGAACTTAAGCAAATTCAAGATGAAAAATTAAGGGGGGGGGGGGGGGTATAATAAACGTCGCGAGCAGAATGGATACAGTACGGAGAAAAACCTTAAAACTATTTTGTAATCTTGAAAAATACAATTATACAACAAAAACCATAAACAGCTTAATAAATGACGACGGAATTGTTCCGGATAACCAAGGCGACATTTTAAAAGAAACTGCATTGTTTTATAAAAACTTATATGAAAACGATGATAATAGCGATATTGATTCTGATTTGAATAACTATATCACGGGTATAGATATACCGAAATTATCAAATGAACCATCTAAGACATTAGAAGGGCCAATAACACCAAACGAGGCATCGGTCGTTTTGAAAAACATGGCAAATAATAAAAGCCCCGGTTTGTCCGAGTTTACAATAGACTTTTAAAAGCATTTTGGCCGAAATTGGGCAATTTTTTTGTAGAGCTTTGAATCATGCATTTACAAGTCGTAATTTGTCTTTAACCCAAACTCAGGGTACATGTATAATTAATTGCATACCAAAGGGTAATAAACCTAGACAATTTTTACAAAACTGGCGCCCAATCACATCGCATAATACTGTTTATAATATTGGCTCTGGCTGTATTGCAACAAGGCTAAAACGTTATATTGTGCGCTAAAATACTGTCCATTAAACATAGGTCAAATGATTAAAGGAATCAAAATAGATAAAATGGGAAACAAGTTGTCCTAATTTGCTTATGACACTTCTATAGAAACTGCAGAATCTTTTAATGAAACACTAGATGCATTGTCACATTTCACGCTGTACTCCGGTTTAAAAGTAAACTTTGATAAGACGAAAGTAGTTTGGATAGGAAAGCATAACCCCCACACATTTATTGACGAAGGAAATAAAATATATGGAACGGAACAAAAAAAGTTCCATTCCGCTTGAAGCGCTCTACCAACTGAGCTAGCAGAGCCCCTTTGAAGATCTAATTTTGCCATGTAGCAATTTGGTGTGACTAGTTTAATGGCGTCTTTAATTGACTGATATTTAAAATTATTTGTTTCTGGGAAGTCATTGACAGCTAATCCGGTCGGCCGACTACAATCATGAATTAATCTCACTTTTGGAGAATCACGTTTAGGTATGGCTCCAAGTGCAGAGATAATTAGCGTTTTTTCATCGACAATCTTATAGTGCCCGTTCTCAACTTCCGTTAGAATTTGGGCCTCCGTTTGCGCGCGCACATCACCGTTAGTGGCCGATGAGTGATTTTCTACTTCTACACTGAGTGATTTTGTCGCTGTCTAGTATGTAAAACGCATTCTTGATTCCCGAAAGTATAAACTCACGATCCTTATAAACCGCCGGCAGGTTTTGCTCCCAGGCTTCAAGTTTTAAGGACGACGGTCGGACTACTGTTTTTTGGCATGTCTTGCCGAGGGTTGTTTGAAGAAGAAGCCATAGTATGCTTAAACCGGCATTTATCCCCAAACGGACAAGCACCTTTTGCCTTGAAGATTCTACAGTCCTCTCTAGGTGACTGAGTTTGGACCGGAAGCGACGGTTTCGGCCGTTTTGGTACAATAAGCTGAAGCTCCATGTGCGGAGATTATGTTCCCCACTTAAACCCGTGTTCGGCTTGGAGCTCCCTGTAATGGTAGTCGTAGTTTAGTACACTATTCCAGTCATATGTCTCTGCGAATTCGAATATGCGCGTCGTGTATTACTCCATATCGCCTCGTTCGATGGCATTCACCGATAACATGTGGTTCAGAATACGCATATGTGCGGCCCCCCTTTCTTCAATTTGGATTCCTAGATAGGATGTGTGTCGTCAGTCTTGAAAACTATCGTTTCGCTCGCTTGATTTGAGCACAAATTCCTTTCTTTTGTTTTGCTTCCGGCGTTTGCTTTTCTCCGACAGGAACTGAGTACTATGCACCGCCTTTCTTGTTTGGGCCTTCATAGTAAGGATGTATCTTGGATCCATGAAGCACGAACTGATGTCCACATGGTTATGTAATTGTTTCACATGAAACTGCGACGACGTTTGGGACGACAGTAGCTCGTCAAGCAACTTACTGGCCCCATTAAGCTTTGCCTCGTTGTTCGTCGGTTCCTTTTCAGGGGTTGGTCGTCCGCGGCATCCGTGTTCTGGGCTTGTTTCCATTGCATAATATGTTGGAGGATTACTTTGTGCTGCCCAGTGGTAATCCTAAACTTTTAAAGTCACTTTCGTTAAGCAGTGTTAAAGTTTCTTTTGTTATCAACTCTTCTTGTCTCAGAATTTGAGACACTTTGCGCGGTAACTTGAGCTCTGTTACCCAAGTGTCAAAATTGAAACCGCTATTTTCTTCTTGATTGTTCTTCGTGTTGCAATAATGTTCGTATAATATCACAACAATAACTCCATTATAACATCACAACATTTTCTTGGAAAAAACTGACAGTCTGAGTGGGCCTAGATGGTAAACAACACCACGTGACCAATAATGCCCAGCCTAGGCCCAGAAGGGCGCAGCGTATGTGTTAATCTTTCCTCTAAATACAATTAAGAAGCTTAATTATACATAATAGTATGTGCTTCGCGTTATCCCGTAAATTCTTCCCAATCGATTGACGGAGAGTGGACACATATATTGTCTTCTAGTCTGTTACGTAACTAGCAGACATTGGCTAAGTCACATCAAGGGGAAATAATCCAGAAACTTAATTAGTTTGCCTTAAGTTGAATAAACCTGGCGGATTAATTAAATGTCGCGTACACTGATACCATACTTTCCACACATTGTTCCGCTGGGCTTATGTTAACATTATTAATATGTGTCATTTCGGTATACACACAAAATGAAACATGATAGTTGCGTCTAAAACATAAAGAGCCATTGGTTTTCATTTTACCAACCGATGCGTTAAATAAATATGAATTGCACAGCTTTTGTCGAAGAAGTATGTTAACGGTCTAGGAAAAATAAAGTACTCATCAAAGAAATTGTCTGCCGGAATGAATATTTGCAGTATAAGACAGGTCGCCTGGAATTATGAATGTATCATCATTATGTCTTTAAATGCACAAAAGGAACAACTCAAAAGCATAGCCAAAAGATGAATCTTGCAAAAAACTTTCATTTTAATACCCCTTTTACCGACCACGTAGGAGGTATTGAAAGCCAATCATTTCGCTATTTAAGTTGAACACTTGGACACCATACGTGTACTCGTATATTCATATTTAAGTGGAACACTTGGGCACCATACGTGTACTCGTATATTCATTATTTAAGTGGAACACTTGGACACCATACGTGTACTCGTATATTCATATTTAAGTTGAACACTTGGACACCATGCGTGTACTCGTATATTCATATTTAAGTGGAACACTTGGACACCATACGTGTACTCGTATATTAAATACCATATATATCACTCATATTTTTACGGATCTGAGGTATTATATAAAGCTATTGTGGACAGACTTGATCAATGATGTTTCAAAATGAAATGAAATAAATTAAAAAGATTCAATGATTTTACACTAAGTACAGGATCATACAAACAATGCTTTATACTAAGCACAAAAAATCACTATGTAATGTAATGTTATTTAAATCCGAAAGTTAGTTCAAATGCGTTCAACGGTAACGGGAAAAACATAGATGTACATTTGTAAATCTTTGAAAAATGTTTATATGATATTTGTTCTAAATGTAAATGTATATACAAATAAGTCGATCAATCATGGTATATCTATAATAATCTGCGCTATTTAATGTAAATGTATTTCCGTCATCCACTGATGGCTGAACAAAGTGCATGGGCATTACATTTTGTATTTTTTTCATCTGCGGACAAGACATTTTATAACTGTATTAATTTATCTTGAAGATAGCATTCCGTTTTGTTCACATCTATTTCCGTATATCAATGACCGTTAAAGGGAGGTTACCAGACATATCTTATACACGCACATGCTGCTCTTTAGCAGTCAAGTGTTGGAGATTGTACGAGGTCATTAGTTTCATACGTTTAAGTTGTGCCGTTGTTAATATTCAGGTTATCTTTAAAGAACTAAGCCTGAATTTTGTTGTCACCTGACAGGGCCAACGACTTAGTAATAAAAATAATAGTCTTTTGCATAATAATTAGAACTTATATAATATGCGGGACTTATGTTTTACTGTGTCAATTCGATGGTTCCATAGTAAAATGAAAATATGTCAACACGTTTATGTTACACAAAATTTATACAGTCTGTCAATGATATATAAATATGTATTCAACAACTTTCAAAAATCAACAGTGCAAATTATATACTTTAAATTTACTCGTTTATTTCTTTTGAGAAACAGCAATATTATGGACGAAAGCATAATGAGAGAACCTTAATAGATATGAAGCACTTTTGGTCATGCGGTAACGTAATGCGATAACATAATACATGTACTTAGCCATATTAATCATGGTTTGTTTTTAATATTGTTTGGTTGAGCTGTAAAGGCGCCTTTTTAATCAGACTAATACGATTCTGTTACAAAGAGCATCAGCTTGTCAAATAAATGTCAAACATACAACAAAACCTGCTTTCATAAAACATAATGGATGAACGTTTGTTGGGAAAACGGGGTAAAGGGCTTAGCGGGAAGCACTTGTAATGTGGATATTTACCGTCGATTTTCATACATGTTTATCAGTTAAAAACGATCTATATTTTGAATTCACATTTTTAAACAACTGGATATGCTTGCATCGCGTACGAGAAAATCAAATAAATATGAAATAAATGATACGGAATAGCTCGATGGTGGTCAGCATAGCGTTGCAAAGTTGTTATCAGCGTTCTAGTGTACGAGAACATCAGACTTATGAGCTTAAGTGTGTAATATGACACGAAATCGTCACAATTTAGCCTTGAACTTTATTTATTTATTTATTTATTTATTTATTTATTCATTTATTTATTTATTTGAGGCGTGTCGTGAGAAAACCGGACTTAATAAGTGACGGCCCTTCCGTTTTTATGGTATTTTCTGTTTCAAGAAAGTATCTTCTAAACATAAATCCACAGTAGGCGGAAAGTGCCGTCCTGGATAAGCCTGTGCGGACTTCACAGGCAAATCCGGGACGACACTTTACGCACATGCATTAAGCCCGGTCTTCGCACGACGCGCCTAATTTATTTATTTATTATTTATTTATTTATTTATTTGTTTATCCATCCATCCATCCATCAATTCATCCATCAATCTATTCCTTCCTTCCCTCCCTCCATACCTTCATCCCTCCTTGCTTCCTTCCTTCCTATTTCCCTCCTTCCTTTCTTTCTCCCTCCTCACTCCCTCCGTCCCTCCCCGACTCCAATCCCTCCCTAAATCCTCCCTCTCTCCTTCCTTCCTTCCTTCCTTCCTTCCTTCCTTCCTTCCTTCCTTCCTTCCTTCCTTCCTTCCTTCCTTCCTTCCTTCCTTCCTTCCTTCCTTCCTTCCTTCCTTCCACCCTTCCTTCATTTATTCCTTCCTTCCTTCCTTCCCTCCCTCTTCCTTCCTTCCTGCCTTGCTTTCTTCCTTCATTCCTTTCTTTCTTCGTTCATTTACAACAGGCTACGTACACTAAACACGTGCCAAATAGCAGATGTCAGACATTGAAATGAACATGAACGTTAGTTGCTTTATTACATTGTAAGGGTATTGCTCTGATAAATATGATTAATAGACTGTATAGCGTGCCGCCGTAAGGATGTCTACATTGACAGTAAATCTTTATGAGCAGAAACATGATTCTGTGTTAATGGGCTTGTGTGTTATAAATCACATAAAAGTGCCTCAAGATTTTTTCTCCTTAGACATTTTTTAAATACGTCATACATGTACGTTAGTGCATTCGAAATGCGGCGTTTGTGTGAGTTAAACCCGCATGCACACACACACATTATATGTTTTCATATATATATTCTCTACGAAATCGGCCATGTGTTGTCGCTATTTTTATTTTATTTTTTTTCACCCAAATGCATATTCCCTAGCTGAATACCGTGTGAGCATTAATTTTATTTTAATGTTTAAACAAACATCATGTAATCATGAATGGACATTCCGAAAAACTTTACTAAATTAAAATAAATTCCTTTCCGAATCAATAACAGCCGATGGCACTGTATGCAATGTTCCTATCCGAATCAATAACAGCCGATGGCACTGTATGCAATGCATTCAATAACAGCCGATGGCACTGTATGCAATGCATTCAATAACAGCCGATGTCACTGTATGCAATGCATTCAATAACAGCCGATGGCACTGTATGCAATGTATTCAATAACAGCCGATGGCACTGTATGCAATGCATTCAATAACAGCCGATGGCACTGTATGCAATGCATACAATAACAGCCGATGGCACTGTATGCAATGCATTCAATAACAGCCGATGGCACTGTATGCAATGCTTTCAATAACGCTTGGAATTAATAATTTTGAAACCCAAGTAAAATCGAAGCACCTATTTATGATTTTATCCCTAGAGGTAATATAGATTTTTACTAAAACGAAAGAGAACAAAAATTAAGAGTAAACAGTCAAACTGATAACTTTACATACTAGCTGTTTTACAGCAGTTATTGTTACAATGATAAAATGTAACGATTTCTCAACTACTACATACATGTACTTATGTTTGTATATAATGTGAACAATTTATATTATCCTGTAACTTCGGACCACTTGATTGACATAGAGTGGATATATCTTTTGTCTCTAGTCTGCCACGTACCTATCAGACATCTGTTATGTCATATCAGGGCAAGATATCCAGAAACTGAATTTACTTCGCTGAAAAAGCTATTAAACCTATCGTAAACAACCCCATGGATGCCTACGAACGTACTATGCAAATCTGCGCGGAAAGTAATATATCAATGCACTCAAAATGACAGACTACATCTCTTCACGTAAAAACCAAAATACTGAATTACAATAACAAAATGACTATTTTTTAAGCAATGTACCAAAGCAAAATCACGTGACTCCCTGAGGTGATATATATTTATCTATAATGTGAATTGATCATTATGTGGCGTTTAATGGTGGGTTGTGTTAAGTAGTTGGTGGTCTTTAAGGAATAACAAATAGTGACGCTGAATTCATCGAGACGATGAAAACGAACATATCGGCCTGTTGAATTTTCCGTAATTATGGAAATGACTGCATCTTGTTCTTGATTTGTTTATGTTTGGATTCCGAAATTGTAAAATGAACAAAATTCGATTCGTCAGGTTCGATTCACAGTTTATCCGTCACTGTACGATACGTTACGGGAGTCGTAAATATATTTATCGTATCTGTGTTCTATACATTTATTATATATCCAGTTGTACAAATGAATCAATTACTAAATACAAATAAATATAGTGTAATAACATGGGTAAAAATGTCCGTAATTTTGGTTCTCCGAATAAAAATAAAGGTATGTTTGGAAGTTACCTGGTATTTATAACTGATGAATAATATCCCTCATCCGCGAAATCATTCCTTAGATGCATGTTATATTGATCTAGATTTAATTCAAATTCTTTATTCATTTTTCTAATGTGAATTGTTTACATCTAGCGTAATTAACATGCACCGACAACCATTTGCATGATAATTAGGCAAAACAATAATTATTGGTTTCCGTTTACATCTACCGTTATGACAATATTAAAATCAACAAGAACCGTACATGGTAACTTATTCATCTATTTTAAGTGATAATTCGTATCAGTTCCTATTTATTTCAATCAATGCAATGTTAACAACGCTATATTCTCCTAACCAACCGCTCGAATAAGATTGGCCAACTAGGTGCTTACAATATGGATGTCTTTGAGTAAATTAAAATACATAAACGCTTCTGCTGACTGCAAATTTGCATTCATTAATTTGAATTAAAGCACGACCATTATTAATAAGGTTTTTATATATTTTTTGTTTTACCTTTTCATTAAACAATATGAATGATGCAATTTATGGCATAGGGACACTGCATCGTGGTACGTACTTAACTGTTACGCGATTACTAGACTCTATGTATACATCTACATATACGTATATAATTAATTATATAACGTTATGATTATGTTATAATGGAATTACACTTACCAAAATACATTAGTACTAAAAGTAAATATCCTTATTTTCCTTGTATTATCAATATTTCATAATTATTTGAAAAAAAATCATGGCTGGCTGTACCAAGATAAATGGGAAACCTCGCATCTAAGGAGACAGCAAAGACGTATCGGGTTTACATCCACAGACAGCGGTTTCTTTGAGAAAGACTGGCAGGCCAAGCACAACGCAAACGGATATCATCCTAAATGGAAGCAGCGTGCACGTGGCAGCATCGGTGACGATAGGAGATATTTGTTTAGAGAAGAAAATACAATCGTTGTTGCTGGTTTATTACAGATATTAGTAGCAACTGGACTTATTATTTGGGTTAACATATGTTTTCGCTGAGTATGCAGTGAGTATAATAATAATGAAATAAAAATACTACTACTAATAATAATACTAATAACAATACTAATAATAATACGTATACCAATAATATTTAAAAAACAACAACAAAAAAACAATAATAATAATAATAATAATAATGATAATAATGATTATAATATTAATAATAATGATATTGGTTATAATTAATGACAATTATGATAATGTACTTATACGTATACTTTTGCTAATAATAATAATAACATTATCAAAAATAGTAGTGATTGCTATCCTCGTCGTCATCGTCGTCATCGTGATCGTCATCACGACTCTAATACTGTGCAAATAAATATAAAAGCTAAAGAATAATTTATACACAAAGAATAATATCATATATATTTTCGTTTTTAATATATATGTTATATTATGTATATATATCTACATACTGACTATGTTTCACGAACAATGATCAGCAACTTTTACATTGGATGTAGTATGTTTATTTAATTAAAAAATTGCAAACCGAAGACATTTACAGACGGAAAACTAGATCTGTTGATAAGGAATAATACATCTACATTTAAATAAAATGCAAACACAAACGGACACAAATATATAATTGTATAAGTACTTAAACGATTACCTTTACATAAATTTAAATATAAGCAAACAAGGAACACGTTGTATAAACGTCTGAATTATTTTTTTCTGTTCAAAGAGACTGAAACCTCAAAGACGCAGTCCATAGAATGTAATTCAATGCATCCTCAATTTGCATTTGTTCTAATGAACATTAATGCCGTTTATTCAACTGAAATCTGTATCGTATTTAAGGAAGGCATTTTATGAGGTCTAAGTTCAAAAACGCTGGATACGAACGGACTATACGCTATTGTGCATGCCCATTTACTCCAGAAGCATCACCAGCTATCGCATACAGAAACAATAAAAAGTTACCAACACCTTATTATTTTACCGATTTCAATGCGGATTGTTTTTGCATTTTGATCGTTAAGAAATCCATTAGAAACGATTTATGCGAAGTTTTATTTTATGTACAAACTGCTACTCAAAAAAGTGTTGTTTCGATGTCGCAACATGATTGAAAGACGGTATTTGTCTTACACTATACCTACCGAACTTGTACAAACATCACAGTTAATTATATACTCACTTGTACAAAATGAAACAATACACTTAGCATTATTTCAAACTGTATATGTTATTAGGGCAACTCATCGAGTAAGTTACTCAAACACACAAACTCAAAAATACACATCTATAATAGTTCAGGCATGCTTGATTCTATCCTCATTGTGTCAGTAATGACGGTTAGTATATAAATGGTGCTTGTAGGCACGTATTCACCAACCAATTCTTAGACTTAAGAATAAAGAATAAACTTACACTCAAGAAATTATACTTGTGTATATGCAAATATACCGGGTACATATGTTGCTTATGCCATTAATAAATCGTTATGTACATCAGGAATGGTAGCATTAACGTCGGCAAATATCAAGTAGTATTCAAATTAACGGTCTTTTTTTTAAACATTCTTTATTCTTAACTCATAAGTCTACGAATCGGCTTGTGAATACGGGCCCTGTTTTGTCTGTTTCAGGTGTCAGCTATGCCTTCTAACAGCCTGTCGTCTAACGCTACAGTTACGAATGCGTCTGTGAACATCACTTTAGAAGGTAATATTCAAAAGGGCATGATCATTCATCATAATATATTATAAATGTACACAATAACACATAATAATACAATATAAATGTCTAGTACCAGTAAATAAAGATAAACGCATTCTGATTGTGTTTTGAGGTCATTTTTATATATACACAGAACTTTTATATAGTGAAAACAATCGCTTTAATTGTATATATTGTGTGTAGAAAGCCGGTTGTATTTCTGATTATATTTTGCTTTTTATAAATACGCATTGTTTTTATTAATTCTAAGTTGTATGTTTGAATTTTGTTGACGTAATATTTTCAAACATCATATTTTGATTACATGAGCTCATTATTATACGCTTATTTCGATATTATTATTATTTAAGAGTAAAGGTCACTTTAAACAAGTATATTTTAAGTTAACACAAAACTTATCATCATATCATATAATTATCATATATAACATATGGAAAATGCCGTTCTTTGTCTTCAGCGAAATGCTCTTGGTTATAACGCTATTTATGCAACTGTTTAAATTGTGTTTTGCTCTGTTGCAGGAATGCTTATTGAGACGAGCGAATGGGGATTCTGGGTCAAGTTCATTACCATACCGATCATCGTCCTCGTTGGAATTGTTGGGAATACATTATCACTAATAGTGATGAAGTCCAATTGCGCCACAAGTCCTACTCCCATTACCTCTGCGCCCTATCCATATTCGACACACTGACACTAATCACCCGTCTGGTGGCAATCGTTGACGAATACTATGTGCAACATCTTGCTGTCGAAGGTCTTTTCCATAATTTCAACGATATTTCGTGTAAACTGTACAATTATTTTGCTCACGTTATCTCGCTAATGTGCGCGTGGCTCATAGTGTTAATGGCAATCGAAAGATTATTAGCTGTGTGTTTTCCTTTTAAAAATATGTTGATTCGAAAGCAAAGCGGAGCTGCCGCAGCCATTGTTATTTTACTGATCGTAGTATGCGCGACACAGACATTCCGTCTTGTGATGATAGAGCACGTGGTATACGATAATGTGAATTCCATCAACGACTGCTTATCTGGAAGACATTTTGCTTCGTTATATACGAGTTTAGATGTTTATTTCTATAGCTGGATGCTAATTTTCTGTCTGCCAGTCATCATTATTATGGGATGTAATAGTCTAGTGCTATCACAGATTTTCAAAGTGGGAAGAGAAGTGAGACGACAACAGGCAAACTTTAATAGAGCACTTCGTAAGAAACGTAGAAGCACTCTAATGTCGCTGGTGGTCACGTTCGCATACATCATAACTCTATTACCCCTATTCACGCTAACATTAATAATTGACCTCACAATCAAACTGAGACCAAGGGAATTTGCCGGGAGACTTTTGCTTGCGTTGATGCCATATCTGAACGTATGTGAATGCATCGCGCTTTTGAACTACTCAATGAATTTCTTTATATATGTTCTCTCCGGTAAAAGTTTCAGGTTTCAATTAAGAAAGAAATTTCTTAGCCCTATAAGATCAAAACGCAGTATTACTGCACGGAGTACAAGAGACGAGTTTCTACGACTAGGAATGACAATGTAAGATTTATAACGTTTATTTTTCCCATTAGTGTCTAATTAGTATTCAAATTCTTCTTATTGTGAATCCGACAGGGACAAGCAATCACGTCGAAATAAAAACCTGTAGCTTGCTAAGTCTTTTCACTATTTTAAATAGACGCTATTGGAATTCATGCTAAATTCATACCATTGACTTTCATTATATTTAGTAGCGTTAGTTGTCTAACAAATTAAATGATGTTATTTTCATTGAATGTTCATCATCGAAAACAAAACTGAAATAAGCACTTGCCTAATAATAATTGACACATAATGTTGCTTGTAGGCCGGTCATTCGCAGTCATACAGACGGACCATTGGAGCACTTGATATCTCCGTTACACAGACAGTCAGTCCGGATCAGTTCTCATTAACGCATTCGACTCGCTTGTCAGATCTGAATTGACCTGTCTAGAAGGAGTTTCAGATTTCAATACGATGAACGGGCAACCATAGTTGATCAGTCAGTGACCTTGCATATTTGTTTATTGTCAGTACCATTCCATAATTATAAGGAGACACTGCCATTAGTTTGTCCAGTTTTGACAAAATATTGTTGTCGAACAGATGAATTGATTATCAACAATATGTACGTCCGTCTATAAAAATGTATATGTAAGTATGTTATCGATGTTGTTTACCAGCCTGTGTTATGGTGAATTAAAACTATTAAACTGATGATATTGTTTTGTACCTAAAAGCAGAGCATAAATGCTAACGGCGGGCTGATCTGCTTGAATATGCTAACGGCGGGCTGATCTGCCTGAATATGCTAACGGCGGGCTGATCTGCTTGAATATGCTAACGGCGGGCTGATCTGCTTGAATATGCTAACGGCGGGCTGATCTGCTTGAATATGCTAACGGCGGGCTGATCTGCTTGAATATGCTAACGGCGGGCTGATCTGCTTGCATATGTCTTGCCACGCACAAATTTAATCAATTGCAAAAAACATATAATCCATTTTCTAATCAAATATGTTAAGATAACAATTGCTGTTGGAAGATAAGATTTTATTATACGGTTACTAATGGATAAATATTGAAGAATCATATAGCCAAGTCGTTGTAGTTGTCCGATCAAGAACAGCAGAAGTTCTAAATCAGTCGAAATAGATGAAGAATGATATACGAATATAATTTCCTGCCTAACATAATATCTAATTTTGTTAAAAATAACCGACTGCGAGATAGTTTTTTCTCTTTCCGTAATCTAATAGTTTGTTATACAAAATACCATAAATATATAATGTATATGTCCCAGATTTTTCTTAATTAGAGATGGGATCAGGTGGCATTGTCCCATGAGATTTCATACACATTTATTCGTTCAGGTCAAATTTTTCTTAATCACAGATCGGGGCAGGTGAGGATTTTCTATCATTCTATCATTCAATCCGAAATCCAGAAACTGGCATATTTAGCATACAATTAACAGCTAAACGAGTCTTACAAATATATATGACTTCGATGAGGAGTAATGCGCATGTAGTAGCCTGAACATTCCGCGTTGAATTTATACAATTCCACCTTGAACGTAAATACGTTGACTAAATTGCTCAGAATCGTTTTCAAACGTGTACGTATTTACATTGTGAAAGTGGGTTACGTCCAAACCTGGTAGCGACAACGCACTATTTTATGTAATTATTGCTTTGTATATAAGCTATGGACAATGAAATCATCGCGTAAATGACGATTACTATTTCTGACATGTTAATATAACTCTAAGTGCAGCCATGGCTTTTGTTGGTCTTATTGAATAATTTAATCACACCCATCGTCTGCGTATACATTGATTCCAATGTTCAGACGTACCAAGGATGCATAAAGTATACATCGCTTTTTAAACAGGAACTGTGTTGATGTTTTGTTCACACCGTTACATGCACTGACATACCCAACCAACAGGACTAGAAGAATCGGGAATATAGAGTGAAACTATTGTATTTGTTATATGTTAGGCAGATACAACAGTTACACGCTCAATCCTCAGACTGTGTCTCAATAACATGTCGTTTCTGTTCAGAACCGGATCAGCAATGGCCGTTCTATAAAGTGCAATAAGTTTGCGTCTCTGCATACCGAGATCGGACACTGGGGTTAAATGAGGCGATACCATACAGCCGTTACGTTTTGTTGTTTTGTTGACCCTTATATTGTTCAGTCCTTAACAAGTAAATGCTAATGTTGATACCAACGTTTTATTAAATGTCCTGTAATGTTGATAGTATTTACATATCAATCAAATGTACCTTTTGAGTGTCTCAAATGTTCCCGTTTCTCATTTGTCGTTTTAAGATGGTTATTTGTATTTATTCATTAGTATTCTTTTCCCAAAACACAACTCTTCTCTTTGCAAGTCTCTGTCTGCGACAACTTCATTTTAACTACCTCATAACGTGTTTAATCCCTGTTGATATGTGCTCTTAGTATATTTTGTTCATTCTGAGAATGCATACGAAAGGACTATGTTTCCATCATCATTTTTTAATGTTTGCGTGTCAATACATTCGCTCGACAGAGATATTAATAGATAATGTCAGTTTGTAAACGCAACAGACGAATTAGAGCTTAGCAGCCGCAAACAATTCAACGATGACATGTTCAATTGTGTGTATATACATACAATTTCCTATAAATGTGGCGACAGTAAAATGCAATATTATCAAATGTTTTTAAAATAGATACATTGTAATTACAACTTCTTTAGTTTTTACTATTTTGCAGTGTTTAGATTGGCTTTAATTAATCATGTGACAGTTTTTTTTATTTTTTAGTGAAGCCGATTGCCCTCGTAATTATTCTTGAGTTAAGCCATTTTAAGTACTACTTTTTATTGTTAATTACATGTACATTACATGCTGTCGAAAAAAAATAACATGAGAAACACAGTTAAACATATTTTTATTCAGAACGACCACCGGAAAAACTTGTCGAAACCGAAATTTCGCAAACTTAAGTACCTTTTTCTTTCCGATATTACTATTTTACATAAAGAATGCGTTAAAGTGTTTAATTGTGATCAATAATTGATGTTTTTCAAATAAAAATTGCATTTCTTTCATTATGAAATTTATGTGCAAACTTAACATTCCCATGGGATTTGTTTTATTTTCCCACGGGATTACCATTTTCCCATGGGAGTTTCATTTTCTCCCATGGGATTTTTTCCCCGCATTTTGTCAAAATGTTTGCACTCATTCTCATTTGAAAATTATGAATAGGAAAAAAATCCCACTTTTTAAATGGGAAAAAAATCCAGTGGGAAAAAAATGTTATTTCAATTAATAACTAGAAAAAAATATATTGGACTAGTTCAAACATTGTATTTTTTTATATTTCTGAGTATTTCTATAAGACTTTTCTTAATTTTTTAATTTTAATTTTCCCACTGGATTTTTTCCCCACTTCTGAAAGTTGGAAAAATTTTCCCCACTTTGGAAAAAGGGAACATTTTCCCACTTTAAAACTTGGATTATTTATTTGGGAAAAAATGTGTATTTCCTCATGTGCTATCTACGTAATGTATTACTGATTGAAGTATGCTATTCAGCGTCTAAATTATTAGAACTCCATTGTTTAAACGCATGATAAGTAAAGTAGAACCTGTGATACAGCGGTCGAGTGCAGACAACTGCGCTTGACCGATACATTACATTTTGTTTCAGCTAGTTATAATATTAAAGTGTTAATACAATTATTGCATATTATGCTTAATTAGAACGTCGAATCATTATTGTTATCTATCAAACAATAATAAAGTGAGGTTACTTCAATATTTCAAACAGTAAAGTTTTTTTCTTGAAACCCGAGAAAACGTTTAAATTTGGTACACACGTCCTTCCACTCAGTTGATGACGATACTCAAATAATGAAATGTATGAGTAATTAAATTACCGTATGTCATGTACTTATTGTTCTTCTATTATATATTTAATAATTTATAAATAAAAATAATACAGATAACTTGATATCTCTTGAAACACATTTCTGAAGTTTGAATAAGTATTTACGAAATACATGTATGTAGATACAGAAACTAGATGTGGATCTTTTTAAATCGATTGCTGCTAAAATAAAATTGTAAAGGAAATTTTAAACGTTAAACAGTGTACATAAAATCAATTTCTTGATCATTTGTTACAGCACATGTCAAATAGCTATAATTTGATAAATCGAAAATATGCAACAAAGCTGACCCGTTTTGAAACTATACATGCCCACAATTCCCTTCTTATCGCCATAGAATTAAATACCGCATGTTAAATTTCACGCGTATATCAGAAACCATCAGCAATTTTCAGTGGCTGTGATAAAGCATTTTGGCTTAATACGTAAAACCATAAATAGCGCAATTTACTACTGGAGCTGCGCGGATCTCCGGTACAATGAAAATGTCTCTTGCCGTTCAATTTGTTTACTGCCAACGGTTCGAGCCTCGATGTCCGGACCTGAGCAGACAGTCGCGGGAACCTCAAGCGCTCCTATTTGGTGTAGCTCGACGCCTCCTTTTCCGAGAAAGACGCTAAGTAGCAATGACCCAACGCTACCTTATTAGCCATGTATATTCGTATTGATATATAGGCAAAATGTCTCCTGGCTCACAATTTACCTACGCCAAACGGTTTTAGCACCGATGCCCTGACCTAAACAGGCAGCCGTGGGAACCTAAAGCGCTTCGGAAGTGGTCAGACGCCTCTAGGCCGCACCTTTCCCGAGAAACGCATTAATCATGTTTACATAGTCAAAACGTCTCCTGGCGCACGAGCGGCAAAACGCTACTTCCGGTTTGCATGTATTCGTATTACTATATTGTATAGCTCGGAAACATTGCCGTTGTGTCGGAACTGGGCAGTCAGCCGCGGGAGCTTTAAGAGCTCCTAATGGAAGTGGTCCGATTCCTCTACGCCGCATTGTTCTCGAGAAAGGCGTTATGTTAGCAGCGGTGTAACGCTGTCTTACTTACCGTGTATATTCATTCGTTTTAATGTGTAGGCAAAATCCTTACGCAACATTTCTCTACGCCCAACGGTTTGAGCCTTGATGCCCGGACCTGGATAGGCAGCAGCGGAAACCACATATGTTATGTAATTCTGGTGAATAATATAATTTAGTCTAACTGGTAAGATATCTATGTATTAAAGGGGCTGGCAGACCTGGGCGAATGAAGCCATAGTGCTTTGCAATTACTTATTTTTGACAATAAAGATATTTCAATAAAGAAACCGCAGTGCTCGAGTTGGCTGTTCACGAGCGCCTGCACGGCCTGATCGGCCTGATTCCGCTAGATCATCTTCTGAAAGAATAGGTCGCATAGCCTGACTTCCGGTCCCAGAAGGTCCTCTTCAATCCTCTCAGTCAAGCGATGGATGCGTTCTAGACTAATTAAAGCTGCGTCGTAGACTGGGCCTGCTCTGCCCATGGGATCAATGTCGTTAGTCCTAGGCGCGATAGATATTGTGTGCGTGTGATTGAAACCGGGCAAACTCCAATATATTGCGGTAGACGGGCCGGATGACCGCGTTGGCCGGCAGTAAACCTCCTGTTCTGTAGATTTTACAATAGCAAGTTGGTCGTAACGGGACCGGAAGGCTACCCATACGCTGTACACGAGAATCTCCAAATACAATGCGCAATTTACTTAGCTGTGATTGTGTACAGGCATAAACATGCTTATAATTAGTATTAGTTCGTTACACGGAGTACGAGCAGTTTTCTTATTCTCACCACATTCGTTTGGAATAAAACGTGTTAATCACTAATGATGACACTGCTGCTGCAGCTGATGATGATGATGATGACGATGATGAAGATGATGACGACGATGACGATGATGATGATGAAACAGGTACTGATACAGAACTTGATGATAATGATGATGTTGATGATGATTATGATGATGATAATGACGATGACGATGATGACGTCCACGATGATGATGATGATGAAAATGACGATGATATCGATGTCGATGATGATGATGATGATGATGATGATGATGATGAAGAAGATGATGATGAAGATGATGATGATGATGAAACAGATACTCATTCAGAACTTTGTTGTGGTGATGATGATGATGATGATGATTATGATGATGATGATGATGATGATGATGATGATGATGATGATGATGATGATGATGATGATGATGACGATGAAGATGATGAACAGATACTACTGCAGAACTTCATGATGGCAATGATAATGATGATGATGATGTTGATGATGATGATGATGATGATGATGATGATGATGATGATGATGATGATACAACTGATGCTACTACTACTACCATGCAGCAATCCCTTCATCTACTGACATATTAGTAATGGTACTGATAATGACGATGATAATTAAGATGATGAGAATTATGATATTGATATTAATTAGGAATTTTAAATGCCACTTTACATAGAATAAACAAATATTTTATTGCGAAAATTATCTAAGATTCTTTATAAATTTGGCCCTAGTTTTAATCTTCTTTTATCAAAATATTAAAGTAAAAGTATGAAGTGGTTGCCTCCATACGTGTTGCGTACGAGCAACCTTCTCATACACAAAACACTCGTTTTCAATTTACCGTGTTAATCGCCTAATTAATTAGCTACTGCCATGAATCACACACCCCGATTAGTGGATTTTGCCACACCTCGTTAATTGGCTAAGACCCGTCACGTGTTTATCACCCCGAGTCCGCCCCGGCATCATTTGATTGGTCCTGTTGTCCGCACCTCGGTTGAAGCCCGGCCACTACCTGAACAAAACTATTCCATTGGGCAATGGCCCAAGCGAGGCTGTCCAATGAAAATTCTTATTTATATTATATTTTATATTATATCTTCATAACATTTTTCTTCAACTATCTACAAATAAGCTTATGCATACACTGCTAAGTCCACTTTCAAAATGTATTGCTTAAACAATATACAATGTTATAGCACATCAATATGATAGCATTTCAATTATAATGACATAGCGATTATACACACTTGCCCATTGGTCATCATTGTTTATTTATATTTATGAAAGCGTAAATA
This sequence comes from Congeria kusceri, assembly GCA_027627225.1. Taxonomy (NCBI): domain Eukaryota; kingdom Metazoa; phylum Mollusca; class Bivalvia; order Myida; family Dreissenidae; genus Congeria; species Congeria kusceri. The sequence continues at coordinate 68,849,017 of CM051027.1, forward strand.
ATATGCTAATTATTAAACTTTTGTCTCTGTATAATACAAAGAGATGAAAGTTCAAAATAATGAAAGTGGAACACCCTTAAAAATATTAAAGCATAGAACGCATTCATAGTGACCCTCTTGTGAATATATTTGAACGTCAAAAGTTTAAGTCTGTATAATTAATTTTTTATTGTTATACATCTTCTGATAGTTTAGAGGAAATGATTGAACAAGCACATTCATAACAATAAAAGAAATAATGTCATATATACAGGACAAACAGATATATTATTTTTCAGTTTGTTAGGTAATTATCCTTTTTACGTTCGCACTTATCCATCACAGTTTCCTACATCAGTCAGGAATTATCCTCAAGCACATAGCCACTTCACAATAAAGACAATGTTTTAGCTGTAAACATCGACTTTAAACTTTGATATGATTACACATTGTCGTAGAGATGTTCATTTAATTAATATAGATTTCAAGTAAGGTACTAATGCATTTTAAGATATTTTAACAGGTCGGAAACATAAAAATGTTCTTTATGGGGACTTTTTCAGGTACATTTTAATGACTTCAAGCATCATAAGAGTGATTGTCACACAAAAAATTAAGTACATAAACCACTGGACACTAAAACTATTAAAAGATTTAAATTTATACTTAGCAAAATATAACAACATGATAAAAACATGAAAAATAATAGCACATTAAGTCTCTGTGTCCGCCAGTTTGGTACTGCGTTAGGGTCGCTGCACTGCGTTAGGGTCGCTGCACTGCGTTAAGATTATCCGGGTACAGGCCGTGCACTATGGAAACAGAGTCGATTTTATTGCCGAATACTTATAAGAAGGATGTCTGTGTAGCCTGTTAGAAAAATAGAAGTTAAGGATATGCTATTGTCTAAAAGGCTCTATACGATTTACACTGGTTGCCGATAAAAGCTAGAATATCATTCAAATTACTTACATTCGTGTACAAGTGCACTGCAAATGAGGCTCCCGACTACCTGTTGGAACTGCTTACCAAACAAACTCCTTGCAGGCGCGGTCTTCGATCGTCGAATACTGCAGAGAACTCATACGTTGTGCCATTCAATAAGAGCAGAACATTTAGTGATAGAAGTTTTAGCACCGCTGGTCCAAGACTATGGAACGATTTGCCGCCAGAACTACGACAGTCAAATTCCTTCGATAAGTTTAAAAAAGATTTGAAAACATACTTTTTCCGAAATTTTTATTCACTATTTGCGTAACCGAAACATACTCTTAAAGGCAAAGGTGTTTTATGTTTTATACGTGTTTTATGTTTTTATGTCCTCAATCTTAAGTTTTTACATGCGTTGAATGTCTTACATTGTTTTTTGCAGCTAATGCTTTTGTTTTATAATAATTACGAACTATTATGATATATTTTATTTACCTATAGCTTTGTTTTTGTAAAACGCCATTGAATATGTTTATTTCATAGTAATAGGCGTTTAATCAAATAAACCAGTTTCAGTTTTAAAAGATTTTGAAACTTATAAGAGCTTTTAATATCTTTCTAAAAGACAAGTAAATAAAATTTGATACAAACGATTATCTTTCCAATAATTAACTTCACAATCATCATCATCATCATCATCACGATCATCATGATCATAATCATGATAATGATCATCATCATCATCATGAAGATAGTCATGTTGAAGCTGTTTTCGTTGACAATGACATTGATGATGATGATGATTATGAAAATGATGATGATGGTGATGATGATGATAATGATGTTGATTGATGTTGCTGATGATGATTAATGATGAGTATGATGATGATGATGATGATGATGATGGTGATGATGATGATGATGATTATTATTATTATTATTATTATGACGATGACGATGACGACGACGACGACGACGACGACGATGATGATGATGATGATGATGATGATGATGATAATCATCATAATGATCACAACGATCACCATGATCACGTTCATCATCATTATCATCATCATCACCACCACCATCAGCCTCATCAGCAGAAGCAGCAGGAACAGCAACAGCAGCAGCAGCAATCCTGTATTCATATTTATTATTCATTCACATATGAATTTAGAACCTAATTAAGTTACAAAAATATAAGCTGAAAGACAAACCTAAAGTTACATGACAAGCGCTGCAAAAAAGTACAAACCTAAATTATCATGTATATATAGAATTTGTGCTAAGTTCATTTTTATTGATATCGCTTTTTTATTCATGAAATTGTGTTATAAGCACTGCACAAGTCAATACTTATTAATGAATGTCTGAGCTTTTTTAGAATAGAAACGTAAGTTTGTGTGCTAAAGCATCGCTTTTATAGACAATGCATCTTTTTAATATACGTGCAATCCTTTGCGGAATAACAATATTGCTTTTAATTGCAATTTGAACAATTTATTCTGATTGTATAAACTTTTTCAGATTTTATAATTTCTTATTTTAAATAACAAGTCAGTGATCTATAAAGGCCTTATACCAGATGATGTTGGATACAAATGATAACGTTTTTTAATGATATGGATTTTAATGATACAAATTTTGAATACATTGTTTTTATTATATGCTATTCAGTGAAATGTAGAGTTTTAATGGTTAAATAAAATTTGATATTTTCTCTATTGAAACAGTAAAAATATACGCATTTACATTTTCACTGCAGTGAAAATGTAACATAAAAGGCACTATTTTTCTATAAATCGCATCGATCTACCAGTAGTGGTTTACCTTCCTTAGCAAATGTATCTACATGTACAGTATTTACATACATTTGTTTACAGAAAACACGTTGGCAAATTCAACAAAAATAAAATTTAAAAACAACGGCGCACAAATTATGGCATATTTTCCCACCATAGTGATTATAAACAATTGTTGAATAATTTCTGACGTCATCATCATCATCATCATCATCGTCGTCGTCGTCATCGTCGAGGTCGTCGTTATCATCATCGTCAACTTCTTCTTCTATTTCTTCTTCTTTTTCTTCTTCTGTTTCCTCAGCATCATCACAACCACCATCAACTTCATCGCCATCGTCGTTGTCATCATCATTATAAAAATACACTATAGGTTTTTTATCCAGTTTTTATGATAGTCGTGTAGTTGTATTGATGTAATATATGAAATCATATATGGATGCATGTGTAAACTAAAAATTAAGGAATATATTTACGAATCGTCCCCCAAAATACATCATGATAAGTTGAGCACACAGGCCTCTAAGAGTTAACTGACGTGTCAAAATGGCAAACTGTCATAACCATATACTACATTGTCAGAGCATTCAAAGTACGTGGTTCGTTATTTTTAAAGATTAATTAATTTTAATAATGTATTCAAATAATCAATTATTCGAGTATTCGTTGACATTCCCAATTATGAGTCAAACTAATATGAAACTTATGTGGCATAAGACAGTATCAGTGAATAAACCATGTCTTTGGGTATCGAATTAAGAATAAATTAAGTTTGTTAATTTACCTATGTTGTCATTAAATCATGAGCTGAGTAATTTTGCCAGATGAATAAAAAACAAAATTAATAATAATATAATATTAATAATAATAAAATTAATAATAATATAATAATAATAATAATGATAATAATAATAATAATAATAATAATAATAATAATAATAATAATAATAATAATAATAATAATAATAATAATAATAATAATAATAATAATAATAATAATAATAAAACAAATAATACTAATAAATAATAATAGCAATAATAATAATAATATTAATGATAATAATAATAATAATAATCAAAATAATAATCATAATAATAATAGTGTTTTTTATAAGAAAGATAGTGTTTATTAATACTGTTTAACAATTAATATTACTAATTTTTAATACTAATACTGATACTTATACTTATAATGATAATAATAATAATTATTATTATTATAATAATAATAATAATAATAATAATAATAATAATAGGTATAGTGTTTATATTTTATTATGATTATTTTAAGTTTATTATGATTACTATTATGATTATAATGATAATAATAATAATAATAATAACAATAATAATAATAATAATAATAATAATAATAATAATAATAATAATAATAATAATAATAATAATAATAAGTATAGTGTTTATTATTATTATGAATATTTTAATTTTATTATGATTACTATTATGATTATAATGATAATAATAATAATAACAATAATAATAATAATAATAATAATAATAATAATAATAATAATAATAATAATAATAATAATAATAATAATAATAATAATAATAATAATAATAATAACAATAATAAGTATAATAATAATAATAATAATAATAATCATCATCATAATAATCATAATAATCATAATAATCGTAATAGAGGTAGTAACACTATTCAATAATGACAAACGAAACGTTCAGTGAAAAATTGCATTCATGACTGTACACACATGCATCAAAGAAACACGTGTCGCGAAAGTAGTTCTACAGCCTAAAATTAAAAAAATGTAATTAATACATACATAGCTATTGTACCACATATACTATGCAGCGGTTGTGATCATGAAACTCTACTTATTGATGTTTATTCACAATATGCGGTAACAAAGCATAGTAGACCAATTAAATTTTCAAAATGGTACCGAGAGACCGTCACTGATCGTGATTGCAGCCAGTTCAATATAACTCTGCTTAAGTAAGAGTACAAGCGTATCAAGAATAACCCTCGTGAAGCAACTGCATGTGACGTTTGGTGGAACTCTTTCATAGCAACTGTAAACAGCTTAATTTTCTGGTCATAGGTATGTCGTACAAACAATGTATGACAATCTTTAGTGTTTATACCTGAGTAAATCTAATAGCGCTATGGCCATACATTCATTAACCCGTCGGCCATTTTACGAAATAGCTTAATTTCAGATTTTCATTGAGAGAATACCAGTGAATTATACCATTATTATTTCAATTTGGAGCGAGTGAAGTGATAATTTTATATCAAACATTTGTCATTTCCGATAAGCGTGAATGGAATCATGCGTTGCGCACAGCAACAGACTCTAAGAACACTTCACGTCAATGTCATTTATTGAAGACAGTGCAGGAATTCAGATACGTTTTTTAAGGTTACTCATTAGTGTTGTTTTGATCATACGGTTAGTTTCCTTTTCTGCAGTCGGAGTTTCACAAATTTTATAATGAAACAATGAATGATCTCGTAATTCACTAAATGTGTAAACAAATAACTGCCAAACACGTTTTTCAAACATCTTTTACATGTGTCATCGTGTGCAACACGAATACAATCAAACACACGAACAGAGAATATTATGCACATGTCGAATGTATTATAATTCAATCTGAAATAAATACTTGATATATTTTGACTTTATTTAGCGCTTTAATCACACGCGGTGTAGTAAGTATCTTTTCAAAGTGCCAGTACATGACTAGTTTTATCATTTAATTATGTTTTTATGCAGGCCTGTATGTGTTGTTCGCCCATTTGTATAAACGACACATTTGGCTACTGTTGGTGCAGCAAGAAGTTTGTCCAATTTTATATATGTTAGGTGATAAATAGTATTGTAGAATCGATGTTAGGTAATAAATAGTATTGTAGTATCGTAGCTGCTGTGGAAATCAGTCTATTAACTCCAGGTGAATAATAGATTGACGTATATTCTAGACACGTTTTGGCGTAGATTATTCCCCACGGTCTTGACAATGATTTATTCTGAAATGCCCGAGTCTAGGTTGATCCAAGAATGTGTGCTTTACGAATACATATCCACTTTTTAGTAATAATTAATGTATTCGGAAACTGTGTAATGTTAGTTGCGTCTAAGGGACCTATTTACAAATTGGGAAATTAACAATTACTATTTTTGTCACAAATTCAAAACGAAAAATTTATTTCAAGAGGACAAAGAGACCTATACTTATACAGAAATATATTAGAAATAATGTGTCGTGAATGAATAATCTTGTTAAATTTGATAAGACCAGTTCAGGTGATGCCCAAATGTTTGCGTTTCATGACATTTAATAAAACACTAGTAAAAATACTCAGTACGTGTACATTGAAAAAGTCGATTGAAAGGGTCAGTAGATTCATAATTAAATGCTTATAATGACCGTGTTATACACACTCATTATAAAGTGTAAGTATCTTAAAAAGACACACTATGTGCTACAAAAATGCTTATATATTATAATTTAATTCATAGTTAACTGTGTCATGGCGAAAAAACTGTTAAACACAGATAAGCGTAAGTTATTTTTTTCCAGCGACATGTTGTTTCTTCCTGGTTCTGTTTCATGTGTTTGTCCTATTTAACAATGCAGTTCTTTGCATCTCGCATTCGTAAGCATTACACTGCGTATTGTGGTATTACAGATAACATTTTCGCAGACAGTACATTTAGTTAAAACCTATTTATTTGAGCTCGATTGTGTAGAAAGCTTTAGGCTTATTGAGACACCCTCGAGTCCGTTTCCTGGGTAGAACCAGTGCTTGATGTCTTTTGAGAAATATCATTCGAACGCTCCCTGAGTAGGGATCGAACTCACGAACTCCCGGTCGCAATGCTCACGCTTTATCCAGTGCTACACTACGACCTCAAAACAGTGCACACCTGATCGAGTATGCTGCTGCTGCTGCAGCACTGTCTTGTGATTGATTTCGCAAATCATATGTTAGCTGTGCTTTACAATAAATGGAGTTTCAGGCTTGGCTTTTTCATACTCGATCTCTCAACAAACTTAATACATTGTATAATTTTCTTAAGGCCTTAAGACAGTCATAGTTTGCGTAGGTAGAAAATCACACGTTATTTGCCCTAAAGCACATGTAACGTTTGTAGAAATGGGGCAAATTTCAGATATCTGACGTTAAAATGTGATAACTAATTATTAAAATTGCAAAATTCCATTTTGCTGTTAATGTTCAAAGTTAATTACAACATAAGAAATGCGTAGTTTTTTTGTTTGTACGTGCTGCTCATTGACGCTATAAATATCAATACTAGTAACTCGACCTAGCGTAATGAAATGCATAACAATTAATACCAATGTTCGTCTTTAAACAGCTTTGGCATCAAGTTCCTCACGTTGCGCTTTCTTTGAGAAAAGTGCGATTGGCTTATAGGGGCGGTTGGTGCACTTGAGATGTGTCAAATAATACTAATAAACACACATTTTATTCACATAATGGCTTATCTACGATCGATTATTTGTTGTGCCATGAGCGTAATTTCCCAATTATAAAGGATTTTTCTATTGGTAGTTTTAATGAATTCAGTGACCATGCCCCGCTAATATTTTCACTGTATTGTAAAAGCGATATACCCGAGACTGTATTCTTTACTGAAACCAAATATAAATGGTCGGACTCATTAAGTGATAAATTCCGCTCAGGTATTATCTCGAAATTGCCGGAGTTTAATAACATTTTAAGCAATATTGATTGTTCAAATAGAGATTCTGTAAATAACACGTTGCTTGATTTTACAAATACTCTGCGTTCAATTGCTGACCCTGTGTTCACGAACACACGCTGTATATCAAATGCACCGCAATTTGATGATTGCTGTCCAGCGAACACTGTAGAGTGGTTTGATAGCGAATGCGCTGCTATGCGGTCTCGTTATTTACACATGCTACGTTTGTTTAATTGTGATAAAACTGATGTCAATCGCGTTCAATTACTTACATGTAAAAAAGAATACAAATCGTTTATAAATAGGAGAAAGAGACAACATTTTAGTAAAAAAATGAACGAGATAGACAATTTGAGAAAACAAAAGCCTAAACATTTTTGGAATTACTTCAAATCGCACAAAAGTAATAAACATAACACTATTTCCTTGTCAGATTTTCGCGATTATTTCTCTAATATAAGTAGTGAAGTTATTGATTGTAAAAATGACGAAGCGGAAACATTCTGTGGCTCGCAAAACTTTGATGCAGAAAATGTCCGATTTCCAGAATTAGATCAGCCTTTCACTCTCGACGAGGTAAAAATAGCTGTTAAATCGTTGAAGCGAAATAAAGCTTATGGGAGCGATTGTATTCTGAATGAATATATTATTGAATGTATCGATATTATTGGGTTACATATCACCGATTTGTTTAATTGTATTCTAAGCTCTGGCTATTACCCCGAGCAATGGACAGAGGGCATTATTATTCCATTACACCAAAAAGGAAGTCTATCTGATGTAAATAATTATAGAGGGATAACACTTTTAAGTTGTTTGAGTAAATTATTTACTACTGTAGTTAATAAACGTATCGAAACATTTTGCAATGATAATAATATTATTTCGGACGCGCAATTCGGATTCCGAAAAGGTCGCTCTACAGTGGACGCTATTTTTATACTTATGTCATTAGTTCAAAAATACTTAAATGAGAATAAAAGACTGTATATTATATATGTGGATATGATGAAATGCTTTGATACTATTTATAGAAATGATTTGTGGTTGAAAATATTTAAATGTGGAATTGAAGGTAAATTACTTAGAATTATTAAGGCCATGTATGAGAATGTTAAATCGTGTGTTAAGCACTGTTCTACATACACGGAGTATTTTAATTATGCTGTTGGTCTAAGACAGGGGGAGGTAATGTCTCCGTTATTATTTTCCTTGTTTATTGAAGATTTGGAATTGTATTTGCAAGATAGCTCGTTGTCTGGATTGGACTTTGATGATATTGCACTTATTTTATTACTATTTGCTGATGATATGGCTATTGTAGGTAAGTCACCTCAAGAGGTCCAGAAGCATTTAGATCTTCTCTTTAACTATTGTAATTCATGGGGATTGAAAGTCAACATTGATAAAACAAAGATTATGATATTCCGTAAACGCGGTAGACCTCGTGCAAATGAACATTGGACCTTTAACGGACAATCTATTGAAGTTGTTGATAGTTTTAATTACCTAGGGACTGTTTTCAATTATAATGGGAATTTCAATCTTAACCAAGAATATTTAGTTGGTAAGGCTCTTAAAGCCATGAATTTATTGATTGTAAAATCAAAGAATTTGATATTAAGCCCAAAATTCTTTGCCAACTTTTCGATGCCTTTGTTGGTTCTATTTTGAATTATGCAGGTGAGGTTTGGGGGTTTAGTAAATGTAATGAAATAGAGAGGGTTCATTTGAAATTTTGTAAAAGAATATTAAATGTCAAACAAAATACATGTAATGCGTCGATTTATGGGGAACTGGGAAGATATCCAATGTACATAAATCGTTATGTGAAAATGATTAAATATTGGTTAAAAGTAAAGTCTAGTGAAAATATTATTTTAAAATCTGTGTATACGCAAGCATTACACGATTGCAGCAATGGAAAAAATAATTGGATTTCTAGTGTTAAACATATATTAGATTCGCATGGCCTTTCGCATATATTTTTTGCTGGTAATGCAATAAATGCTCAAAGTTTTATAAACGAATTTAAATGTAGGCTACTTGACAATTATAAGCAAGAGTGGCAAACATCCGCCCAAAATAGTCCAGTTCTTGACATGTATTGTATATTTAAACAATTGTTTGGATACGAGAATTATTTAGATAAACTTCCTAAAACATGTAGATATTTTATTAGCAAACTTAGGTTATCAGTTTTACCTTTAAGAATACAAACAGGAAGGTATAGAGGCCAAAGTCTTCCACGGGAAGAACGTTACTGCATATGTTGCAACCAAGCAGACATCGAAGATGAATACCATTTTATCTGTATTTGTCCGTGTTTTGGAAATATTAGAAAGAAGTACATTAATAAATACTACTATAATAGGCCATCGGTTTTTAAATACCACTTACTTCTAAAATCAAATAATAGAATGGAATTAATTAAACTTTCTAAATATGTCAAGGATGCTTTAGGCATCCGTGCACATATCTTAAATAATATAGATAATATGATGTAAACCGCCGTATAATATAATTAGGATTATATCATACCAGATGCTATAGAATGTATAAAGCTATAATAGAATATGTGTATATAATTAACCGTGTCCATGCTTAATGTCTTTACATGCTATAGAATGTATAAAGCTATAATAGAATATGTGTATAAAATTAACCGTTTCCATGCTTAATGTCTTTACATGTTGTTACTTGACCTTATTGTATTAAAATATGCATGTTTGTGTTAAGACAATGTACATTGTACACGTCTAAATAAATATTCTTGTCTTGTCTTGTCAAAATATTCTCATCGACAATTAACATTAGTTTTGGTAGGACATGTCAATTGCATAGGACTTAATGTGTCAGTAAATGTTAATAAATAGTTATTATTATTGCTCTAAATGTTAGAGAAAATCTAGGCATTGTTTAGGTTATACATTAATACTGAAATATGTATATAGCACATATGTTTGAAACATCGTGATTTCTAAAAATAAATAGAATTTATCATTCTTGGATTCACTCATGAATACTCGAGGATGATTATATATAATAATTGTTTGTTTTACGACCACAAATCTCTTCTAAAGGGACATTCGCAGACACTCGAAACCAACACAAGTCTACACATATTAGATATTTTTTCGATTTGAGAAGACCATATAAAAAGCAGTTTAAATAAGCACGTAAAAGAACGAGCATTTTCGACATTTTGAATGTCGGTTAAGTAATTTAAAATAAATATTACTTAAAACTAATGTATGCCTCTTATGTTTATTACAAACGCTTTGTAAATTGGACAATTTCAATTGTTGAATATTTATTGACGGCACATTATTTCAATTCCGTTTTTCTGTATTAGGTTTGTAATTTCGCGTCTTAATATATACTGTTCTCTTCTTTTACGAATTTTGTGACAAAATGTAGAGTGGATATTCACTCGTAAACGAAAAACACATTCTAGAATCAACATAGGCGTAGGCATTTCAATACAAATCATTGACAGGTCCGTTTGAAATGGTATATATGAAAACGTTTCCAGAATAAGCTGGGCACAAGCGGTATTCATGCGAGATAAGGGTCTACAGTAACTATATTCCAATAAACTTCAGCAAAATGATTATTAAAGCGAACGAATTAATTAATCAACGAGAAGAAAAAAGTGTTACATTTTTATCAAAGATGCGATATAGGTACAACAACACATAACAAAATTTAACAATTACATAGCAATTAATGATATTTGATATAGGCATAGCGCGTTAAAACAGCATCTGCTACTCTTCGTCCAACCGACATTGCATCGAGAACAAACGGATATTTTATGGGTTTTTTTATTGAATATCTGAATATATGACGATAACTTATATCATTTCTGACACGTTATTATAAATATATGTGCAGCCAACGTTGATGTTGGCCTTATTGAATTAATTAATCAGGTCCATCGTCTACGTATAAATTGAATAAATGTTCGGACGTCCCGAACTTGTATATGTATATACTGCTTTTAAAACCGGGACTGTACTGCAGTTTGTCCACAACGAAATGACAAGCGTGTTTAATTCTTGTTTCGCAAATGTCCCATTATATGTTTAAATTGCTTTTCTGGAGTGATTACATGCACTGACACACACCGCAAACAAGATTAGAAGAATGTATCGCATTATGTTAAGAAGCAGACAGAATCCAAAACGATCGCGTTTAGAATTGTAAACTGTTTATGTCTTTTATACCATTTGCAAACCTATATCAGCCACGAGATTTATATGAGATGACATGTCTGTGATGTTTTGTTTTTCTTTTATTTACAAATTCATTTGCCAATTAATGTGTCGATTGTTTTATGGAGGAATCACTTATCTTGGTAGTATTCATATACTAATGCAACGTACGAGTTCCTTTGGCGTCTATTATGTTTATGGCATACAGCAGTACATTACTTTTCTTATATACAACATTCAAATACAACATATTCAAAGAAGTCAAACTGCATGGACACTACAGAAACGTTGTTTGTTTGTTTTTCTCTTTTGTCGTTTTAATTTAAGATGGTTATTTGTATGTATTCATTATTTCCACAAACTTAGTAATAACTAACTCAAAACTGTTCTACTTTTTCATTCCATGTAGTATTAACCCGTCGACACGTGTTATTTCTCTATTGTGCTTATTATGCGAATGCATGACGGAGAACTGGTATGCCATCATTTTCGTCAGCGAGGTTATTCCACCGTTTTTGCGTCAAGTAATTCACTTAAAAATATGAATGGCTAATGTCCGTTCTAAACGTAATAGACCAATTAGAGCCGAGCAGCTTACAACAAATCAACGACGCAGTCCAAAGCGACACGTTCATGTTTGTCTCCTTAGAGAATATTTTATAAACGTTTCGACAGTTTGATGTAATATAGTGCATAAGATGAGGCGCTAATGATTAATTTTGGGCATTACGAAATGTTTAATATATAAACAATTAACCAATGAAGAAGACCATTATTTCGAAATGGGCCAGATATCTAGATCAGGTTTGACTATTGTAAGTAGTATTTCAGTACTGTAATGTTTTAATATTTAATAGAGATCAAGTAATGTCACAAGCGTCATTTTTTTCCTGATGTATTTCAAGCTTCCAAATGCTTTTGAATATGGGAAATAAAGCGAGTGTTATTATTATATTATTAATACCTGTGTAATAACAAGATTGCGGTCAGTATGATATGTGTTTACTGTCATTCTGCACACACCGATCAAAAACTGATCTGCGAACGCAAACTCCTCAAAGAGGATACTTCCCTCTAAGCGTTCTTCAGTAACCAATGCTACCCCGAGTGAAAACTTCCAGAGTTGGGATGATTTAGGGAAGACCACTGGCAACTGTTAGGTAGTAAGGATTTAATAAATACATTTGAATGTTTGAGTCTCCTATCTTTCGTTAGTAGCTTAAAATACATTTACGAAAATACACGAAAATATAGTGCAGTATTATTATCCTGACACTCATGAATATTCCGTATGCAATCGGGATTCATTTAAAGATACCAGGACACGTATCGAGCGTACCATAACATTATGCTATACTACAATATGAATTGACATCGTAGTTGTTAACATATTGTAAAGTGTAAATGGTGTAGAGGAACAGATGCCGCGCTGGCGATGTGAAGTTTTGAGTTCGAATCTCGGCGGCGACATTTTATAAACATTATTACACGCATAATGTTGCAGGTAAGACCCACGTTTTTTACGATTTATCCATTGAATGCGTGATTGTGTGATTGAAATTGAAACATTGATAAATGTAAATAAACAATAATTAAAAAATGATAGTAACACAATAAGATATTCTACATTTTTTATTAATATTTAATGATCTGCTTATTTGAGTAACTATTAACATTTCATAAATGATAGCAGTCAGACGGAATTGAACTCGGTTTGATAGCGTGCGGCGCTAGCAATTATTTCACTCGACCTTTAAATACCACTCTCGCAACCCCGTATTTAAGTCTATATCAACATATATTCCGATAACAGAAACTCGTCCAAAACAACGCAAACAACCGAACACAATTACGGTTTGTCACGAAGATTAATGAGTGTCAGGTAAATAATTTTGCACTATAATAAACTACTTTCTTTTCGGTTCACTGCCCACGTTATATTGTCGAATCGGTTCATTGCACAGGTACAAGACAAAGTAAATATGATAAATGCGAATAGTCCTGTAAAAATATAAACTTACTGCATTGTATTTACATCATTTCATAATGTCAAGTTTCTAGATGAAATGCTTTGATTTTACAAATGTTATTTTATTTTTTCGTAACTATATTTTGCCTCTGTACCATCGCGTTTGTGTAGAAAAATTAAAATGTTGCTATTGAAATGTCTTAGTATATAGGCCTATGTCTGTGACGTGACAGTTATTAACAGAATGTGGTTTATGTTCTATTTTTGTGCAATAGATAACCGTCTACATGCAGTACTGTTTTAATATATTCGCATTTTTTGTATCTACCCATTGAAGACATTTCATTCATATTTGGCTTGAAACTCCTGAGATTTCCTGTACCTGTTTCAGAAATATTATGTTGAGTGCGCCGACCCCATATAAAACGCCCTGAAGATGTGCCAAATACATCTGGTTTTAATTTGCTTTTCTATAGATATTATAGAAACGACTGAAGGACAATTGATCATTACAGAACTCAGTGCAGAACAGTCAAACAAACGTAAACAGCTAAATGTAAGAGTGAAACTTAAATCACCGTATGTTTTCAACAGTTGGACATACTGAAGGATCTAGTTTTGGTATGTTTTATTAAATATGTTTGATATTTTCTGTTTCAATGTTTGGAATGAGGTAACTCAATGTGTTCTTATAATGACTGTGTTTATATTCAGTGTTATAGTCAAATGAATCACGAAGAAAAATGATTTAATAAAATACTTTTTCGGGCAAAAACCTCCAATAAAGGATTGCATTCATAATAAGAAACAAACAAATAGTGCAGGTGAATTAAAATCGCGAAACATTGAGTAGCTCACGTCGCTTTGTTTGTCATGCATTTTCAATGTTTATCAATAAAAAAAATACATTTATATTATCGCAGCAATGTTAAACTGTTGTGATAACGAACTTACACTGAATGAGGTATATTCAGGACAAGCGTTAACGTAGCATTGCACGCCTACTAATATTATTTGTATAAAGAGAACTTTACTGATTGAAGTCAGCCTATTTGAATTGTGCTTTTGAAAGAGTACATGCCCACCAAGCAAACCCTAGTGAAGGTTAATGCATGTGACATTATGTGGAACTCTTTTAGAGCAATTGTAACTATCGTTTAATTTCTGGTCAAAGGTAAATTGACCAGACACGCTATGCGTGAGAATTATTAATATTTATACTTAAGCTATGATCTTACCATCATTTATCCGTTGAGTTTCTATGAATGAACTTTAATTCGAATATAAACAAATAAACGGCACAAGGTTCTTTACTTACTGCCAAATTGCCAAAACAACGCATGGGCTAGAGTAACCCTAACACCAAACTACATATATGTAAGAAAATATCGTATCGAACGTCTTTTATTTTGCGTGATGTGTTGTGCAAATTACATGAATGGATTTCTGTGTAGCGCAAACATCGGTTTTCGTAAGCAACAACATAGAACAAACTCTTCACTATAGCATTTCGTGACGACAGCGCAGAAAATGAGGCACTTTTCAAATATAATAATAAGTGTAGTTTTGTTAATAAGAGTTTCTGTTCCGCTAATGCAGCAGAAGTTTTACATATTTTATACTGAAATCATTAATGACGTTGTTATTCAACAATTGTTGACTTCACATGGCAGATTAACCGGTTGATCATGCTCGCCGCGAGTTAACATAAAATATCCTTAATTTTCGTGTCATAATCATGAAATAACTAGAACAATTGGTGATGTCAATATAAAATGTTCCATTATGCCCAACATCTAAGATCTGTCGGTCGGTCAGTCGGCCCGTCGGTAGACCAGTTTTGTATCCTTTCTCTCAGTTCAACAGTTTTTATCTGATCTTCACCAACCATCATGAAAATATTTGTGAGCATAATATCTCGGTCTAGTTCGATAAATAGCCTAATCGCTGAAGGAATGGTGAAGTTATGGCCCTTGAATTATCTACAATTGGTGTTTTTGGCCCTTTTTTCTCTGTTAGTCCAATATTTTTTATCCGATTTTCACTAATCTTAATGAAAATGTTTGTTTTCCTACAATCTCGATCAGGTTCGCTAACCAGCCAAATCGCCTGAGGAATTGTGGAGTTACGTCTATGGAATTGGCTCTTGTATTATCTGAAAGTGTCCTTTTAAGCCGTTTCCGCTCTCTAAGGCCAACAGTTTTCACCCGATCTTTGCAAAACTTCATTAAAATGTTTGCAATAAAAAATCTCAGCCAGGTGCGACACCAGCAAAATAACTCTAGGATTTGTTATGTTGAGGCCCTTGAATGATCGGAAATTAGTCTTTTTTGTTGTTTCTGACCAATAGTTTTCATCCGATCTTCGCCAAATTTCATGAAAATGTTTGTTACCGTACATTCTCGGCCAAATTCGATAACCAGCCAAATCGCCCCAGGAATTGTGCAGTTCTGGCACTTGAATTCTATGAAATTCGCTTTTTTTTCTCTACATCTAACAATTCTCAGCGGATTTTCACCAAACTTCAATAACATTTTTGTAGGCATAAGAATTGGGCTATCAAATCGTCCTAGGATTTTTGGATTAATGGATCTTGAAATATCTAAAATTGGCCTGTTCAGCAGTTCCTCTCCTTATGCCCAACAGTTTTCATGTAAATTTAGTCTTTAAACAATTGCTTTTAACTTCAGGGGGCATAAATGTTTTGCCAATAGCTCTTGTTTTATTCGTGGTAATCTAAACTGTCAATTAGAATCGTGGCTTCAAGCCGTGACAATAGCAGGGGAGGGTTTAATCATTTTAGTGGCAATTAAGTGTCGCTATTTGCTTTTAAGAGGCGTGACAAAATATTTCACATCTTTAGCCATATTGATGGTATTGGTACGTGCGAAAGCTTAGATTTAACTGAATGCAGTTCAGCACTTGTTTCCTTTGCCATTTTTATTCATACCTCATTCTCAAACGGATATTTAATGTGAGTGCCGTCGGTTTTTTGTGAAAGATATTCGAGTACCTAGTTGCCTCGTGTAGCAGCTGTTCGGTCAAACTGAATGTTCTTGGCTTAGAGACAACTGGTTTTACTGAGACGTAAAATAACCGCAACCCGTTTCTCTCTTAGCAGCCATTCTTGTGAGAAATGTCAATGTTAAAAACCTAAATATGTAATAGAACGTTCATTATTTTTATTATTATTGGTGTATTGTAAATTCTAGATATTGTTAATGGTCAATGTTAGTTCTAACCACGTGTAAAGGAATACAAGCAACACACGCTTTTAAAGCATCTTTATGTTTGGCTACATGATATTTTAAACGAAATATATATATCGAAAACAAAGACGAAGAGCATAGCTGATGCAGAAATTTATTAGAAATAATGCGTCATTACTCAATAATGAATAATCACCTGTTGAATTAGGTAGGTCCAGTTGAGTGTATGCCGTAATGTTTGCGTTGTATGACATTTATTAAAATACTAAATACATGTAGTGTGAAAAATTCCATTTCAAGGAGCCTAAGGGTACAGTAGAATACAAAATTGCTTATAAAAGTTAAGCACTCTCATTATCAAAGTGCTAGTATTTTAAATAATAGTGTTTTCATAGTTTACTATGTCATGGCTGATTAATGTTTAGAAAACGTTACGTAAATATTTCCAACGACAAGTGGTTTCTTCCAAGTTTAGTTTACATTTTTATTTTAATATATTTTTATTCAAGACTCACGACTGCGGTACGGACTAATGAGCCATTTTCTTAAATAGTATATTTCTGATAGGACATGTTTTATCTCTACTGTTGCTGCAGCTCTGATAACGTATGGTTAATTTCGCGAATCACCTCTGTAGTGGGCATTGCCCTGTATGAAGTTTGGGCTTGACTTAGTGCACACTCCATCCCGCTGGGGAGAAAAGGTAGAAATGGAGTAAATTCAAATGTCTAAATTCATTTTGTTCGTGATATTGTCAAACCTGTTTGAAAGGGTTTTTAGAACTAAAAGAACTGATTGCTGTTGTTAACATACTTAATGTTTTGAAACCTTTGGAGCGATACCGGAAACAATTGAAAATGTGCACACACAAAAATACAATAAAGGTTTTAAAATCTACATGCAGTCTGTTCGTTGTTGTGCAAAACCAAACATTCGATTCTCTAGCAAACACAACTTGACATTGCATTTCGAATGTGGTGATAATAACTAATTACTGAAATGATAACATGTTATCATATTGTTTTTGTTGAAAGTCAATTTTATTGTATGTTATGCACATTTTTTTCTGTGAGTGCAACACATTGGAGCAACGCATTTCAATGCCCGTAACTCGACATCGCATATTGAGATACATAATAATTAGTCACATAGTTCGTCTAATAAATTGTTTGACTATTACGCATTAAGTTGTCTTGATGACCTCGATTTTGATAGTTTAGGAATCAACATCGTCGTAGAATGTACAAAGTAGTGTTATATTCATGGATAAAACCATATGAGGCGTGTCATGGGAAAACCTCGCTTAACGAATGTGCGTAAAGCGGACTGCACAGGCTGATCCGGTACGACACTTTACGCACTTGCATTTATACCGGTTTTCCCACGACACGCCTCAGTATAATCTTTGCGGCGGAGATACACACACACTTCCAATTAGAGAGCAGTCGCCTTTAATGATTAAATTGCAAAATAAAACTGCCAAAATACGTGATGTTTATATGGCTTTTCTTCCACACTGATTTTACCAAAGAAACGTGACGAAATGTATAACAAATAAGTAAAAAGTACCCATTTCCTTTAACTAAAAAGCAGAAAGCAGAAAGAATGAGTCAAATAAGTGTATGATAATTTCGACGCAGTTCAAAAGTATTTAGTTATTGTTGACAAAATTATGCCTTTGCATGCAGATAAAGTTCGTGTCAAATATTTCCTAAAGCAATACCATCTTCTAACTCGAGAGCACTCGAAAAGTGCAGTCTCCATGGAAAGAAAGTCAAGCTATTAAACAATTGAATATTCCAGTGTTTTCGGTCTCGGATTAACAATTGCAAGGTATGTACCATTGCGAAAAATAAGGTTTCCTCCATAGTCCTCCCAATTATAAAATAATATTTAAACACAATCCTGGATCACGACGGTAACATTTACATAAACACACACACAAACACATACAGAAATACAAATTTCAAATAATAATAAATTCTAATTATTTATTTTCTTAGGATAAATATTTATTTAAATAAACTATGTAATCCGTTTTGTAATCTATCAAAATATGCATAAATACGATAACACGCATATGTGTTGTATTTTTGAAATTGTGGTGTACGTTTTAAAATTATATATGTTCACTTGAAAACAAATAACTTATTTTTTTATGGCGAAGTGTATTTAAAAATAACACAATTTGCGTAGAAAGTACGAAATATAAAATGCGTGACGTGTAACAGCTCTGCTTTATTCTTAAAACATATGTACAGTTTAGAGTACTAAATGTTAGATTATTGGCAAACATATGTAGAGTTTAGAGTACTGAATGTTAGATTATTGGCAAACATATGTAGAGTTTAGAGTACTAAATGTTAGATTATTGGCAAACATATGTACAGTTTAGAGTACTAAATGTTAGATTATTGGCAAACATATGTACAGTTTAGAGTACTAAATGTTAGATTATTGGCTATAGCCAAACCCTTGCATAGGGAGTTGTTTTGTGTGTGCGTCAAATCCAAAATATGTTACTGTTGTATGACATTGTATGACAACATTTACTAATATTGTTATAATACTATACTTCAACAAACTTAAAGCCCTAAAAAGGTTCAATATTAATCATACGATACTGGGGTGTATAAAGAGCACTACATGTCCCTGCATGGACTTATTTTTGCAATGATTTCAACTTACAAAGTCTCATGCTGTTTCTGAAAAATAGTAAGAAATATTATACACAACTCTCATTGTTGACCAGAAGATACGTGTCCATCAAGTATTTAGTAGACCAGATATGGGTTTATATTTTAGTGGTAACTAATAGCAATTGGTTTCATAATCCAATCGAGTTACTTCAAATTCTTCGACACGCAATCTTATCAAACAGAAAGGCGAAGCGATCTGGTTAATTGACCGCCACTGTTGCAATACACGTATTATAGACAACCTCACTAGATACACTTAGATCATTGTTTCCTAATATGTCCTCTTTAAGTTCAACGCCCTAGGTCTTTCAGCTGATACAATTCAAGCGTCAACCTTAATATGATATATGGAAAATAAAGTGGCATAATATAAATTCCCGGAATCTAATATGAATGTCAAATCGCAAGGCGTACGTTTGAGGGACCTGTTTACAGCTACGAGTTGGCAAAATGTTTAAACGTTTGTCACCGATTCAAAAAACAACAACAAAAAACATACTTTTACAGATGAAACAACGGTGTATCATTTCCAACATTAAAATTCAATCTGAATGAAAATCAATTTGATACGCTGGGCGTATCATGTCCAACAGTAAAATTTAAATCTGAATGAAAATCAATTTGATAAGCCGGCGTATCATTTCTTACAGAAAAATACAAATTAGAATGAAAATCAATTTGATAAGCCGGTGTATAATTTCTTACATAAAAATTCAAATCTAAATGAAAATCTATTTGATACGCCGGCGTATAATTTTCAACAATAAAATTCAAATCTGACTGAAAATCAATTTGATAAGCCGGCGTGTCATTTCTTACAGAAAAATACAAATTTGAATGAAAATCAATTTGATAATCCGGCGTATCATTTCTAACATAAAAAAAAAAGAATTGGAATCAAGAGCAAGTTGATAAGCCGGCGTATAATTTCTCACAGAAACATTCAAATATAAATGAAATTCAATTTGATACGCCTATCATTTTTAACAGAAACATTCAAATATGAATGAAAAAGCAAGTTGATAAGCCGGCGTATCATTTCTTACAGAAAAATTAAAGTTTGAATGAAATGTAATTTGATACGCCGGCGTATCATTTCCTACAGAAACAATCAAATTCAAATGAAAATCATTTTAATACGCCGGCGTATCAATTCCAACAGTAAAATTCAAATATGAATAAAAAGCAAGTTGATAAGCTGGCGTATCATTTCTTACATCAAATTTGAATAAAAATAAATTTGATACGCCGGCGTATTATATTTAACAGAAAAATTCAAATATGAATGAAAAAGAAAGTTGATAAGCCGGCGTATCATTTCTTACAGGAAAATTAAAGTTTGAATGAGATTCAATTTGATAAGCCGGCGTATCATTTCCTACAGAAACATTTAAATTCAAATGAAAATCTATTTGATAAGCCGGCGTTTCATTTCTTACAGAAAAATTAAAATTCGAATGATATTCGATTTCATTCGCCGGAGTAACATTTTTTAACAGTAAAATTCAAATTTAAATGAAAAGCAAGTTATAGGCCGGCGTATCATTTTTGACAGAAACATTTGAATAAAAATCAATTGATACGCCGGGGTAACATTTTTAACAGAAAAATACAAATATGATTGAAAAAGCAAATTGATAAGCCGGCGTATCATTTCTTACAGAAAAATGAAAGTTTGAATGAAATTCCATTTGATAAGCCGGCGTATCATTTCCTTCAGAAACATTCAGATTCAAATGAAAATGTATTTGAAAAGCCGGCGTATTATTTCTTACAGAAAAATTAAAATCTGAATGAAAATCAATTTGATACGCCGGTGTATCATTTCCAACAGTAAAATTAAATATATGAATAAAAGGGAAGTTGATAAGCCGGCGTATCATTTCTTACAGAAGAATTTTAATAAAAATCAATTTGATACGCCGGCATATCATTTTTAACAGAAAAATTCAAATACGAATGAAAAAGCCAGTTGATAAGCCGGTTTGAATGCAATTCAATTTGAATAGCCGGCGTATCATTTCCTACAGAAACATTCAAATTCAAATTAAAATCTATTTGAAAAGCCGGCGTATCATTTCTTACAAAAAAAATCAAATCTGAATGAAAATCAATTGGATACGCCGGCGTATCATTTCCAACAGTAAAATTCAAATATGAATGAAAAGCAGGTTGATAACCCGTCAAAACAAGGGTTGCTTTCCCTTGTGGAAACGTTGGTAGTAAAGATAGATATTAAATTTCCAGTAAATACCTTTGAAAGTATTCGAGATATTGGACTTAAAAAAATTAAACTAAAATTTCCAAGTCAAAAAAGGGGCATAAATCTGTCAAAAATAAAACAGAGTTATGGGGGTTGCTTTCCCTGGTTGAGACATTGATAGTAAATAAAGATTCTATGTTTCAATTACTAGTAAATACCTTTGACAGTAAACAAGATATTCGAAAAACATTAACCTTAGCCGGACGGACTAACGGACGGACAGAAAGTTCGATTTTAATATGCCCTCATTTGGGGGCATAAAAATAACATTTGTAACTATACATTATGATACAAAGTTTGTAAATACAATACAACAGACACGGAAACAATCAATATATATTCAACTATTGTAGTTCCGATATTTATAAGCATATAAGTGAACAGGTTTAGATTTTTTTTTTTAAATATTTGTAGCAAAAGAAAATTAATCCATGGCAGCTTTGGTCAGATCCATCATCACAACTGGTCTTGAATTTTGATCCACAACGACACAGCTGATGCCATGAAAAGTCTGGGCAGAACAGTCTCCTGTATGCCAGTATATTAAATTGATAAATTACAACAAGATTAGTATCAATTTTATGGAATATATAGGTACTTAAAGTTTGAATAAAGTTTTAAGATCTAGCATAGTGTTCACTTAATGTTTGACCAAGACAGAACAAGACAAGAGCTGTGTCAGACACCACCCTCGACTATTTATACTTCTTCGTCAGTCTCAAGAGTTATGGGCCTTAATGAGTTACCTTACATAAATTCATAATGACCCCGAAGACATGTCTGAAATTTCGAATGAATATCTTTAGAAATAACAGAGATATCAGGGTGGCCACTAAAATTCCGAAGTACAAATTTCCAGAACTTCCCTGATTTTTCCCTGATTCTTTGATTTTCCCTTATATTCAATGTCAAATATCAGTACAAAATAGTAGAAGCATACATAAATATATGACTACTATTTTCAATGTATAGCCATTTTTAGTTATTTTCTTATTCTTATCAAATATTGACATTTGTATTGGTTTAATGTTGAAATATTTATTAAATTCTATATTTCACTTCTTCATTTTGGATTTGTTCTTAAAATTTTGGTTATATTCGCTGAATTGTCCTTGGCAACTCTGGAAATGTACCGGTAATTGCATGCAATCTTTAACTTGAATAATTTTATAAGTACAAAAAGAGGCATATTTCTGCTACCGTTAATTGCATATGTATGGGCATTGGCCATTGACCGTATATAATGTCACTGAAGACATATGCTAAGTTTTAATTTAATATCTTTAGTAGAGAAAGAGATATCAATTTGTTGCATGCAGACCTTTACCAAAATTTTCTAGTACAAAAAGGGGTGTAATTGTGCTAAATTGCAGGTCAGAATTATGGGTCTTAGTCAGTGACCTTTCACAATTACCCCGAAGACATGCTTAAAGTTTTAATTGAATGTCTGTAGTGGTTACAGAGATACCAGTATGCACTGGCACGCAAACCTTAACCTGTATTGAAAATAGGTAGTAGATATAAGGATATGTACATGTACTTGTTGAAATCAAATCTTAACCAGACTGAGAGGTAGAGCATTAAGCTGACAAACAGGTGAGCAGAAAAGAGTTGTGGTCCTTGTGCTCTGCACTTCCTGTCATTGTCCTCTGTCATTATATGAAGTTTCATTTGAACCCCCTCAATACTAATGGAGTTATGCTTCGCAAAAGAAAATTAAACAAAGGGCAATAACTCCATAAATATTGAAGAAAGAGTTATGATCCTTGTGTTCTGCACTTCCTCTCATTGTCCTCTATGATTATCATTGAAGTTTCATTTGAATCCGTTTAATACTATTGGAGAGTTATGTTCCGCACAAGAAGCGTGACGGACGGACGGACGGACGATGCGACTACTATCTGCTTAAGGGGCATTATAAAAAAACATGAGGGCCAAAGTGGCCCAGGTTTGCTCACCTGAGTTTAATAAAGCATGTTCGTTGATGAAGTAAAACTTGACAACTGACGTCAATGATGGACCACTAACAACAATGTTTTTATAGCGTATCCAAATAATTTGAACTTGAAAGATTAAAGTCGCCCATGAAACAGTTTATGTGTATTTTTTTTCAAAATACTGCTAGCGGTTATAGAATATTTGCAATTTATTCATTAAAGCCATAAAATGAAGGAAAACTTCTTCCCTGGCAGCCATGTTTTTTGTTGTTGATTTTAAATCATAATACATTGAAGAAATTTGGTAGAGCGTCACCAAAGGAACAATTCTGTGAAATTATTTCGAAATCTAACAAGTGGTTACCCACATGAAGATATTTAACGTTTTCAATATAGCGATATAAGGAAAAAGGTCCCTACCCCTAGCAGACATGTTTTTATCGTATCAAAATAATTTGAAAAGGAACCAAAGAAACATTAATTTGGGGTGAACTTATTTCGAAATCCAACCAGTGGTTACTCACAAGAAGATTCATGTATTTAAAGTTTTCAATATAGCGATGAAAGGAAAAAAGTCCCTACCCCTAGCAGACATGTTTTTTAACGTATCAAAATAATTCGAAGTCTTTTGGCAGAGGGTCACCTAAGGAACATTTGTATGACATTATTTCAAAATCCAACCAATGGTTTCTGACAAGAAGATTTTTAAATTTGGTAAAATAGCCATATATGGAAAAAGGCCCCGTCCCCTGGGGGCCGTGTTTCTTAATGTATCAAAATAAGTATTTTGGTCGAGTGTCACCCAAGGAATATTTGTGTGAAATTATTTCGAAATAGCTCCAGTGGTTACTGACAAGAAGATTTTTAAAGTTTTCAATATAGACATAAGGAAAAAGGCCCCTTCTCCCTGGGGGCCATATTTTTTGAGGAATCGAAATAATTTTGAGTATTTTGGTAGAGGACCACCCAAGAAAATTCATACCAAGTTTGGTTAATTTCCACCGAGTGGTTTCAGAGGAGAATATTTTTTTAAGTAAAATGTTGGCGACATACAAAGACGGCGGACGATGACTGACCAGAATAGCTCACCCTTGAGCACTTTGTGCTCAGTCGAGCTTAAAAGATTTTGTAACATTTATTTTTGATTTTTTTTGTACACTTGCGATTACCCTTTCAGCCAGACAGGCCATAATTTTAACATGCCACGGTAGGGTTTTATTTATATTTAATAGACTGTATATGTGAGTATATATACACATATACGTTACTTGACTGGAGACTTCAAACTATGGAGAGTTAATTCCAGGATACTTTTACCAGATATCAGAAAGTCTCTAAATGTGCTACAATAATCCAGCCGCGTTGCACTGTAGAACCAGTAGCCATTACTAAGCAAATCCGTGAGTTTTCAGGTTGACCCCTTGATGTTATCTACATGGCAGACTCGAACCTTGACTCCACTAGAAAATAAAAGAACATATTACTTATTTTATTAAATATAAGCTGTATGGTGCTTATATTTTTAAGGTTAATACGGCAAATACATCTAAAGGTATTTTGGTGTGTTAACACCATATACTAGTCTGCTAACGGTTTGACTACATAACGAAAACAACTTATATCTATGAAAAAACTACTAATAAGGGCTTTTCGATGTTTTTACCTCTAAAATGACAGGGCAATTTAGAAGACATTTTGACCCAAAGACATTTCAAGCCAAATTTTATTAGTGTTTATAGTTATTCTTTGGTATAATTTGTTGAACCTTAATTAATAGTATTTATTTTTTAATTCAGTTTGTTATGCGACAAATACTTTGGAATATAGTTTAGACGTCACTACTATAATTAACAGTTAATTATAATAATATAATAGTATAATATTATAATAATTATGTTAGAAAAGTAACACTATTATTTACTTTATGACTATCTTCTTTCAATATGGGACAAAACAAATATAATAAAAATAAAGAAATACTGTATTGATGTTATTAATAATAAATCTTCAGACATTTTCCATCAGCTTGGATCAATGAGTTGACATGAGATGGTCAATGATTTTTACTTTGTTAATAGTTTCTATACACACAATAACCTACAATGATTAATGTAGTCTTATTAAGTAGCCTTGCACTAAATTAAGTGAACTTCTTTTTATACAGGGCTAAATTCACTGGAACTTTATAGCTTAAAGACCTTTTCAGTGGTGGAAAAGTGCACGGATTTGTTCCCTTGTATAACAAGGTCTGGTAAATGGACCCATTCCCAATGCCAAATATGGTTTATTTTTCCTAATTGGAGGAAAATAATTCGCAAATCAGAAGTAACAAAACGCTATATACATAGGAAATGTGATTCTAAGTTGTAAATCATGAATTTACTTGTGTGTGTGTGCGTGTGTATAGATAAACACCATTAAACTACCAAATTCAACCAATAAAACACCAGTGTAAGTTCATTAATTAAATTTCTTTCTTTATTTTTTCCCAATTGTAAGTTTTCATGTCATGAAATTCCAGCTTTTAAAGGTACCAGACCCATTCCCAAAAGCAGTGAAAAATTAATTGAACTGAAACTTTAAAATTATAAATTTCCGTTATTTTCTAAAAGAAAGTTATCCATCAACATATTTTACTTAAACAACACCTAAACTGCTTAACATGTGTGTATTTGTGTAAACGCAGACGATAAAATATGTAGTACTCACTGTACGATAATTTGGAGAATTTTATCAAATTGTATATAATTTCAACTCAAAATCAATAATTATATAAGACAAATTAGACAATACCTAACAGTTATAAGCATTGCAAAAACACACACGTACGGCCGGGGAGTACTTGTTAGACTTGACTTTGTACTGTGTGGTGAGTTGGTTTGGTATGTATATTTTCATAATTTCCTAATTTATGGACAATATGTGCGTCTTAATGCAGTATTTAGTGGGACTGTAGCAGAATATCGATTAAAGTCGACGCAGTGGAGGACAGCGTGATATGTAAAAAAAATCCAATAGTAAGTAAGTTTAAATTGCTCAGGCATCCAAAATAAAAAGTGTTATCATATAAATATTCATGGCACATTAATTATGAATAGTCTATCTAACCATGTAAGTAACTTTCATTGCAATCCGTTCACAATATTTATGCAATTTCGGGACTTGTTAGTTGCAATCAAAATCCTGTCGGAACAACATAGACTGTAAGACAAAGAAGGAACATTTTTGGAAGCAATTTAAAAAATCGTTCACCACAGAAATGGTCAATAACTGGATTAGCTCGAATGTTTGCATACGGCGACCGGCGTATATGTAGAGCTAGTCCTGACCTTCATCATACAAAACTTGTACATTTATTAATGAATTAATCTTTCGTCTTCATCTTTGCAAAATCAAAGCTACATTTAAATCTTATTTCTGTTTTTACTATCTGCATATCTGCAATCACGGCTGGAAACTCAATTTTGAAATGACCACACACATGTCGCAATCGTGATACATCGACTATCTCCGGAATGCTCCGAGATAGATCTCGTGTCTATCAGGGAGCCATCTTGACTTGATAAACCCAAGGCATGATCCGCCTGTGTTATAAGGCGATACACGACGCGTAAAAAAGAACCGTGTTAAAGGCCAAATACACACATAAAAAGAGATAAAAAACAATGAAAATGTACTTTTTGCGTCACATTATACTAATACTTTCATATATACTGACATAATTTTATGAAATAAATACTCCACAAAACTGCACATGTTTGTTTACATTTTTATGATTTTGTTGAAAATGGAGATAGAGTCTGACTTCAAGATTGATTTAGATTATGCGATGAAAAAGCTGAAGTTTGAGTTTAGTTTTAGCCACTTTCAAAGACAAGAAATGAACAGTCTTTATGAAAAGAAAGATACGATCGCAGTACTTCCAATTGGGCCTGGAAAAAAGCCTTATATTTCAGGTAGTAACATGTTTTCGCTACATTAAATTTTAATGAAAATTTAAAGTGTACATAATAGTTAACAACGATAGCCCTTTCGCCGAGATGCAAATATTGCCCAGGAACAAAATATCTAAATGTTTGCCCAGGGCTTAGTTTGCTATATTTAATTTAATAATCATGTCATTTTTTATTTCAATTTCAGATCACTATCATGTCATTTTGTATTTCAATTTCAGATCACTATAAATTGTAATAATATCTTAATTAATGTTATGAGTATAATGTAACATTTTGCAAGTAAATGAAGCAGTTAAATGATTTAGATTAAATATGCATTCTTATTTGTATGTTATTATTCATGCATTTTTTTAAAATTCCCTAAGTAAGAAATGTCAGTATAAAAACTTTTGTTCAGCATTCATATTCAGCTGGTACTTACAATTTTGAATTTTGTATTACCTTACATTTTTCTATTTATATATTTTTCCTGTAGTTATTATAAGAAATTATTTATGGGAAAAATTGATCAATGGCACTTTTTTTTCCAGACATTACCATGGCTCCTCAAGCGAAGAATGGCTGCAGACAGGCCCATGATGGTGCTAGTCATTTCTCTATTGAATTCGTTAATGCAGGATCAAGTGATCTCTCTGTGCGAGAGGGATATTGCAGCATGCTATATCAGTGACTAAATGAAGGTTTTATAACATGTTTCAATATGTTTTATCATGAAGGCTGACTGGTAGTGGTATCTCATTGTGTTTTTTTAATACAAAACAGTTTCCTTACAGTTATTTCTTCATCACGTACAACACATACTGTGTTTGATGCAACTGGTTAATGAGCTTTGGATTATTGAATAATGTAAACCGAATGTCTGAAAATAACTAAATCTAAATTGATAACGATTATCATTTATTTACAGATTAGAAGAATGTTCTGATGAAGAAACTGAATTTAAACTCAGGACAAGTGCTGGTATCGAATCAATTAAAGATGGACATTTTAACATAATTTGCATGCATCCATAAACAGGTTTTGTAAAAGAGATAGGGAAACACTTGAGAAGCTCTATCTTCATGAGTCGCGTGTGCTGCACAGTGGTGGATGAAGTCCATATGGTTGCAGTATGGTAAATGACCCTTTGTTTAGTTATAAAAAGCATTCTCCACAATTTTGCTGTTTTTGGTTTTAATCTTTTGGAATTACTTCCCCAATTGGCATAAGCAATGCAATGTCAACTTGCCAAATCCACCTGAACATGTCACAAAGTAGAAAACTAACCTAGAAATTACCTTAACAGTTCAAATGATTGCAATGTAAACTGTTATTAATGCAGTCCTTCTTATTAAAGAAAGTCAGGGAAGTGATATTTCTACAGGAAAAAATCTGGATATTTGTTTCGTTAAATGAATGTTGATTTCATATATTAATTGGCATCCTTACTGTAATTGCTCTTTAAGGCAGACAGGTGAAAAGTGTAACTTGTCCAAATAGATTTTTGGCTCTTTTGCTAGTCTCTTGCTTTGGGGAAGTGCGTTATTTCCAAGACTGACAAACATTGCAGTTATGAAAGTTTTAATAAAATATTCAACACCCATGTTGCTATAATTTACAACCCCACCATCACGGATTATAGCATTGATTGTACATGCATGTTCCCTATATAATGACAAGTACTAGTTAGAATGTTCCTTTGCTTCTTTTGTTTATGTTGACTAAACACTTAATGATAGTATGCAAAACATATTTTTGTTTAAAAGTAAGTATTAAACAGTTAATGTCAATACATTTACAAGTGTCTGTTGTTGCTTTTTTTGCAGGGGGTCTGATTTTCGCCAGTCTTTCAACAGACTAGGAGAGCTGACGTGTTGGTTCCCCAGAGTACCTCATCTGGCAGTGACAGCTACTGCAACCCTTGGTGCACTAGAACACCTTATCGAGACACTTCAGTTCAGAACACTATAAAAGTTCTAGCCAACCCAGACCACCCTAATATTGTTTTGCAAAAAAAATAGGAAGACTTCCAAATATTCACAAGTATAAAAATTATGATTTAATAATGAATGAAGTCTTGTTTCAATTGAAAGACAAATATATCCACTTTCCAGTCACCATAATGTACTGTGATAATTTGGAATCGTTTGGCTATTGTTTTCCACTAATATGCCATGAACTAGGAAAATGTGCATGTTGTCCTGAATCTAGTACACAACCCGAAGACCGATTTGTAGCACAATTTCACAAAGATTATACGGTTAGAATGAAAACACACATGATTTTTGAGCTTCGAAAATACAATCCAAAAATTCGTTTAGTGCTTCTGACAGTTGCCTAAAGAAAGGGCCTCAACGCGCCTTCCATTGCCAGAGTCGTTCATATGCGACCCCCAACAACTCTGGAAAAGTACATGCAAGAAGTAGGCAGAGCAGGTCGCAATGGTAAAGCTGCAACTGCCTTGTGTTATTTTAAGAACAGTGACATTGCAAACAAAAGAAAAGGTATTGACAGTAAAATGCGTTTTTATACTAAGAACAATTCAAAATGCACGCAATTACATTTGTTTGGTAATTCCGGATACAACAGTGTATTATTTTCAGGTGACAAAGGAAGATGTTGCAGTAATTGTAGAGCTAGTTAAACTGACTAAGAGTTAACATTTAGATCTTTATTAACTCAGACAGTAATGATAACATAACTATTAAATCAAAACCACGATTAACAAACCCCAGTTTAGGTCATATGAATAATGTAGTAAAATATGGTACAGTGTATGCATGTTAAGATATTTACAGTCAACAACGCCCTTCAATTATATACATCGTTGGCAAATAATGTTCAGATGTTGGTTATTTGTTTAATTCATACAAATAATTGTTCCACTTGTTAAACTTTCCTCCATAAAACTTTAAACTTTGGGCAAACTTGATCAACGTTATACATCTTACATATAACATGCATTTAGTTTGTAAATATATACCACGCCCATGTCATCATGTTTTAACTATGTTAACGGTGCTTAAACAGTGCTCAACATTGTTAAAATTGTTGTTTACTATAATCAAGCCAGCTTATCTACATTGATACCACACTCATATGAAATTGTTGTAAGAATAAACAGTTGTAGCCAAACAGAATTGTCTTAGCTAATTTGACAAATGTCCTGACAAAATTCGATCATTTATGAATGATAAAATATTTGCGCTTCAGAAGACTATAAAACATACACATCATGTACCAAACTTTAAATAAGTTCACTATATCTTGTGTATACATTATTAAATATAAATGAAGTATTTAGCAAAACACGATGGGAAAACGATGAAAGCTTCACAAATGTCATTCCCTGGTGCTCCAATACCAGTAATGAATACAATAGATAATACACTAATTGTGACTGTTAAAAACTGTCAGTACACAGTACTGGGTCCATACTAAACGATTTTAAATTTAATACAAACAAATAGTGATAGCTGAGATGTTAAATAACAACGCTGAATTGCATCGACAGTACTGGAACCAACCACATAAATTGTTTATAACATTTATGTTATGACAAATAATAACACAATGTCTTAACACACGTGTAAGCATCGAATGTCAATGAAACGGTATGACCTTTACAAACTGACATATTGCGCATAAAACACTAGGGAAAGATCTAGGATAAAAATGAGCAGGGTGCAAGGTGGAAAGCCGGACCAGTTTGGTGAAAATATCTATTAATTTGATAAATACAGGGTTTTTAACACATCTACTACTTCTATTTAAGGCGTATAAGCAAAGTATATTTAGTTGTCAAAGCAAAACTACATTGAATTTCAAGAGCCCTGGGTTGACCAGTCCACAGAGGCAGCAGAGGGGGGGGGGGGGTTGCGAAAATCAGCAGGGTGCAGTCCATTCTTCAATGTCCTCATTTTCTTCAGGCATTGGTAGTCCTCTCCTAAGCCTAAAGGCCTCGTTTCATACTTTTTCACTGAAAATCGTTCCCATGCCTTCCGCGTCCACAAACACACTGGCTTTCATATGGGCGCTAGCGTCCACTTTTCGGCCTGGTACCTTAATGAATGGTCTAAGTTCCCTAAAGACTTTAGAGACAATTAGTAGGTCATCCTTTTCAGCACGTTTCTTGTGCACTGTTGTTTTGTCAACAAAACTAATCTGGCAGTCAACATGTTTTACAATTTCCTTAATCACAGGAGCAGCAGCCGTTACTTGTATGATGGCTTTTTCAGTTTTGTTAGCGCCTAGTCCACGAATAAGGTCCTTTATTTCCTTTACCAGGTATTCCTTCTCCATATCTGCTGCTTTGTTCTTTCCTTTTGTGCCTTTCGGGTTAACAAATGATGAAGCAGTTTGTACTTGAACGGCAAGTTTTGGTGGCATAATAATTTCAGTTTTAAGAACATAGTCTATGCAGTCCACTAAGTATTTTGACATCGTTGAATGATTAAAGAAGAAAGGTATGGCCAATTTTAAGCTGTTGTTCAATCGAAAGATATCCCCCTCACGTATGAAATCTTTTAAGTTTAGCATCACAAAATAGTACTGAAGAAAATTCAGTAAATGATTTTGAAGCTCATATTCCTTCACTAAATTTAATTCCAGTGGGGTTTCACCAACAATACTTGTCACACTTGATTGATTCAGGAACATTTTCAAAGGTATGTTTACCTTCAAACGCTGTCCTCTATGTTGCGCACTGATTGCAATTTTATCATTTTCGACAGGGACTTCAATGCGTTGACCAGCAAGTATTGCAGGCACTTTACTCTGGCTTCCAACTTACAAATGTATAAACAAATGTTTGTACTCATTTTGTAGTTCACTTATGAAAACAATACAGTAACTGATTTAAACAATTTAAGGGAATATTTGACATACTTACTGTATTTTCAGCAATGATACCAAAAATACGGATAATTTCTTCCCTTGGGGCCCTTTACATTTCTAAAAACTGATTGAATTTTAAATACCGGTAGCAACAATTTTTGTCAAAGTGCATTTTAATAAATGATTATTTGCATTGTTATTTAACGCAATGTTTTTTAAGGCATGATGTTTTGGAATTAAATAACATATTAATACTATGTTACAGTGAAAAACCTGTATTACAGTTTCATAAACTTACTTCATCAAAACTTAATGGGGCATACAGAAGTGCCATTAGTCCATCCATTGTCTTATTAAATTCCTGAAGCCTTCTAGGAAGATGGCTGCGACTGATATCTCCGTCTGGAACATTACGTGTCGGAGCACTTTCAAAATCCTTCATACCAAAGTACTCCACAGCTGCCTTTCCGACAAGAATCACAAAAAGTCCTCGTGTGCCTAATAAAACATTTTGAAGAGTAAATGATAAATAAGAAAAGATCAGCACAATAAAAAAAACAAAGTAAGGCTTATTTCAAATATGGAAAATCTGTAGAAACTGAGCATATTGCCTTATTCTTCTCTACGTTTGAAATGTTTGTCCAGCAATTTCAAATCTTATGGCAGGTTATTTGTAAAACTTTAAGCAATGCATTCTGAAATAATTTATAACAAATGTTTAAAAAAAAAAAACTTTTTGTCTTCCTCTTACATAACCTCTTTCTCAGCTAAATGATAAACATTTCAAATTGTAAAAAATATAAATGATTTCAAAAGCATATTTTAAGATGTGAATATAATTATTCATGTTTTATATTGAATAACACTTTGGAAAAAGCATACATGTGTACATAACATTAACGCTTTTAATAGCCTTAAAATATTAAAAAAATATGTTATTGTGATATTTTCTTACCTTAAAGACGTTCGCAACAAAAAGAAAATAATTGTGTTAATTTCTCCTTTTGCTTCATTTTTCTTTACAGTATGTAGGTTACAATATACTAATTTCATCTCTAATGTCCATTCAAAATAAATATTTTTAATAGTTAAAGTTTATAAAGCGTATATAATAATCAAAAACACACTAT
Source organism: Congeria kusceri (assembly GCA_027627225.1). NCBI lineage: Eukaryota > Metazoa > Mollusca > Bivalvia > Myida > Dreissenidae > Congeria > Congeria kusceri. The sequence goes on from CM051027.1 coordinate 68,882,647, forward strand.
GCAATGTATTTCCAAACAAATTTAGTTCAGAAATGATCCATTTAATATTTTCATTCTATTGATACGTTGTTTATGTATGTTAAAACGAAACAGGAAAAAGGCTACACAGGTACCCTATATAAAATCCAATATTCCCCAAACAAGTTCGGTGAGCCATTCTTTTTATTAATGTTTTGGTGTAAATATACACTGGTGCATGTCTGTGCGAAATTTTAAGAAAATCTGTCGTTTGGAACAAAATATGCATTTGATAAAAATGAAGTTTCAGAGAACATTATTAGTTCCTATTTGATACACTTAAATGTCCAGTCAAATTCATTATTTAAGCAGTATTTACTGTAGGTAAAACGTGTTTATTATCAACATACACATGTATATTGTCAAACAAAGCATGTACAAACATATCAGTTGAAAGAACCATAACCTTGTTTGAAAAATAACTATCTTATATACTTAAAACATTGATAAAAATCCAAACTGAAAAAGGGGCTTCGACAGGTACCGTATTCAAAACTCAATATTTTCGGAACAAGGCCGGTGACCCCTATTTTTTAAGACTGTTTTAGTTTCAGTATACAATGCCGCATGTATGTGGGTATGTGAATATCACTTGTTTAATTATTACAAAAAGCACGTGGTTAAGATTTTGATGTGTTTGTGAATATTGATGAATGGAAAAAAAATAATCCTCTTAACAATAGCTGGGGAGCAGTTTAAATGTTATTGGGGGAAAACCTGGGAACATCTATACTGGCGCTGTTGTTCCCATTAAGACCTGCATACTCACATGAAGAAAATTCATCTGCATATGAAACATCTCAACCACAGCAAGGCATAGGTTTTCAAATCGTTCTGCCCTGGTATGTGCACCGAACGCAAACACTTGGCCCCATCCAACCTAACTCTTGTCATTTGATCACCGCCAACTGGAACCATGAGGCTGGTCAGGTCATCCGCTCTGATTGATTATTACAAAATGGATTGTTACTCAATTTTCATTTTAAGTACCTGAAATGGGTGCAATAATATATACATGTACAATGCTACAATTGTTTATTTGAGGTAAAGTAAAAAAAAAAATATGTACACAAACATTAATTTACAATTAAACATGAACGTAACAAAAATTGGTAATTTGAACTTTTGATAATAAACTTCAGGCATGATAATGGACAGTTTGAATCTACCCCCACCCGAACCCCTTAAAATCTTGGCATTTTTAACACATCATACAAAGTTTAAAAACTTTTCTGATGATCTAATACTTAAAAATGACAATCATCAATGCAAGAGAACATGCAATATTTTTTAGTATTATTTAGCTTATTGATCTGAGTAAATTTATTACTACTAGAATAAGTGAAGTAAATCTAAAAGACTGCATTGTCACATAAATATTCATCGTACCACTAAAACAGTAGGTGGTCAATTGTTTACCTCCCTGAAAAAAAGCAACGGCTTATTAAAAGTGTCTAGAACTGCTGATAAAATAAACACATTCTTAACTTTATTATACTATACTATATTATAATATAAAACATTTATGAATACTTACATCTTCTAGATGTGTACCATTCCTGAAGAAATGTCTCATACCCATCCATAATTTGCACGCAGCCTTCATATTTACTTTCATTTTTTAACATAACGGGCAATCCAAAAGAAGTGGTTTTTCTCGACATGACATCCTGATGAAAATGGAAACCTTGTCATTATTGCCAAAATGGAATGTAAACCTGTACAAATAAACTTAATTATGCTGCGAAAAACATAGGAAGGCCAAGATAACGTTTTATTGTTCACCTGTTTTAGTGGCGTGATGTGAAGAAATATGATTCCATTGAAAATACTCAACTTTAACAGTCTTATAATAGGTGTTTATGTAAGTCGATTAAGGGTTTTTATCACAGATGCCCAATATTTTACCATTAAGAAGACTTTATGTTATGTTAAGAAGACCGTATGTAATGTTAAGAATACCTTATGTAATGTTAAGAAGACCTTATGTAATGTTAAGAAGACCTTATGTAATGTTAAGAAGCAGTTAACATTGTTTGGCCTAGTGACCTAGTTTGTGAACACATATCATGACCCATATTTTAGCATACTCCAGAACCGCAGTAAACAGTAAGGCTTGGATACAGATTCAATTACATATATTAAACCCTGAAGATTTGCAGTAATGTACTGTCTCTGAAGGATGTATTTTAATTGAAAAACAAATGTATATTGTATCTGAAGGGGGAAATATATTTGCTTTGTTACAACTGTTTTCATCCATTTGAAGTCTGGGTGTTCTATCAGTTGCCGGGCTATCAAGATTGTAATGTTTTGTTTAAAAATGTCGATATCAGCCTCTTATTGACACCTACAGGTGTCGTCTACAAACAATGACTTTACTCGCTCAACATCATCCATTAGCTTATATCACGCGTGCCATCCATGACAACCTCCTTTGGCTGCTGTAGCCGAAGTACATTCAATTATGGGTCTTGAAAAACGTGAATTCAAGACCAGTTGTGAAGATTGATCTGAATAAAGCTGCCATGGACTAGTTTTCTTTTGCTGCACATATTGAATTTTTTTCTAAACCTGTATGTCAATGAGTTTCTGAACTACTACAGTTGTATATAAACGAATTGCTTCCGTGTCTCTTGTATTGCATTTACAAACGTTTTTAGGTCGACTTTTTGAAGAAAAGACAAGCTATTCTACACGCCCCGGCGTTGGCTTCAGCGTCCGAGCTAGGGTAAAGTTTTTCGGTAAGCTAGTTTCTCAGGTATGGCTTGAGGGATTTTATTCAAACTTAAAAAATTTATTCCCCACATTAAAATGAACCTATAGGCCAAGTTTGGTAACTGTAGTTTGAAATTTGTCAAAATTATAGGCCGTTTTACACTTAGAAATTTTACATACAAATATATGGACAGGTTAAAGTTTTTCGGTATGATTGTTTCTCAGGAATGGCTTGAGGGATGTCATTCAAACTTAGAACGCTTATTCCCTATATTGAAATGAACTCATATGGCAATTTTGATAACTCTAGTTTGAAATGTGTAGGTGGGTGTGATCAAGGCCAAGGTCACTGTTACTAAAAATAGAAAAACAGTTTCCGCTCAATAATTTGAAATCATATTGAGATATTTTAATAACTCTTAATAAATAGGTATCTTATATCAAAACCTCACTTGGGATTGCATATGGTGTGGATGGGGTAAAGGTCAAGGTCATTGTTACTAAAAATAGAAAAAGTGTTTCTGCTCACTAACTTTAGAAATCATTGAGATATTTTAAAGAAACTTATTGCATAGATACCTTATATCGAGACCTCGCGTGGGATTGCATATACGGTGAATAGGGTCAAGGTCACTATTACTAAAAATAGAAAAATAGTTTCCGCTCAATAACTTGAGAATGCATTGAGATATTTTTATGAAACTTCGTACATACACAGCTTATATCGAGACCTTGCTTGGGTTTGCATATCGGGTGGGTGGGGACAAGGTCAAATTTACCATTACTAACATTTTTATTGATGTGCTGACTTAAATGCATTTCTTTTGAAAAATATCGTATTCGTGGAATTTCCGTGTTTCCTGTTTTAGAAAAAAAAGCCAGTTACTCTGACAAGCACAAGAAAAGTTGAGCGCCTAGTCCTCCGACAGCTCTTGTTCTTTCATAATGTATAATTTCAAATGTTATTTTTATGCCACCGAAGGTGTGCATATTAAAATCGACCTGTCCGTCCGTCCGTCAGTTAGTCTGTCAGGCCAAGGTTAAAGTTTTTCCCTAATACTTGATTACTGTCAAAGGTATTTAATTGAAACTTAGAATACTTCTTAACTTATTGTCAATGTCTCCACCAGGGAAAGCAATCCCCATAACTCTGTTTTATATTTTTTACAGATGTATGCCCCTTTTTAACTCAGAAAGTCTTCGATAAAGTCCAATAACTTGAAGACTATCAAAGGCATTTACTGGAAACTTAATACACATTTTAACTATCAAAGTCTCCACCAGGGAAAGCAAACCTCATAACTCTTTCTTGTTGTTTTTTTGACAGATTTAAGCCTTTTTTTTACTTTTTAAAATTTCCTTTTAAGTTTTTTCATAAGTCTTTCAAGAGAACCATTTTTACTAAAATAATTAAGTTTGCATTTTCAATAACTTTTATTTGCAAGGATTCATATAATGTCAATGTCTCACTTGCAGAAAGAACATTTCTGGGCATAATTATGTCACCTGATAGTGACAGCACTTGTTTATTACACCCTCGGCATCTTGATAGCATATACTAGTAGTAGTGATTGCCCGTTCCGTGGTTCAGTGATTCCGTCCTTACGATATGAACTAGATTTGATTGTTTCGTCTAGCATAAACGCAGTTAAGAGCTTTCTTCATCACTTGGATACTTACACTGTTGTTGTTTATGACCACTCCTAATCCACCCATATCATCCAACCTCACTTTACCTAATTTGGACTTAATTCAAATTTCAAACGGGCTGTCCAGCACCAACTGGGAGCATCGTCTTGTTCCTATAAAGTGTTTTTACTTTGTAGTATTCAGAGTATACATTTGTGTATGCTTGTATCGCCCACCGAACAATTATGTTTTTCTGTAATGCAGAATATAAATATTAGCATGTTTGTACCGCCAGCAAAAACATTTCTGTTGGGTTTTTGGTAATTCAGAATACAAATTTCAAGATGTCTTTATTTCCAACGGAACACTTTTAGTTTGCTTTTCTGTTATTTAGAATATAAATGATGGAATGCTTGTTCTGCCAGCAGAACAATTTTAGTATTGTTTTCTGTTATTCAGAGCATAACTGTTAAGATGCTAGTTCCGCTTGCTATCATTTTGAAGAACTGATATGCCTGCTTATAATTTTGATTTTGATTTTTTCTGTCGGAAATAATATGCCAGGTTATCAATTTGATTTCAATGGAAATTCTGATTTTTCTGTAGAAAATTATACGCTGGCTTATCAAATTGATATGAATTGCAATTCAGATTTTTCTGTAACAAAATATGATACGGGGGCATACCAACTTGATTTTCATTCAAATTTGATTTTTTCTGTAAAAAATTATACGACTGCTTATCAGCTTGATTTCCATTGATATTTGAAATCTATAAGAAATGATACGCCAGCTTATCAACTTGATATCAATTGAAATTTGGATGTTTCTTTAAGAAATGATACGCCGGCTTATCAAATTGATTTCATTAGAAATTTGGATTTTTTCTGTAAGAAATGATACGCAGGCGTATCAACTTGAATTACTTCACATTAGAATGTTTCTGCAAGAATGATATGCCGGCTTATCAACCTTATTTTCATTCAAATTTGAATTTTTCTTTAAGAAATGATATGCCGGCATATCAAATTGATTTCCTTTGAAATTTGGATTTTTCTGTAAGAAACGATACGCCGGCTTATCAACTTGATTTCCATTGAAAATTGAATTTTTCTGTAGGAAATGATACGCCGGCGTATCAAATTGATTTTCATTCATTGTGTATAGTTTGCGCCAGGTGTAGGAAGCACATTCTTAGCTTTCAGTGTTTAGAAATTTATCAGCAAGTCTACTGCTGGTACCAATTTGAAAATTGTCATGAAGTTGTATGAATGTGACAAGAGTGGATTTATGAGGATTTTATGTGGAATTATTTCGTGCATTTGTGTTAATTTGAACTTAAAAGACAATACTATATATTCTATTGGATTTACATGGGAGTGTATTTTGCCCTCAGCAATGGTGAGTGAGCACATATCAACCATCACGCAGTACAGTAGCTATGGATTACACAATATTGGAAAATCTACAATAGACAGACCTAATCCAACGATTTTGGCAAGACTGAAACAGTTAGGTATTCTAAGGTATCGAGGTACCCGAGGGGGAAATGCTTTAGTGAGACGTGTTTGGGACACCAATCATGGGGTAAATATCAACAACCTACAAACTTTGCCGGAACTGATCCCCACTATTATAACTGTACGTGGCACAGATACTTCATGTTCACCTAATTGCAAATCTGTCAATAGAAACCTTGTGAAGATAAAGTGTACAAACTTAAATGTCTTTAAAGGCCAGACTAATGTAAAAGTATGTTGTCTGAACCCGAGATCTGTTAAGAATAAAACTCTGGCTATATGTGACTATATCATTTCCAATAATCTTGATCTTCTTGCTGTGACCGAAACATGGCTTGGCACATCGATTGATAACACCTGTATCAGTGAACTTGTACCCTCTGGCTACCAGATCAAACATGTCCCTCGCAGTGGTAAACGTGGTGGGGGCGTGGCACTTATTTACCGGACCGCTATAGACATTCGTATGGTAGAATCAACTCGTGATAGTAACTTTTCTAACTTTGAGTTCATGGACTGTAATATGACTATTAATGGCTACTCCTTACGTCTGGCAGTGATATACAGGCCTCCGCCAACGCGAGAAAATGGCCTCAATACTAGTGACTTTCTTAAACAAGAATGGCCTGTGTTTCTATCCAGATATTCAACAATAGACAAGAACATCATAATTGTTGGTGATCTTAACTTCCATCTAAACAATCCCACAGATAGGGATTCTGCCAGATTCATCAGTGCTCTTGACTCGTGTGGTATGCGGCAACACGTAAGTGAACCCACACACGTTGGTGGACATAAGTTAGATGTTGTGATCACTAGAGACACTGAGAGCATAGTTTCTAATGTTGAAGTTACTGATCCCGGATTGTGTGATAATTCTGGAAAGATAGCACGGGACCATCTAGCGGTGACGTTTAATGTTAAAGCGGCAAGACCTGCTCCTGTAAGCAAGACCGTGTCTTTTAGAAAGTTGCGCTCTATAAACATTGATTCCTTTAAAGCTGATATCCAGACATCAGAAATTGTACACGGTGCTTTAGAATCTACAGACCTTGATGACCTGGTGAAGGTGTACGCAGATGAACTGTCAGCACTTATCAACAAGCATGCTCCATTACGTACGAAGACAATTATTCTTAGACCATCTTGTCCATGGTATAATCAGGAATTACATGACGCTAAACATTTGAAACGTAGGCTGGAACGACAATGGCGAAAAACCAAATTAACAGTTCACCACGCAATCTACAGAAACCATTTGCAAAAACTAATAAACTGCTTAAACTTGCTAGGGTCATTTATTACTCTGACAAAGTAGAATCCTGTGGAAATGACCAGAAACGTCTGTTTAAGGTTACTAAACATTTGTTAGGTGTTTCGATTGATATCATGTTACCCTCCAACAAATCATCAAAGATAGTGGCACAGGACTTTAGCGACTTTTTCATTAACAAAATAGAAACCATTAGATGTGATATATCTTCAAGGAATCAGTTTGGTTCCAATCCAATGAATATCGATCCGGGGAATCAGTTGAGTTCCAATCCAATGAATATCGATCCGGGAATCAGTTTGGTTCCAATCCAATAAATATCGATTCAAGGAATCAGTTTGGTTCCAATCCGATGAATCTCGATTCAAGGAATCAGTTTGGCTCCAATCCAATGAATATCGAATCTGTTCAGGTACCATTAGAAAATCATCTGACAGATTTTGTCCCTGCTACATCCCAGGAAGTGAAACAAATCATCCTGCAATCTCCAAATAAATCCTGTGAATTAGATCCGATACCAACCTGGCTATTGAAATCAAGTCTTGATGAACTTTTACCAGTTCTGACAAAAATTATAAACTCCTCTTTAGACTCTGCATACGTACCAAAGACATTTAAATGCTCACGTATAGGACCTCTTTTAAAAAAGCCAAGTCTCGACCAAAATACTCTTAATAACAACAGGCCTGTGTCCAATCTCCCATTTATCTCTAAGATTTTAGAGAAGGTAGTAGACGAACGTGTTGAACAGCATTTGACATCAAACAACCTTCACGAGAAACATCAGTCGGCATATAAAAAATTTCACTCTACCGAGACTGCTTTACTCAAAGTCCAGAGTGACATTCTCCAGTCTTTAGACCAAAATAAGGCTACTATCCTGGTGTTACTGGACCTGTCTGCTGCCTTTGATACCATCGATCATGGCACGCTGCTCCATCGCCTAGAACATGACTTTGAATAGCGGGTAAGCCACTTGCCTGGATGACATCCTATCTAAGTGATCGTTATCAAACTGTGTGCATTGATGGCGAACTTTCTAATCCAGTGCTCATGAAATACAGTGTACCGCAGGGATCGGTGTTAGGGCCTAAAAGCTACATCATGTACACCAAACCAGTAGGTGCAATCTGTAGAAACCATGAACTAAACCATCATTTCTATGCGGACGATTCCCCACCTATCATTTGAACCTGTAGATGTTATTTCACAAGTTGAAGTTATACAGCGCGTAGAAGCCTGTCTCAATGATATTGTCTCCTGGATGCACCACAATATGCTAAAACTTAATGCAGACAAAACGGAACTTATACTGTTCAGCTCAAAGCGCAATGCGGAGCATATATCGGAAGTGACTATTAAAGTGGGAGATTCGGAGATAAAATCATCTTCATGCGTTCGAAATCTGGGGGCCTTTCTCGATTCCAAGATGGACATGGAACAACATGTGAATTCTGTGTGCAGGTCTTGTTATGCCCAGTTGCGACAAATAGGTCATATAAGAGAATATATTACAATCAATGCAACCAAAACTCTTGTTAATTCCCTTGTAACATCCAGACTTGACTACTGTAATGCCTTGCTTAGTGGTCTACCTAAGACATTAAACAAACTACAAACGGTCCAAAATACTGCAGCCCGTATCATCACGAGGACTGCTCGTTTCAACCACATTACACATGTGTTAAAGGAGCTTCACTGGCTCCCAGTACAACACCGGATTGAATTTAAAATACTGACGAACACTTATTAAGCCTTAAATGACCAGTCTCCATGCTATGTCAAAGACATGTTAAAGGTGTATAAACCACAGCGTGTCTTACGCTCTCAAAGTGACTTTCTGACTCTCGTGGTTCCAAGATCCCGTACAGTCGCATACGGTGACCGTAGCTTTGCAACAACAGCTCCTAAGTTGTGGAATCGCTTCCAATGGGAATCCGGAACTTCGATACTCTTGACGCTTTTAAAAGATCTCTGAAAACCCATTTCTTTTTAAAGATATATTGTTCCTGATGTTTATTTTAAAATGGAAGATTACCTGTGTAATATCTTATTGTGACAGTTTGTTTCCCTATTGTATTTGATTTTATAAGGCACGTGAATTTTAGCTTTAGTCCTTATGATAATAATATGTCTTATTTTTTCCTTTTCTTTAAATTAAATTTAATTGTTGTTTTATCTTTTAACACTTTATATTTCAATGTTGATACATATATTGTTCCTTTTAGATGTGTATATGTTGTTTTTTTATATACTTGTAAAGCACTTTTGAACGTATTTTATATATGAAAAGAGTGCTATATAAATTTGGTATAATAATAATAATAATAATTTTTCTGTAAGAAATGATACACCGACGTATCAACCTGCTTTTCATTCATATTTGAATTAAACTGTTGGAAATGATATGCCGGCGTATCAAACTGATTTTCATTCAGATGTTAATTTTTCTGTAAGAAATCATACGCCGGCTTTTCAAAATTATTTTCATTTGAACGTGAATGTTTCTGTAGGAAATGATACGCCGGCTTATCAAATTGAATTTCATTCAAATTTTAATTTTTCTGTAAGAAATAATACGCCGGCTTATCAAGTTGCTTTTTCATTCATATTTCATTTTTTCTGTTAAAAATGATACGCCGCCGTATCAAATTGATTTTTATTTAAATGTGTCTGTAAGAAATGATACGCCGGCTTATCAACTTCCTTTTCATTCATATTTGAATTTTACTGTTGGATATGATACGCCGGCTGTAAGAATTGATACTCCGGCATATCAAATAGATTTTAATTTGAATTTGATTCTGAAGGAAATGATACGCCGGCGTATCAAACTGAATTTCATTCAAACATTAGTTTTTCTGTAAAAAAATTATACGCCGGCTTATCAACTTGTTTTTCATACATATTTGAATTTTTCTATTAAAACTGATACGCCGGCGTATCAAATTGGTTTTTATTCAATTTTTTCTGTAGGATATGATACGTCGGCTTATCAACTTGCTTCTCATTCATATTTGAATTTTACTATTGGAAATGATAAGCCGGCGTATCAAACGTATTTTCATTCAGATTTTAATTTTTCTGTAAGAAATGATACGCCGGCGTATCAAACTGAATGTTATTCAAACTTTAATTTTTCTGTAACAAATGATACGCCGGCTTATCAACTTGTTTTTTATACATATTTGAATTTTTCTATTAAAAATGATACGCCGGCGTATCAAATTGATTTTTATAAAAAAAATTCTGTAAGAAATGATACGCCGGCTTATCAACTTGCTTTTCATTCATATTTGAATTTTACTGTTGGAAATGATAAGCCGGCGTATCAAATGTATTTTCATTCAGATTTTAATTTTTCTGTAAGAAATGATACGCCCGCTTATCAAATGGATTTTCATTTGAATTTAATTGTTTCTGTTAGAAATGATACGCCGGCGTATCAAATTGAATTTCATTCAAACTTAAATTTTTCTGTAAAAAAATGATACGCCGGCCTATCAGCTTACTTTTTCATTCATATTTGACTGTTTCTGTTAGAAATGATACGCCGGCTTATCAGCTTGCTTATGATTCCAATTTCAATTTTTATGCAAGAAATGATACGCCGGCTTATCAAATTGATTTTCATTCAAATTTGAATGTTTCTGTAAGAAATGATAGGCCGGCTTATCAACTTGCTTCTCATTCATATTTGAGTTTTACTGTTGGAAATGATACGCCAGCGTATCAAATTGATTTTCATTCAGATTTTAATTTTTCTGTAAGAAATGATACGCCGGCTTATCAGATAGATTTTCATTTGAATTTGATGTTTCTGTTGGAAATGATACGGCGGCTTATCAAATTGAATTTCATTCAAACTTTAACGTGGGCTTTTCAACTTGCTTTTTCATTCATATTTGAATTTTTCTGTTAAAAATGATACGCCGAATTATCAAGTTGCTTTTGATTCCAATTTGAATTTTTCTGTAAGAAATAATACGCCGGCTTATCACCTTGCTTTTCATTCATATTTAAAAAAATTAGTTGGAAATGATTTTTCATAAAAATTTGAATATTTCTGTAAGAGTTCAATTGAATAATGTGAATGTACTCTAAAAATGAAACTTTGTTGTGCTTTTAATATATACCCTCCCCAAACATATATAAAAATCAACACAAATAATCATTCAAAAGTCGATTTTCTTGACTGTATTTTGGGAATAATGGGGCTTTCCTTTTTTAAATATTAAAAAGCATTATTGTATGACGCTATTTGCTTTTGAGAGGAGTGACCAAATAGTTCTCATCTGTAGTCATACTGACGACTGATATTTTTAGCGCGATGCAATTCAGCATTGCCTTATTTTTATTCATACCATATTCTTCAACGGATATCATAATTATGTAAATGCCGCAGCTGTAATCCGTTAAGCAGTGATAGTTTCGTCACATTCCTGCTGATCAATCAAGCTGTATTTGTTTCCGAAAAGTGTGATTGCCTTAGAGGCGGTTTTGGTTCAGATGACAAATTATCCACTGACAATTAACTTCGAGAAATACTCCATGTCAAAACATACCCAGAATGTGCTGGGAACAATCGGTATTTCTGAGAAATGAGTGATTTATAACAACAGTGGCTATCAGTAAGCGGTACCAATATGGATGTTAAAGCGAACAAATTTCAAAAAGAAAACATAATAATTAAATGACAATGCTATTTTTATAGGAATAACGAGTTAGAACAGTATGCATATCACTTCGCTGAACCGACATTGCAGAGTGAACGTACGAATATTTTATGTAATAATCATATTGGATATCTGCTATGGGCGTCACAATCAGCACAAAACTGAGACAAATCGTTTCTGACATGTTACTATAATTCTTACTGCAGCCAACGTTGTTGTACGTCTTATGGGATGATTCAATCCGGCTCATCACGTGCGTATAAAATGATTTCAATGTTCGGGTGGATCGGACTGGCATATCGTTTAACGAGACATAAATTATGCTGATGTTTTGTTTACAAAAAAGTTACAAGTTATTTTATTTCTTATTTCTCAAATGTCTCATTGTATGATAAAACAGTTACTCTAAAGTGATAGCATTATATCGATTTTATGCCGTTTCAGTTCAGATCAGCCACGGTCGCGCTCTGAATTGTAATTTGTTTGCTTCTCTTATGTCATTTGCACACCGATATTTAGAACAGAATTGACTGTCGTCTATGGTACATGTATTACTGAGGTAAATAATTTAAATAATTGTCCAGTTTTCGGTTACTAAACGTTATCGTCACCATTTCTTCGTTTATCACACGAATCACTTGTATTTCAAGCATCAAAAAAGTTGATTTAGGCGAAAGAATGTGGCACAATGTATGTCACTTGGTCAAATGTAAATGCGTAAGTGACAGTGGACTTGATTTACAGGCGATCGACATGAATAACGTTCGTTCGTTCGTTCGTTTATTGGCAAAAACGACAAAAGCATTGCCTTGGGCCATTTACAATTTATATAAACATTATGGCCAAGACACACAAGGATGCATATATAAATACAATTTTATACAATACAATACAGAGCATATAAAATATAGTTAATTCATTCAAACAGAGAGCAAGTCATTACGTAAAAGCATTATTATGATAGCATTGTAACAATACTTAGCAATATGTCTAATTTTTCGTTTCGACTTAGATGACATGAAATGAATAAACATATTTATAGAGGGCCAGGAAGTATTACCCAGATATCTTTTTCTTATGTTTGTAAAAATATTATTGCATACTAAAAACTGGTATTCGGATTCAACAACATGTGTTGAACATAATCTTCACACTCTGTTATTCCTGTCTGTATTTGTATACCTGCCAGTTTCAATTAGTAAGTTATGAGAGCTCAGACGTAATCGTGTAAGAGACATCTACATTTATCATGCGATACATAATCTAAATTTGTTATTTGAAATAACAATATGCCTTCCAATCGGAGATGTTTTGCCGTTCCAGTTTCGTGCAATTATTAATCGCTTGCATGTATTACTATTTGATAATTTTGGTATTTGTGTTTGCATTTTCCCATTGTGGATATTTCATTCATATTTAACATGGACATATTAAGCCTCCCAGTTCTTGTTTCAGACGTATTATATTTTATGAGCCTAACCCACATAAGCTCTGAAGATGTGTCAATTGCATCTGGTTTTTATTTGCTGTTGTGGAGATTTTTTTTTTTTCAAGGGCAATTGATCAGAACAGAACTTGTATATAGTGATACTTTGTAAAAGGTTCTACGCAGACGCACACGATAAATTAACAGGGATTTTTATTCATCAGTTGTAGGGCAAGCCTCGCGCTCATCTGTTTCTAACCCTCGAATGATAAACTGCATCTCCATCCAACACTCCCCTAATATTCTCTAATTAGTCCATCGTCACGCCGGCATTGACAAAATAACGCCCCTTGGGGTAAACATAGCTATATTTCCACATCTTGGAGTAAGCAAACACGCGCAATACAATGACGTCATCTTGTTGATTTTCGTGACGTCATTTTATATTTGTCGTTTTTTCGCCAAGATTTTCGTTCAGGTTTTCTAAGCCTCGTTAAATAACTTTTCTTTATTAAACACTAACCTAGTATTTTTTTTATCCATGCCATGAACCTGCAGGTAAATATATGGCGAAACAGAAACAAGTAACAAGAATATCTCAGACGCCCGACTAGGAACAGAGAGAGTAGGAACATGTTCATCAATTTCCGTAGATGGCCGTAACTGTATACTGTATTGGAAACTTCGGTATTTTCCGCCGGTCACGAATAGTGACGGAAAATTGCCGAGTTTTAGATGTTTCGTCTATAAATAGTTTTTGAGTAAAAAAAGGCGCGTGCGGAAAAGCAGTCAAAACTGTCACCCTGTAACAATTCATATCAATCGGAAACAGTCGTATCCGTAATGAAATAGTGAACAATAACGATATAGCATTTGTATAGCCGATCAGGTAATAATTCATAATAGTGTTGATGGTAGTTGCGCTATTGTTTTCGAATAATAAAAGGAGTGTTGTTGTTCTTTTTATTTTTTAATGATTCTATGCATGTAAACGGGTTGTATTATGATAGATGCGTGTTAATCTTCATTACTATGTTCAAACGAAGCACGAAAAAAAGTTGCCTTAAAAGAAAATAACGGACTGGGAACTTTAATGAAGAACTCCATTCATGACACAGTCATGAACAAAAAAAGTAGTGCACATACATAGCATTACACTTCCCTAAGTAGAAAATGTCGCGAACCTAGAGAGTAAACCTACAGTAAATAGATATTTCATTAGTTGGGGCGTTTTGGGAACTGTCTAAACCGTTGACAAGAGGTATCAGAGATGACTTTTGATCTGTTGAACGAGGCTTATCGACCGAGGGCAACAGTATACTTTTATCAAATGGGTGTTTTGGGAACTGTCAAAACTGTTGACCTACAGTGCGTCACACATTTAGAATATCACTTTATTTTCATTATTCCGGCGCACGGAACAGTTCATCTGAGGAGACAACAGTCGAAAACGGTTCACACCTGTATTAAAATGTGTAGTTTCTTTAGAAAACAGTCGATACTATAGTTTATTTATTTAAATAGACAAATATCCATTATACAACACAGCTATTGCATCACGTATCACGTGAAGCTGTTGTGACATGAGCCTCAACTGAATAAGGTACATCTACGACACGTGGTAACTTAACATTGAAGAATTACTAATGCTATTTGCACAATTGCACTAAGAGCCCTTCACCGATTGTGAGTCTGGTTAGTTCTATTGAACTGGAATTTTGAGTAAGTGTGCCAATCAAAACCCCAGTGAAGCAATTACGTGTGGCATTTATGGAACTACAGCAGTTGTAATCATCTCAGATATTCTTGATACGTAGTACGTTATTCACTCATTGTTTGTGTTCTTAATGTCATGCATGGACTGTTGTGGAGTGCAAACGTCTTCGGCTTTTGTAGTAGATACCACACCATTTAGTCACTACAACGCATAAAGTCCGGCTCTTTTTTCAAGCGTTATAATTTGTAACCGGTTCTTGTTTTTTTTAACCGTAGCTCGCACATATTGATGCTCTCCTGAATGTGATATAGAATAACCTTTTGCTAGGGAATTTTTTTATTCCATTCGTGGACATTGATAAACCATATTTTCACTCGTGGCTGCAAAGGATAATCACAGGGAGGATGTGTTTAGTATATGAATAAAACACAACAACTGGAGTTGGCTTTGATAATTATTGGCTTCGAAGCAATTAGTTTCCTTGAGATGAACACAAAAAAAACAACAACAAAAAACAAGAACAAACAAACAAACACACGCACATCTTTCTTGACTATAAGCATATCCGTCTAACAGGACGTAATGTGTCATTAAACGTTTATCATCTTTATTATTGTTTGAGAAACTTAAGACGTGGTTTATGTTGAACATTAGTTCTGAAAGAAGTGTAAATAATAACAATTGTTTTAATATAAATTGTATTGTATGCCGTGCCTTGTTTTCCGTGTGATGTACCCATTACGAATATTTTTATCTGACGCATCTGTAAGATAACCTAACGAGCATCTGCAATTGCTATCGCTGGATTGCAGTACTGACGTCATCAACATCTTCCAAATCACGTCTGCAGTTGGCATTTTGGTTGAAATTGATTTTGTATCGAGTTTTTTTTATATTTGATTGCATACGTTTTATCTGTTAGTACTGTTAAGGGTATGTACGAAATAAAATATAATGAAATATTGACATTTTGTCGATGTTGTCGATGTTGTCGATTCGGAACTAGTTTTAAGCGCAACGATGACATTCCTGACGTAGTAAATCTGAAACTGTAACGAAGTGTGTAAACCTGAAATTTTATGCTGTTTGAGAATGTGATAAAACATATCTGACATTCGTTGTCATTTAAAACAATATTGTATTAAACTCGTTCATGGCGAATGCTTTGTAAACACATTTTTGTTGATTCATCGACAACTCATTCAATGGATCTACTCTTGGAAATAAAAGTATATTAAACACCAATTAAGACATCTTCGGATTCGGTCCATATTGTGTGGCTGGCGAGCTGGTCACTACGAGTCATTGGGTCCGAATTGGGGTTTTCTAATTTCTATATATATTACCATATATATTACCAAACATTTCATCCTGTGTATTATCTTGTGTACAATTAACGACTTTAACGGTACACAACCTGAATCAATACTTGAATCATCGAATTAAATAGTCATCCAGAACATCTAAATCCTTTGAAATATTAATACACAACGTACTATATTAAGCTGTGTTCAAAGGTCTTATTTACAGATTGGCAAGTTGGGCAAGTTGACAATTTTCATTTTTCTCACAGATCTCAAAAACATATATTTATTACATGATATACCTTGTTTTTCGTGTATAAAAGCCATTACGAATATTTTTCTCTGACACGTGTGCTGTATAACATTTTGAGCATTTTCATTTGCTACATAATCTTTGACGGACCAATCGCATGACGTTATTTTGGTGAAATGACGTCGTCAACATGAAATGAAGCCTCGTCAGTACACAACTTTTAGGATTCATCAAATTTTTTTGGGGAAAATTAGAAGGCTTTTTTTCGTTTAAAAACATGTGATAAAAAGGTCTGAAACTCGTCATTTCATACCATATTTTATTAAACTCGTCTAGTAAATTCGTTAGTAAGCTTGCCAAAGGCTCGCTTTCTAACAAAATTACTGAACTCGTTAAATAAAATAAGGTATTAAATGACAACTCGTGTCAGATCCTATATATCTATGTCAAGATGTGCAATAGCATAATTTTGAATAGTGTGTCTTAATGCGTAATAAATAAATTTAAATGGTTTACTTTTCTAGGAGGAATAACTCCATAGGAATGTTGCTTTAATATTTGCAAAGACAAGTGTTCAATTCTCAGTATGTCTATTTTCTTTTTTGTTTTCTCATGCATTTTGCAATTTACGATGTAGTTCATTGCATCCGTCAGTTCAATACTGCGTAAGAGAATGGTATTAACATTTTTTTTGACATCGTCTCTATCAACAAAGTACAATTTTCGCTCAAAAATGTTTATTCTCTATTTGGGCAGCTGACGCTCGTGTAACTTATTGTATATTTACTGGGCTTTGCACTGAAAGGATTTGTCAGTGTTTCATTTGTTCATAATACATCCTGCCACGCACAGTATGCATCGTTTATCTGTCTGAGGTCAGTCATAGTTGGCTTAGGTCCCAGGTTGTCAATCACACTTTGTTTGAATAATGTAACGACCACAGTGTCATTGGCTTTTGGGGCAGAAATGCAGTTAATTAAGACATGAATGTCAATCATTCGCAAAGACGTAAAATATGTTATTTCGGATATATCGAATGTGGCGATAATTACTTATTACTAAATATACAATATCCCATGTTAATGTTAAAAGGTAATTACTTTATAACAAATAAAATGCAATATACTTTTACATGTATTCGTATTAAAATATAAACAATATCAAAACACCAGCTGCTGCAAGTTAAGTTAAATAAATACGATTTATTTGGTAATGTTCATTAATTAAAATTATATGACTACTACGCATTCAGATGTCTACGTGACAACATTATTTTTATTTTTATTTTAAGGCGTCAACATCAACTTAAAGGATGATGTCCAATGTTGTATCAGATTCAAGGACTACATAGCAATATGATAATTCAAGACCACGCTACACGACATAAACCAATTAAAGAGAAGGCGCCTTCATTAAATTACCAATTAGCACAGTTAAAGACATAATTGCGTGTGCATGTGAATTTACTTTAATATTTTAACTAACAAACGCATTACCCTATAAGTAATAGAAAGTGCAAACGTCACATCCTATAATATATATTTAAGGCATAACTTCTACTGTTGAAATTGTATTTTTGAGCGGAAGAACATACAATTCCGACAGTAATTAAAATGTACGTGGTTGGGAAATATATTCCGAGCAGCTGTCAAAATTATTTATATCATTTATAGTCATAAAGTTTGAAATAAACAAGGCTTTTTTATTTATTGCGGACATCAATAATTATAGACTGTTCAATTAAACTTACTGATAGTGTCTTCTTGAAAATAGATGTGAATCAAAATCTATCACCGGTCATTACCGGTCATATTTTAAAACACATCTAACTACAATTGTGAACGTATGTCTTGCGAATTAAATTATTCATTCCTCAATGCGTCTGGTTTAGTTGACATGAATATTAATCAGCATTGAAAAATATTATATCCTCCAGCACAGCAGACTCTGCATGCAATATCAACAAAAACATACGATAGAGAAAATGCATTGCTACCGCAGCAAACAATGTGTTAACGAACCCATTAAACAATCTTGATAAATCTCTAGAATCCCCGCAATAATTTTGCAACCGCTCGCTAATCTGTTGAAAATGTATTTCCCAACCACCTACATTTTAACTACAAAGTATCCATTGGATAGATGAGATCTACAATCATATTGTAAAATAACATAGTAGCGTCGAAAAAAATGTTTACTAACGTCTTATTAAGTAAGCGGAATGCAAGCAGAATGCAGATCTTTAATAGAACATGCAATCATTGTTAGAATACAAGTTGTTGTCGGAATAATGAAATCAAGCTTACGTCAAGCACCAACGTCAAGCACCAACGTGAACAATGCCTGCTCTTAGGACGAATCGACAGCCTGCAATGGGGTGTCACGTTGTTTATGTTCATGTAAGAAAAGACTACCCGATTTAATCGGCATTAACAGCCCCCGAGTAACCAACCGTTGCTAAGTTATTAATCGCAGAACTTTTCAATATCTTTCATAAGATCTAGGGGCGGTACTGAATCGCGTGCTATGCCTTTATTGCACTGAAACCTAAAGTGAGTTATCCAGCACAATCTCATATGTCTTACCCTTAATTAGACCACCACTGATATATTACACGGCTACTTTGTTATATGTCGGTATAGTCGATGCTGTCAAAAATAACACCTTTAAAATCAATTAAAACGCAACTACAGCTTCAAAATACTTACATTAAGAAACAAACAGTGCATTATGTTATTGATACCTTAAACATATACATTCTAGGAGAGCGTGAAAAAACAATCTCTTCGAATGTCT
Organism: Congeria kusceri; assembly: GCA_027627225.1. Taxonomy (NCBI): domain Eukaryota; kingdom Metazoa; phylum Mollusca; class Bivalvia; order Myida; family Dreissenidae; genus Congeria; species Congeria kusceri. The sequence goes on from CM051027.1 coordinate 68,901,976, forward strand.
TCTGTTATGAAAATTTGGCGTTGGTCTTGCCGTTATATTCAGAGTACCCCGTCTTTAGCTTTGTATCTGACATCAGCTTTGTATCTGACATCAGCTTTGTATCTGACATCAGCTTTGTATCTGACATCATTGTACAACGTTGCATATGTATTTATGTTTAACAGAAAACATGTAGAAAATGCATGTTTATATTAAACTATCGCCACCTTAGAATTACAAGGGCCTATATGCTTATTTTTCACATGTTAGATAGGTCCATGTAATCCTAGGGAGGCGTTATGTTTATTTCATTAATAATTTGCGATGATTTGGCGACAGGGAATTACTTAACCGTTTAAATTTGGGCCAATTTGAGATAACGTCCCACAACATCTTGCAAATGCACACATTTACTGGTAAACAATAATCAGCATGATTGAAAATATAATAACACCATAATCAATCGATTTTTCAAAAGATTATTTTAATACAACGATCTAGTTAAATACGCCCGTTTTCGGAATATATATATTGTTTCGTTACCTTCAGAAGCAAAGAGAATACATAAAATAAATGGCACAGAAACAATAGGTACAACTCATTTTCTTGCAGTATTGCTCGATAACATATTCCGAATGTAATTTGCTACCAGCGATGATGATGGCAAATAATATCAAAATTTCAAAAAGTACAAGTTTACAATCGGCATGATGACACAAAATATCTAGGGTGTATATACTTCTGCAACCTTTATGTGGCATGCGACGTACAACTATAATATCTTTGTAAAACAGTCTGAAAGTCACAAAGTTACTTGACGGTCATACCGGGTAGCTCAGTTGGTAGAGCGCTGGACAGTCAATCCGGGGATCGTGAGTTCGAACCCCTGCACGGCCACATAACTTGTGTGGGGATTGGTCATGAAATTATTTCTAAGGCCATTCTCCCCCTACCTCTGATTCAAGTAGGGCAGTTGTCTGGCATAGTTACTGGCATAGGTATGTGCATTTTAAATAGTACTGGTAAACCGCTTAGATAGGCTAAGCTTGCCCAGGAAAAGTGTGATTAGGCTAACTGACCGCCGTGATATGACTTAAATACTGTAAAAAAAAAACGGCAAAACAATCCAAACAAACCAACAAAAAACAAACAAAACTTGACGTTCATTAATCACCATGATACAATTACGTCTCAGGTGCTTATTTAAAGTAAACGGTAGGTGTTTATATATTTAATTTACGTAAAGTACGTAAATCAATGTAAATGCAAATGAAAGTCAAATTAAGGAACATTTGTTTCCAATAACCAATCGTAAAGTTTTGTATTCCTTGGTTTGCCATATTATATGTACATCGCACACAATGTATCTAAATACGAGCACATGTTTAGTGATGGACCTCTAGATACTCGCCATGATAAAAATCACACTCGGATGTTGATGCACATGCTGGGAAAATGTTCCATGAACGTAAATACATCAGACACACATATTCGTATATATGAGCATAATCATTGAAGTAAATTGTGGAAACTAAAGGTCCTGTCACACTGTGGCGAATTTGAGCTTCAAGTTCTGTACGAGTTCTGGCGTATTATAACTCGCCGTAAAGTGGACGAGTTGGTCGCGGAATTATTTCAGACGACATTTGTTCGAGTTCTCTTCAACCCTGAAACGACATTGACACGACACATGTACGATACTCACATTTTATCACGAATTCAGCCGAGATATGCGTACGATATCATTTGGACAATCGAAGACTTGTCTTCGAGAATGTACGAGTGTGCACGAGTCTGTCCGACTTGTGAGGACATGAGTACGAGTTTATGGCGACATTGTACGATACACGGGAGAGCAGGTGTCGTAGGCAAGTCTCCCAAACTCGCAGCAAACTCGTGTTATGTCGTAGATCGGCTACACGCTACAAGTGAAGACATGTCTACGGAATGTGTTCCAGTGTGTTTGAGAGTGCGCGAGATTCCTTCGACATGTTTTCGACACGTGTATGAGAATAAAAAGTCGCCGAAAAGCGGCGAGAATTTTCAACGGTTTAAAATTCTCGCCACTTCTTGGCGAGTTCTGGCGATATAAGAAGACATAAGTAGACATAACTGCGACAAAAAACGACATGTTTACAAGATCTACACGACACCAGGCGAGTTGTGGCGAGTTACAACTCGCGCGAACTCGTAGCTCAAAATCGCCATCGTGACGGGACCTTAGGTGAATAAGCGAAATATGTATCGAAAATTGCGTTCTCTTGTAAATAGCCACACATATGACATTCAAATTTGCAATAAACTAACAAAAAGGTTATATAACGAAGGCCTACTTTTTCAACATGATTTGTCATACATATTGTATATGCTTGAAGAAACCCGATCACAATGTAACATTACGTATGTTTTACCAAATGTTACAGAATTTGTTCGACAATATTTATCAGGACAACTGTAACAGATAATGAACCTCCAGATGGCCTAGCAGACGAAACAATCTTATCTCAAAACGTAAAAGACACGTATTTAAGGTAATTACTCGATTACCTACACACCGCAGTATTAAACATAAAATACTTTAAAATACGCCTATACTGAATAGCTACAAAGATTATAAAGACAATTAAAAGCACGGTGTATTTGTACACATGTTGTCTTTAAATATTACTATAGTGTTATAGCAGAACGTTATTTTGTAAGTATGTTCTTTTTTTTCTGGATTTCTGAATCATACATATGTTTTGTTTTATATTTATTGAACAATTTTGCGTTTCACAATAACATTCGACTCCACTGCACATTTATCCTATTCTGACACAAAATAAATAGAGAAATACTGAAACTCCAGAGACATCACCCGGAGAGAAACCCGTATTACCATCCGTGAGTCTTTTATTTAAGGCAAGTGACCAATTGCCTGTATTATACAGGACAATACATACAACACAACACAAAACATAAAAATGATTAAAACTGGGGTCACCCCCTTGGAACGGTCAGTGCAACGCATTGGGGGTTTAAACCGGTTTAATACCTATTTTAGACTGTTGGCGGAAGCCTACGGTCTTTAGTAGGGCGATTGCTAGGGATTGAATCGCGTGACCTACTTTTTACTTTGCAGGCTACGAAGCACTAAAATACTATACCCCTAAATTTAAACGCTCTGTTGGCTATTTCAGCCAATTCAGGATTAGTCAACTCGTTGACTGTTATGCATTGAGTAGTTTACATACAAACCTATATATCTATAGTCGGTTTAAATTTTGTTGATAATGAGGGGATCAACCATTTATTGTAAATAGGGGGAATCGTGGTTTTTATTTACAAACACGCTGTTATCGTCTGCAATTTATATCGTTTAATTTACCTGTATCGATTAGGCCATGCTTATAACGGTTCTCACTTGCATTTTTACGGACTGTACCAAGATATTTAATGTAAGCAGTATAACAATGAGAAGTTTGATTTGGCTTGAGTAAAAATGTCATTGCAGGAATTCAATTTTATTCAACCAATTAAATGTGTCCTTTCTGTTAGAAAATATTTGCAGTCTATTTTCCTTGATTCGATATCTTTGCTTTTCTCGCTAACAGTCTTTCTACGCTATCAGCGTTTTGATTAATATTCCTTGTCTCTTTTTTTCCGTTTGTAAAGCATGACATTCTGTCATTCTATCTATCTAGTCGTCTACAACAATACGCACGTTTGCAACACTGCGAAATATCATTATCAATGCCGTAAGTTCTTAGATGTATATATAATCAAGATATATGGGAATCTAGAATGCGATGGTTCATTTCCATTTAATAAATTTACATACAATTATGCAAGATGATATCCGAAGGTGCATCAAGTCTAAAATGTAACTGAAGAATATACGTATTTGACGATATTGACCATGATGGTTTAAGCAATGGTATATGTTAGAATGTCGTTGGCTGTTCCACAATAAATATTCAAGACATGTAGTATGCACTTCATGAATGACTTAAAATATGTAAAGTATATGCGATTGTAAAAGTACAAGATGTATATTATCTGTAAACGTTGAAAACGTTGTTAATTGTTATGCAGTTTAATTCCTTGAAATAAATCGGAACCGTTGAAAACCGAATATAGGCAAATATAATCCGTACTAGCTAAGCAAAGTTCAGATGGTAACAATCGTGTTTATACTACTGTATCTTAAAATCATTTAAGACACACACGTTGCTTTGAAACTATACCTACCACTAGTGGTGTATGATCCGTAATTAGATAGAATATCTTAAGACATAACGAGAGGAAATTGAATGCGCTATGTATACATAAAACAGAGTAATTATGTTATTTTTCATCGCAGTAATAGGCAATTTCAATGGTAATTTAATCTCGGATACTGACTTGTTTGATATAAATGACATATGAAGAATAATACATAATTAACCCCGCTAAGCTGCATGTATTATAATCTTTGTTTTGAAGAAATCTAATTCGATTCCTACATCATGTAAAAGTACACAATAATCCATAGAGTGAATAGATTACTAACATAATATTGAGTAATAGCAAAAATATACCTATTTATGTACCGCATATGTTGTTCATTTCAATATCATATATACTGATGTCAAATATGCACACTAAACATAAAAGTAACACCGAGTCATTGCCTTTATGTTCGATGTGACATGAAATGAAATGAAATATAAAAGTCAGACCATTTGGTATACAAAACATCCAAAAGTATTCATTGTTTTGATTTGACGGCTACACTTGACCGATCGACAAGCCAGAAGACCGCGCTTGCCGTTATTTAATTAACACCATAGATTCCAGTAGTTATCTGTAATTCGTTTTCGACATCACAAATAAAGCGTGTCACATCCCTTGATTGTACGAGCGGATCTGTCAGCAGCCAAACTTTTTAACGCTCAGATTGGCGATTGGGAAGTACTCGTTTACATAAGCATGTTCGAGCATGTTATTTGATAAGGTATTTTAAAATTAGTACTAGCAGTTAATTCGTCGCCCTTGTAAACTTTAAATTTGCCTGATGTTACTCAACAGTTGCAAAATTAGTATTATCTTTAAGGGCATTACATCACTAGATTTTGTCAAATACATAAACACAGCCCATGGTTTTTAAAAAGACAATCAAATACGTGTTTAATATACTAAATCGTTCAAGTGCAATGACATGAGGAAAAGATCAAATTAATAACAAACGTGTTAAGCAACAGTGACCCCATAGTCAGGACTTGGAACCAAACAATATTATACAAAACACGTGGGCGTTTTTTTAGCTTTCTAGACAAACTGTGTGTACCAACGAGGCCTCCTGGCGATTATATTAATATATTCTCCAATGTGTGCATGTCTATTACACAAAATTGCTCTCTCTGTATTGTGTGAAACTTTGCAAATGTTTACATGTGTATCAATGGCGGCCATTTTGTCCGATATCATTCTTTTGCGGGTACATGAAGTCATCCCATAGTTCATTGAAAAAAAACAACACAATTTGGCCACACATAATAATAATAATTAGATTGTTGTGCATACTGTTTGTAAACTAAGTTTCATATTTCTTATATTGAATGCAGAATACGACAGTAAAGCAACGCTGTAAACAATACAAATGTCAACCTATTTATAAGTTTGTTTTGTCATTAACTCTTCCTTTCAATGTGATTAGAAGAAAATTTAGTTATTTTTTCTGACTACTCTGACCTCAGTGCACAAACTCACCTGAGTCCAGTGTTAACAAAGCTTCCCATCCACAATTCCATCGCACTTTGTCCATTTTGTGAAAATCAGTAATGTGGCAATAGACGCCATCTTGGCAGTTAATAATTTGCATACATAACATTAGTCTTGGTCATCAATATGTTCACTATGTGATGAGTCGGTAAATGGGTGAATGAACTGGTTGTCGTTCTCTGCAGATTTAAACTGCAAACACTCCACTGTCAGTGACTACTTTACCATACGCAATTAAGCATATCTTTTAGCTCATCTGAGCACGAAGTGCTCGGTGTTCGTTCTTACGCTAGACAATTCACTTTTTATCAAATCTTAACAAAACGTTCACAGTTTGTGTTGTGTATGACCATACAATTTTGGACGGAATTGTTATTTGGTCAGATCGCACAAGTAACACTAGAGTTATTGCCTCTTTTTCATGCAAACATGCCTTTTTCTAACATATAGACATTATCTTCCATCCAATCTTGACCAAATTTTCAAAGTTTGTGTATGACTATCAGATCCCAGCAGAAGCCAGAAAATGGGCCAAATCGTGTAATAAACACCGGAGTAATTGTCCCATGCTTGTGGAAAATATACAACAAGGGACATTATTCAGGATAGAGACTTCATTGTTCATCCAATTTTTGCTAATCTTGTCTTTAACCATAAGATAACGGGTGAAGTCGAATATAATCAAGATTGGACCAGAAACACCAGAGTTATTGCCCATTGTGTGTGGAAAAAACATTCATATCTTATCAATGATTGGCTTGCACACACGATTTTATATTCAATGTAACACCAGAGTTATTACCCCTGTTTTGAAAAAAGCAAAAATATTGACTTTGTATGGGATAGATACTTTAATTATCATCCAATCTTAACCAACTTCAACATTTAGTGTATGACTATATAGTCGGAGCAGAAGCCATATTGGACCACAAACACCAGAGTTACAGCCCTGTCTTAAAAAATTGCAAAGCTTTACTTTATGTAGGATTGAGATTTCATTTTTCACCAAGTCCTTACAACAAGCCAGTGAGCGTGCATGCACTGGTCTATTATGTTCATGCAAAATGAGTGACTTTATTTACCTTGGTTATAAACCAGATACTATCACAGAGTTTTGCATTTACTGCCAATTAAAGACTTAAATTTGCTGTTTTTGATTGAAAACAGATGAAATTGGATTTCAACAATTGCAAACTTTGCCTGCAGTTATCTGTACATGCAAAGTTAATGGCTTCAGAGCCTGCATTTACATCGTTTATCATCATTGGAGGCAAAATTATCAAAGAAAGGGCAAACCTTGACCTTATATTAATTGTTAAACCTGTCACAACAGTACGGTCTTCATCTATGGTCCAGTACTTAGGTGAGCGCTTTGGACACTCATGTCCCTCTCCTTTTCTTGTTTGCTAAGGGCAACTGCTTTGATATGCTTAGTTAGTTAGATAGATTTATTCAGGTTAAAACATGTTAACAATTCATAATATATTCGAATTTAAAATATAGAACAATGGTATTACTTATATGTAGTTTCTTAACTATCAAAAGCAACTACACTTCAATTTTCTCAAATACAATTGAATATTCTAGAGACAAAACTTTTTCGAGAGCAATTTAAGTAACAGTTGTTTAAATCAATTCATATGAGGTTCAGTTAAATAGACGAAGATTTGGGGAAAGTGTTTAGTAACCTAAGGTGGCCCATGAAAGCTTGAGTATATTACCTACCTTGTTAACAAAACCACTTTCAGTATTTTTAAGACTTTGGAATCTGGAGGTTTTATATAATGTTTCTACATTTTGACATAAATCGATTTCACTGAGTTAATGCCATTTTTCACATAAGCATACACATATATTTCCCGAATGGGAACGCGGATTTACAAATCGGGAAATTATAATTATTGTTATTATTATTATTGGTGAAAACCATAACCTCGCATACACATTACATTAAAATGGCGTTGTTAAAAAAAATCTGAAAAATATATATTTAGAACAATGTGTCCTGAACCTTTTGAGATAACACTATCTTCGTCACTTTACTTTGTGCACTGACCATTTTTACTGAACCCAGGGAAATACCTTTCTAAAACTAGTTACAAAAATAGCAGATTTGGGGACTTCCTAGTTTCCCCTGAAGAATGTGGTGCTGGCTTTATTGTATTATTTGAGGAACACTAAAATTAGGAATCTCGGATCTAGTGGAATAATGATGTATTTAACAAGCTCACAATCTTATTTCATACATGAAGGACATGTGTTATGAAATATTTTAAACACATGATTAAATCTTAAATGTGGTTTCTTCGGTAGTCTAAGTGTAAAAGTCGCAAGTTGCCCAAAATATTGTTAGTTTCAGTTCCTTTTACTGCTGTGCAAACTAACTATTAGACCACCTTCAACATTGGCATCAGTTCCTTGTCAAAGTTCACTTATGATATGGTGAAGCTTTGTTTGGGAATAATATCCCACTCCAGAGGGTAGATACAGGTCAATCGGAGTACCAGGAGATGATAGTCGCGAATTAAGAGCGGTTGACGATATATTTTATAGCTCGGTTAGTAATACATTAAACATTATTGTTAAACATAACCAATGCAGAAGTCTACTGTAAAAAAAAAATTCAACTAAAAGAGCTGTATAAACGACCGGAGGTACTGTCAATACGTATTTAGTTGAAGCCTGTATAGTTTAGCTTGATTGTGTCCAAAGCCATTCTCGTACTGGGCAAAACCTCGGTGTCTTTGGGACATATCATTGAAACGTTTTCCGAGTAGTGATCGGTGTCACGATTTCCCGATCGCAATGCATGCATCATATCCATAACACCACGGCGACTTTTGAAACACTTCTTCTTAATAATAATACATGTACTATATTAATTTTTGTATTGGGAAATTCCTTTTACAATTGTTTACTTGTTCTTAGTCTTAACTGTGGCTGCCTGTCTTAACTAAATCGACTACATTCTGGTTCTGGACTGACTCGCTGATTCCACTGAAATCCCCATTTTAGCTTATTTAACGTAAGATATTTACGATTCAGCAAGACGACCAAATCCCGCTACTTGACTTATGGAGGTACAAATACCAATTGTTGTATATAACAAATCATCATTAATGAAATAAACTTTCTAATCATGCAGTTGTCTCAATAATTACAATTGAAAAGTAGAGCAAAACTGTACAAATAATTTCGTAATACAAGATCAATAACCTCGACGGTTAAGTAACTCAGGTCCAGTATACTGTTCAAGACATTGATTTTCAGATACAAAAATATGACAAACCGCACACTAAATTACATCAGACGTATTATATTGCTAATTGTATTACAAGTTGCCTATCAGACTAACGTTTTTTTTTTACGTACGTTTAATATGGGAAAATCTAGTACTTAAAAACTTTTAAAAAGTTTAAAACAGTGTGAATAATTTACAATGATTTAAACTGGTGTAACCGCCTTAGAGCGGTCAATGCAAAGCACGGTGGGTTAAACCGGTTTGTTCAACTGCTACAATAAGCATAACTCTTTTTAAGTTTTTCTATGATAATTGAACAATATCCGCTACTTAATATAATAAATCAAGAAATATGGGGATGCCCTCTTGACATTGCAGAATAAAGGTGCCAGTCAGTCACTTCCTTTACATAAATTTCGTTCAATGGTGCAAGAAAATATCCCAAAGTATATGTATGTTTTAAAAAAATCAAATAAGCGTGACACCCTAGTCTCACAATGCTTCATTTATTACTATTTCAGTACAGTGACACCCTAGTCTCACAATGCTTCATTTATTACTATTTCAGTACAGTGACACCCTAGTCTCACAATGCTTCATTTATTACTATTTCAGTACAGTGACACCCTAGTCTCACAATGCTTCATTTATTACTATTTCAGTACAGTGACACCCTAGTCTCACAATGCTTCATTTATTACTATTTCAGTACAGTGACACCCTAGTCTCACAATGCTTCATTTATTACTATTTCAGTACAGTGACACCCTAGTCTCACAATGCTTCATTTATTACTATTTCAGTACAGTGACACCCTAGTCTCACAATGCTTCATTTATTACTATTTCAGTACAATGACACCCTAGCCTCACAATGCTTCATTTATTACTATTTCAGTACAGTGACACCCTAGTCTCACAATGCTTCATGTATTACTATTTCAGCACAGTGAAGAAACGTGTTCGACAATCCATGAGTTCGTCTTGTGTGCCGTGCTATATGGGCATGAAATAAAGTTCCAATCAATGCGTTCGTCTTGTGTGCCGTGCTATATGAGCATGAATAAAGTTCCAATCAATGCGTTCGTCTTGTGGGCCGTGCTATATGAGCATGAAAAAAGTCCAATCAATGCGTTCGTCTTGTGTGCCGTGCTATATGGGCATGAAATAAAGTTCCAATCAATGCGTTCGTCTTGTGCGCCATGCTTTATGGGCATGAAATAGAAGTCCAATCAATGCGTTCGTCTTGTGTGCCGTGCTATATGGGCATGAAATAGAAGCCCAATCAATGCGTTCGTCTTGTGTGCCGTGCTATATGGGCATGAAATAGAAGTCCAATCAATGCGTTCGTCTTGTGTTCCGTGCTATATGGGCATGAAATAGAAGTCCAATCAATGCGTTCGTCTTGTGTGCCGTGCTATATGGGCATGAAATAGAAGTCCAATCAATGCGTTCGTCTTGTGTGCCGTGCTATATGGGCATGAAATAGAAGTCCAATCAATGCGTTCGTCTTGTGTGCCGTGCTATATGGGCATGAAATAGAAGTCCAATCAATGCGTTCGTCTTGTGTGCCGTGCTATATGGGCATGAAATAGAAGTCCAATCAATGCGTTCGTCTTGTGTGCCGTGCTATATGGGCATAAACAAAAGTCCAATCAATGCGTTCGTCTTGTGCGCCATGCTTTATGGGCATGAAATAGAAGTCCAATCAATGCGTTCGTCTTGTGTTCCGTGCTATATGGGCATGAAATAAAGGTCCAATCAATGCGTTCGTATAGTGTGCCGTGCTATATGGGCATACAAGTAAGCTCCAATCAATGCGTTCGACTTGTGTGCCGTGCTATATTTGCATGAAATAAAGGTTTAATGGATGTAAATAAGAGTTTCTCTGATTTGAATGCAGCTGGAGTTTCATTTCGTTGATTTGTGTTTATATAGAGAGAGAAATTACAGGCAGAGATGATAAAACAAAAGCAAGCAAATGCATGCAAATACATGTTATACATTAACCCGTATTAACGAGTGTACAGACGTATTGCTGGTTTAAATTATTTATTCACAGCAATAATTCTGAATTCGCATTATCATATATGAATTTATAGTTGTTTAAATGTTTAAGTACAACCGGGTAACGCTGAAGACGGTTCGTTGGAATTTTCAAATAACCTTGTAATCGATAAATAATTAATCCTTACTGTCACAGGTATTATATTAATATATATTTCAATCGTATTTGATTGAAACATCAATACGTCAAACATAATCATCGTAATATCTTAATTGAAAAACATATTAAATTAGTGGGTACACAAGAGTGGCAATAATGACTTTTAAAGTTCTTCCCTAGATATAATGTAACGCAATTTAATATTGTATGACTAGGCCTAAAAGCTCAAACTGTGAAGAAAACACCATTACATCTTGAATCTGCGTGTTAACTCATTTTCCCCATATTTAGTCAAACAGTACGTGTTGGTAAGTAAACGTTTGTCTCAAACAGTAGTCTAATATTTACCTGGACCGTATTCAGATGTAAACATACGTGTATCGGTGAATGAAATTTCGTTATTGCTATAATCAGTATCTCAAACATGCTGATAAGTACTTATCAACTCAACATGCAAATGCCATTAGTATGCAATTAGCATGATACGATTTTGAGGAGTGTCAATATTACTCAATTGCAGCTGGCGTATATTAAAAACAACACATTATCAGTTCACACAACACTTTTTTATTTCAAATTTATCTTTTTGTATTTAATTGCAGTTTCACATTACAAACATATTAGAAACAAAAATAATCAACGATATTGATTTATTGATACAACTTTGTATTATATTCGAGGAAAACGGTTGACTAATATGTCGCATTCTCAAATCTTCAAATGAGATCAATTTAATAAATACACTATTACTCGTATAACATTATATAAACATGCCAGCTGCATTTTCATACCATTTTAAATTAAACAAAGTAACATTTTGCAATCAAACAATTATGAATGCCGTTTGACATCGGGATTCAGGTGGCATGTATGTACTATTTCTAAAAACGCATAGCATGCATTGGTTATTTCAATATCAATAGGTACTAAAGGCAATGCAAATTCTATTAAATTGCAATTAAATAACCCAGTGGCTCGACGATAATTCGATCAATAGGATTGCAACTTTCACAGTTCAGATGATCATGTTCTTGGATATGTTTCAACGTTTCGCCGATGTTCATGAGGAGAAAATGATATGCATTTGTTTTCCCACTTTTTATGCGGACATGCCGATGTTCTTGTGTGTGTGTGTGTGTGTGTGTGTGTGTGTGTGTGTGTGTGTGCGTGCGTGCGTGCGTGCGTGCGTGCGTGCGTGCGTGCGTGCGTGCGTGCGTGCGTGCGTGCGTGCGTGCGTGCGTGCGTGCGTGCGTGCGTGCGTGCGTGCGTGCGTGCGTGCGTGCGTGCGTGCGTGCGTGCGTGCGTGCGTGCGTGCGTGCGTGCGTGCGTGCGTGCGTGCGTGCGTGCGTGCGTGCGTGCGTGCGTGCGTGCGTGCGTGCGTGCGTGCGTGCGTGCGTGCGTGCGTGCGTGCGTGTGTGTGTGTGTGTGAACTTGCGGTGATGCTGCATTATATCAATATTCTGAAAGATGTCGTAATTATGTTGTAGGATTTCTGTTTTGAAACAGATTTAGCGAGGTAATGGTTCGGAAACGACACATCTAGCCAAAGGGAGCTTTTGTGCCAGTTTTATACTCAATTGTATCCACTTTCCGAACTACCAATGAAGTTTGCTTTTAGTGAGCGATCAACATACTGGTCTAAACTACAATGTGAGAGTCCTAATCCGAACATATTGCTGGTACTACACACTGTTCATATTCACCTTCATTGAGTGCTTTGGGAGTGCTACGACTCACAACAGTCCCATGTCTTAATTCGTGTTGCTGACATACATTTTAATCACGTGCAGCTTATTACTCGTTTTAGAAATGCCATCTTTTGACTATGGGATCTAGACGAAGTTCTACTGTTGCTGCTTTATTTTGGAAGCGCTTAAAAAGTGCCTGCAATAGGCGAGGTATTCCATGTAACAATTGAGGGTCTTTTTGTAAATTTGAATCCAGGTGGCAATTCATATCATCAAAGACGTAGACTTCTAAATTGGTTATGTTTCTTTAGTGAGTCTGCATAACAGTGAAATTACGATATCCGCAGTGAAATCAGTATACCCATTAACAAAAACATATAGTGCCATTATGCATTATAATAACAATTCTTGAAATAAAAGTGATGTTTAAGTTCAAATCATCCAATGCTCGAACAACCTTTTGCATTAAACTATATTTCAAACTGTTATCTCAAGTTGGAAGAAATGTTGGTTTTAAATAGAAATAAATCGGAGACAACCCTAAAAGCAATGGTGATATAGAGAATACTAGGTTATTTGTTGAATAAAGATACATATTTTCGAGTACTAATAGTACAATTGATAAATAGAAAACATATAGAGAATAACAGATTGCCTTGTTTTTTGTAAGGAGTGAGACTTTAAATAAAATAATATTTAAATTAAACAGTCGCAATGGCACATGTTTTACATTACTCGCAACAAACAACACAATAACACAATCAGGTCTCACTTGCTTCCAAAAAATCATAGTATGAACATATTCGATTACGACATGTTTTGAAAATTATTTGTATTAAAAATGAATAATTACACAGGCATAGATTTTCATGAACTTAATACTGAATGACATGCAAAAGATGTTTACGCATACAAAGTCAATATTTCTATTGAAACAGTGAATAGGTTATTTACTAACCGAATACGTTTGCTCAAACCAGGGTTATGAACGATCTTTTAAATTATCTTATGTTATCTGATGCTTATATCGGGTGTTATTGAATCATAATTTAATACATTGTTTGCAAAACAAGACACTTAACTAACTAGGAGCGACGCCCATTCATTTTGAAAAAAAATATCTTTTTTTCATATATATTTTATTTTGTTATGAATGTTTGTTGGAGTATTTATCTTACATTAATGAAAACATTTGAATACGCATACATCAAAATCTGAAGATACATCATAGCTGTAGACTTTCTTAAAACGTTAAATGCAATGTAGTAAAAATAGTTTTCAATTACTTGGCTATCATTAAAAACCGAAGATAAACACATATACAACACTTCAAGATATTTGAATATGACCGATGTCAATGCTGCATTTTATACTTTAAAATGATATATGACAACTACGCTTGAAACCACACCTCACCAAAGGTCGCCTGTGTTTATACGTTTGATAATATAACATCGGAAATAAAGAGAGGTAATGGACGGTAGACAAGTAAATTAAACCAGGGTTACCGACTCCTTTGATACACATTATCTAGGGTAATAATACAACCTTAACACACACACGCACATTTTTATTTTTATTACTTCGTCTGAAATGTCAACCTCGTTTTTGTTTTATCGTAGTAAACAATATTCGCAAAGCAGCTTGCAGTTGCGTCTTTGAACTGTTTATGGACATGCATTTAAGAGAGCTGCATGGGGAATCCTTCTCATAGAAATGTCTAATTACCGAGCCTGCAGAAGGCATATAAATATGATATTTAATGATACAAGATGAATTGAAACTCGCTTATAATGTGAAGCTTAAAGTGGGGACTACAGTTGTTTTCTGCACGCAATCCCAATTCCGAAGCCTTAATGCAGTTCGGTACACATTTGCTTCAAGTTCATTTGCATTTAATCGTACATTTTTTATGCATGAATATTTTATCTGGCTACAGAGTTTGATGTTAGAAGTGCAAAATTATTTAGATGAAAAAAATAAAATGTATTATAGTATCTATAAATAAGCACAATTTTATTGGTCTATGCAATGGTCGGCGAACCGAAATATATTTTATATTCATGATATTCCAGTTTTCTCCACCTTATATTTGGTCTACAAATACATCTTATAATGTATTTATATTTCATGTCCCGGCTCCGCCCTTTATATGTTATGTCGTAAATGTAAAAGTGATGATGGGCAACTTGCTCAAATCCACTAACTACGTGTAACAGTCAGATATATGCGTGTTATGGATACGATTATCATATCATAAAACAATTATTGATTACCGCCTTGGTCAATATTACACTCTACCGGTGAATATCACATCATATTCAATGGCCCACTGATCAATAACTGTATAATACAATTTATTTAGATATATTTCTGTTTAACAGTGAAAGAAAGATGTCCTCAGGGAAATCATCCTACACACTTTATAGTAACTCATATCGCTTGTTTATTTTATTTTTCACATAATCAGAACGTTCAGAAGCATATTGAGGATACAACTAATATTTTCCTCTAGTACGGTTTTATAGCAGATAGCAACGAGTCTGTTGCTACCTGCATGCCGCCACCATTAATTGAACGTAAGTTCGACATTTCAAAACGTACTAAAGATTTAATTGACACATAAATATCGGGTGTATACTTGTCGTTCATTCAACGCAACAATACATTACGGTTTAAGTTGCTTCCAAGTAATATTCGTGCTGATGCATTTAATTATGTGATACATGTGACATTTCATTTAAAATTTAAAATTAACGAAGCAGCAATTTCCCTCAAATATTCAAATTGAATGGCACAAATAATGTCGAAAACATAAAACAAATCAGAGTTCAACACAAACATAATGTTTGTCATAATCACTTCTACATTAGTGTAATTCGTTTAAATACGCATTTAAGTCTGTGATCCCATTTTGATCATTTTTTATGTTTTGTTTTGTCTTGTGCGTATTGTCCTGTGTTGTATTGCTTTAAATATAGGATCAGCGGCTGTTAATAAGGATCTCCTGGTGATGTCTCTGGATTTTGATTATTGTTATATTTGAGTCCTAAACAGTTCAAATGAAAACAGCTTAGTCTCCCAGGTATCTTTCATCATTGTTAAGTACTTAGCTTATGACATTGAACGAATGCAAATGCTAAGTTGGTATACGACAATCATATTAACGAACCCTGACAGTTTATTGCACCTTATAAGAAATAAAATAACAGTATTTCACTAATGGTTGTATCTACTGTCATTGATGACATACCAAACGCATCATTAAGACTAAATAAACAACGAACTGTTTATCAATTGAAAATTGTTTATAAACTCTAGACCCTTTATCATGCTCTACCTTACATTAAAAGTGGACTTCACACTGCGCGCCATGATAAATTGTCACAATTGTGTTATTAATTTTACAAAATGTGTAAGCCAACGATGTGACAACATTGTTTGATGAAATGTTTAGTGGCACATAAACTTCTGTAATTGATTCTTTTAAACAAAAGCAGGTTAGTTCAAATAATTATTGTAACTAGCGACGCACTGTACGTTTGATTTCGTCTGATTAATGACTTTTATTAGAAGCATTTGAATCAGTTAGGAAAAAGTCAAACTGGCTTTATTTCGTAAAATGCATTTTTCAAATCAAATATAATCAAAGCGAAACTCCAGTTGCGACAGCAGGAGAGAACTCTTATTATCAGCCCGATGTCCTTTATTTATTGCATGAGACCAATTGCCAAAAAACTACACAGCACATCACAAAAACACATAACAAACACAAAACAAACTTGAATAAAACTGGGGTCACCCCCTTGGAACGGTCAATGCAAAGCACAACTAATACAATATAGTAAAATAATTTTTGCTGAAGCTACAGCCATTGACTTAGCTCTTTCTTACATTTCAAATCACGCTAGTAATAAGTTCATTATATTCTCCGACTCGCTTTCTGTGCTATTAACTATAAAAAATCGCAAATTAGATAATATTCTGATTAAAACACTATTGTTAAAATTACATGATATTTTACAAAACAAAACACCTTTCGTTGGATATTGGGATACGTGGAAATGAGAAAGCTGATACCTTAGCAAAAGAATCTCTTAGTCTCCAGATTGTTAATGTTCAATTACCCAATAGTGATTTTAAACCAGCAATTAATAAACTCATACAATCGGAAGGGCAAGCAATTTGGAACGAGGCCACCCTTAACAAATTACACGAGATAAAGCCTAGTCTTGATTCAGCAACACCTTACTCTCTCAAAGCGACATGATCAAATTGTTTTTACTCGCTGCAGAATAGGGCATACCAGATTAACACATTCGTACCATATAAACAGGGAAGAAGCACCTCATTGTATACCTTGCATTGAAAATTTTACTGTGAAACATATTCTAATTAATTGCGTAGACCTCGCTGATATTCGCGATAGATATTTCCAAGTAAATTCATTAAAATAACTTTTCCAAACAGTGCCATCTTATACATTAATCCAGTACCCGAAAGAGATAATCATATATAACAAAATTTAGTTCATATTTCCTCTTCTATATATAAATCAACATACGTAAACCATAATGTGTTGAGTTGCCGTAAAACGCAAATAAACAAATAAACAGTAAAACAATTTCAATGCGATAAATGCATACATGTCTGATTCGTTGTTGTTTGGTTTGTGACGTTCGAGTATCTAGCAAATCTCGCAGTGCATGGGGATTTGTGGCTTGATGCGATTAATATAGAATTCAACAATTTAGTGTAATCACAACTTATCGTGTTTGCGAGACAAACGGGTTATATAATTGAGGGAGATTATGCGTGCAAAAGCAGATCTTATTTGAACGAATATTTGGTTAATTGTTTTATTAACCAAATATATGTAATTTCTACGCAAGGCAGTATGGTTGTGGAAAAAGCGAAAAGCTGTTTTCGTAAAAAGGTATTAAAGTTCCATAGCACTGGATGTAATTGTTAATTTAATCCTTAGCAAATCAAACTATGTTATGCTTGCAATGCTAGCAAACATTCAACAGACAGATTTCAGATTGATAACATACGCGTGTGAAGAAATTCTTCAATTTACAGTAAAACAACTAGTCATATACTGTTTGGAACTCATAGACAATATAATCTACCTATTGATATAGTAACACACGTCCACTACAAAGTGTCTAAAATATCACATCAATAATTGAATTTGTACTCAGTACTTGTGCAACAACTTTCACATGTCAATTCTTTGCTTTCACTGGCTGTCAACCTGAAAATAGTTAAGAAACTCATACAACTTTTGAAAATAACTCACAATAACATGGACAAAACAACATATGTGCATAAATGATTTAATTAATTCTATAAATATTAAAAAATTTGGCTCTAAAATGTCAATTGAATAAGCAAGGCCAAGTCCAAAGATAATGTGCACTCAAGTCTCAAGCTGGTAGGCCTATTACCAGGACACTCACCAATTGCTGAATCTACCAGGAAGCACATGATACAGACGCTTCGTCGTACCCGTCGTTGTCCCACGAATATTTTGCAGCTCAAGACACCATGCGAGCCCACATCACAATCACAACAAACTGCATCTCTGAATCCTGTAGTTGCGTTCCCCACCCACTTTGACAGCACATGTTGCGCGATAGTTTTTCAGAGGAATCGTCAATATCTCAACTTTGAACGCATTATGCACTAATGGAAATGTTGATTAAGGAATTATTCGCTAATAAATCCACTGTTTTTTTTTTACTTATAAATCCGCTGTTGTTGTTTTTTGTTAGACACACGTTACTAAATGTTCACATAAGACACAAACTTTTGAAAAGTCGTTCATGTCAACTGCAGGGTACTTCTTGCGCGTGTTAATAGATACAATGATGTCAATGTATTTATATTGTAATAAAATTAACAATGAGTAACACTTTCTCGCTTCATTTTTGTGTGTATTGATTAAATGCGAATCAAAATGTTATTGTTGTGGATTTTATCCAGAACTATTTTTCATGCGTAACTATGCATCGACGCAAGTAGACGTCATCAGGCTGTCTCATTTACATATCGTGTTGTACTGTAAGTTGCTAAATGTATGCGATTATTTGTATATTGTATTGTTTATTATGAAAACAACATTTGCCAAAAACGTGGCATAATAAATAGAATATATGGTTGGTGACTTTTGATATCATGTGATATCAGAAGCGTCTGATATGGATAAGAAAAGGCTCGGCAAGCCTCGACCTTTCCTACGCCATATTGGACTCGTCTGATATCACATGATATCAAAAGTCACCAACCATATATTCTCGATATCTCGGCTACTAACTCATTTAACATAAACAATCTAGTTTTTATATTAATATATGCAATACGCAATTCTAGCTGCATCAGCAGGACAAAAAATTGTGTATGCAACATACGGTCTTTTATAATATACCTATCGTGTGTCTGCCATAAATACATAATGATTTCAACATTCAATGTTTGGTAAGCGTATTCGCTAAGTAGCTTTTTCTTTTTCCGTATTATACTAATAACTGGACTACTTTTTATGCCCAAAAAAAACCGCGATCGAGTTCGGAAATTATCGGAATACATATTTACAGCGTAAATAGCGTAAGTGTAGATTTAGATATCTAATTTGGCATGTTTGTTTATCAAATAAATACAAAATCAATACAAACAATTGCTTATCTTAACTCTGAATAACGTTTTTTTTCATAGATGTTCCCGGTAGTACAGAATTTCTTTAGCAACGTTCAACATTGTCCAGAAACAAAACACAATTGTTTACTGTTGTTATATCACTAATATTGTTTCACCCTCGTTAAACAAAAGGCAAAATAGAATTACATACAATGATTGCGTTTTATTGTGTATTTATTTCAACGCAAAAATAACACAATAATATCTAATGAACACAGCATCACGTGAATATCCATCAGAGATAATGGTTTGGCATAGTCGTTAACCGGCATATAGTGACGTCACCATTAAACATGATGGTTAAATGTTTTATTCAAAAGTCTTGTAACTTCAAAACTACATGAGTTATTCACTTAAAACTTGGAACTAACCTTTGTAATCAACTCCAGTATCAGGGGCAACATTCCCCATAACGCTGTTTTGTATTTTGACAAAATTAGGCCCCTTTTTCACTTAGATTTTCTGGTTAAAGGTTATATTAATAATTGTGTAACTTAAAAACTACATAAGTGTTTCACTTGGAACTTGATACTTACCGTTGTCATCAACTCTAGTATCAGGGGCAACATTCTCTATAACTCTGTTTTGTATTTTGACAGAGTCATTCCCCTTTTTCACAAATTTTTTTGGTTGAAGTTTATATTCAAAAGTTGTGTTACTTCAAACTATATAAGTTATTAACTTAAAATTTGGAACTTACATTTGTCATCAGCTCCAGTAACAAGGGCAACATTCCTCATAATTCTGTTTTGTATTTTGACATAGTTTTGCCCCTTTTTCACATAGATTTTTGGGTTAAAGTTTATATTCAAACGTTTTGTAACTGCAAATTTGCATAAGCTATTCCCTTCAAACTTGGAATATACATTTGTCATCAACTCCTGTATCAGGAATAAACATTCCCCATTACTTTATTTTCTATTTTGACAGAATTATGCACCCTTTTTACATAGGTTTTCTGGTTCAAGTTTATATTCAAAAAAAGATTCTCTTCAAAACTACATAAATGATTCACTTGAAACTTTGAATGTACCTTTGGCATCAGCTGCAGTAACAGGGGCAACATTCCCCAAAACTCTGTTTTGTATTTTGACAGAGTTTTGCCCACATTTAACATAGATTTTCTGGTCAAAGTTTATATATAAAATTCTTAAAACTTCACAACTACACAAGTTATTCACCTGAAACTTTAAATGCACCTTTGTTATCAACTGTTTCATCAGGGGAAACATTCCCCATAAACACTCCCGTTTATACTTCAAGTTAAAACTTTTTTTTACTTCAAAACTGCATAAGTTATTCACTAAAAACTTGATATAAACCTTTGTTATCAACTCCAGTAAAAAGGGCAACATTCCCTAAAACCCTGTTGTTTTTACATAGTTATGTTTCTTTATCACATATATTTTCTTGTTAAAGTTTATATTCAAAATTCTAATTACTTCACAACTACAAAATTATTCACCTGAAACTTAAATGGCACCTTTGTGAACAACTGCATCATCAGGGGAAACATTCCCTATAACTCTGTTTTGTATCTTGACAGAGTTATGCACCTTGTTGGCATAGAATGTCTAGTTAAAGTTTATATTCAGAAGTCTTATACCTTGAAAACTACATAGTTTATTCACTTAAAACTTGAAATTTACCTTTGCCATCAACTCCAGCATCAGGTTCAACTATCTCCATAACTCTATTTTGTATTTTTACATAGGTATGTCCACTTTTTACATATGTTTTGTTGTCAAAATGTGTGTTCCCACATCTAAACTTTTATAAACTATATAAGGTCTTTACTTAAGAGTTTTGTATTTTAATAAATGTATGCCCCTTCCACTTTCCAAAATATGTAACAACTGAAATAATTTGAATAGTCCAGCGTGCTGTCCTCGGACAGCTCTTGTTTTTGTATAAAATTATGTACCTCATTACAGAGTTTAGGTGTCAGATTTGTTCAATATTGATGATCGATTTCTGAGCTGACGTTTAAAAGTATTATTTTTTTCAAATCATATGTAATGGAAAATATACAAGAATCCACCGAGTGAATACAAATACAAATGAAAGTTGAAGTATATTATATAACAACATTTTGTGTACTCGGAAAATAAGTATTTATTTGTGATGCATGGTGTATATTTAAATTTTATGTAAATATAATGCCCAAGACATACTGATGTCAAACATACACACCAAACATGAAATAAAACATAATGTGCTTTCTACGATGCGAAAATAAAATACATAAGAAGTCGGACCATTTGGTGTCCATAACATCCAAACATATTGATGGTTGATTTGACGCTTACACTGAATCGATCGCCAAGATCAAAGACAGTGCTTGTCGTTAAATTGTCTCCAGAGATCCAAGTACATTGTCCGTATTGGATTCCTGACATCGCAAATAAAGCGTGTTACATTCTTCTATTATATGTCTTAAATCGGCCACTGTGGGGACTACTCTATCACTTGCACTTTACCATTTAGATTAACGTGAGAACATGTAATATTATAAGGTATTACTAAATTAGAGTTGGTAGTTTATTCGTTCCCGTTTTAAAATTTAAATTTGACAAATGTCACACAGTAGTACCTATTGCAAAATCAGTATAATCTTTAAGGAAATAACGTCATTAGATTGGGTAAAATGCATCAACATATTCCATCCAATAACAAATACAATATAATATTTGTTTAATACACTTTATACAAATGCAATTACATCAAGAAGACTTCACAATGCCCAACGAATATATATTTAAAAAAACATGTGAAACAGACCATGACCATTTTATGACAATATTCCACCAAAAGTGTCAAAATGTGCAGCAAAAACTA
This sequence comes from Congeria kusceri, assembly GCA_027627225.1. Classification (NCBI taxonomy): domain Eukaryota; kingdom Metazoa; phylum Mollusca; class Bivalvia; order Myida; family Dreissenidae; genus Congeria; species Congeria kusceri. The sequence goes on from CM051027.1 coordinate 68,924,329, forward strand.
TGGCTCTTTCAATAACAAATATCATAAAAAAGATGATAAGTACTAACATTTTTCCAGATTGTCTGAAAATAGCCCAAGTCACTCCCATATACAAAAAGATGATTTTTTTATAAAACAAAATTATAGACCAATGAGTATATTGTCAGCTACATCTAAAATATTTAAAAAGGTTTTGAATTATCAACTTTTAAGCTCTTTTAACTCAGTTTTTGATAATTATCTTAGAGCTTGTAGACCTAAATATGGATGTCAGACAACTCTATTGCGCCTGCTTGAGGACTGGAAAAAAGCACTTGACAAGGGTGAGCATGTGGCTGCCATATTACTGGACCTATCTAAGGCATTTGATTATCTTCCACATAACCTTACTGTACTCAAGGAGGGTGCATATGGGCTGTCTGAAAATGCATGTGCCCTTGTTTCAAATTATCTATCAAATAGAAAACAAAGGGTGAAAATAGGACAAATAAACAGAACATGGATGGCGACTACTAAAGGTGTACCCAAGGTTCAGTTTTAGGACCAATGATCTTCACTATATTTATTAATGATATATTTTATTTCATTGAAAAATCCACACTATACAAGTATGCCAATGACAATACCTTATCATTCCATAACAAAGATTTGACACCTTTAAAGTTAGCTTTAGAAAACGATAGTGAAATATTAATTAACTGGTTTACTGATAATCAAATGCAAGCAAATCCAAGCTATGTATATTGGTACAAAAACTAATAATATATTAAACTATTTCACAATTAAAAATAAACATATTTTCTGTGAAGATTCTGTTAAATTCTTGGGTATATACATAGACTTTCAGTTGAATTTTAATAAACAAATAACAAAAATGTGTAAAAAAGCAGCCAACCAAATAAATGTATTGTTACGGTTAAGTAAATTCCTTAACACAGAATGTAAATTTCTAATATACAAATCATTCATCAAATCAAATTTCAACTATTGTCCCCTTGTTTGGCATTTTTATAGTACAACAAATACAGGAAAAACGGGAAAAAATACTACACAGAATACTTAAAATAATTTTTGATGATTTCAACTCAAGTTATATGCATCTTTTAATCCAAGTAAACATGCCAACATTACACATAAATCGACTTAGGACAATGGCAATTGAAACTTTTAAATATTTTCAAATTCGCACCTCATCTTTATATCTACATCATCGTGTTGAGGTAAAAAAAACAACAACTGATTATTCATTTAGATATACTAATCAAATTGAAATTCCCAATGTTAAAACAACTATGTATGGAAAAAGGTCATTTCGCTTAGAGGCTGCGCAGGTCTGGAACAACTTACCAAAGGAATTTAGGCAAGTTGAGACCTATAAGGAGTTTGTGAGGTTGGTCTGAACCTGGAGCGGCCCAAAGTGTAAATGTATAGTGTGTATATTAGAGTTTTTAACTATGTAACTTTCTTTTTTTAATATTTCTGACATTTTGCGCGACAGTATATTTTAATATTTTCTATTATCTTTTTTTTATACATGAAATCTTGTACCTACTTTTTTCCACTGTACTCTTATTTTTTGTTTCATGAATTTGTATGAAATACATTTTTGTGGCTCAGTGTTATTATATATAAGACACTCGATCATCTTTTTGTGATTTTGTATTGCGACTGAATTTATTTATTTAAAATTTGTTATAACAGTACCATAAACAACTGTATAAATTTAATATATGCTGTGTGTTAATGTTTATTGCTATAGTGCTTATGTTTTTTGTGATTTTGTTATTAATGAGTAATTGTTACTGTTATTGTTGTGTCGGGAAATAGCTTTATAGCTTATATTTTTACTGTTATATACAAGCCTACGTTAAATAATGTTTCTTCTATTTTGTATCTTGAAGTCTAGACACCGAACAATGATATTTTCTAGATGTCTATGTAACTCTTGGTACTTTTCTACTGTTTTTGTATAACTAAACAGAAAATAAGCACAAGTCTTGGGTTCGTTTGTATTCAATTATTATTAATAGTGGTACGGTTCAGTGAATTACAAATAATTATATTATATCGAGTTCAGTCTGCAGTTGACTGGTGAAAGCGTAATCACGACCTGCAATTAAACAATTACGTACAAATAATGCATATATAATTACTATAATGCGTTATGCTGTAAAATAATACAATGATATACATTGAATACGTGGTCGTTGGTTACAGCACCATAATAACAATATACGTCATTAGAAATGATAACAAAATAACAGTACACATCATTTCAAATGATACCAGTATATAAATTACATGATTAACATAAAACGTATTTCCTATGAGTGCAATGCATTATGGCGACCGACTCATTAAATTCTATATTCCTAGTATATAGTATAAATTACACATGAACACATAGATTTATATGTGAACAACATATACACACATATTAAACAATACATCACACATATACACAATTACTTACTAATTTATGGAATCCGGCGTTCCACGCTTTATCCAGATCTCGTGGCTGCAGGTGTTGTTAAACAGCAAATTGTTAAACGTGCACAATAATAAATCTATGAAATTGTGAAATTACATAGCAACCATCTTGAACCATATAAGAATTATAAATCTTACAAATGAATTTATAATCACTTTAATAATAAATTATTCTGACGATCAAGCATGTGCAATACTATAAAAGCATTACTAACACAAGTATATACATATAATACATACCTGAAGTTGTATTATTAATTATTTTAAGTTAAAAAGTTGAAACGATGTTGCTTCCTCGAATATGTTTTAGGTTCTGGCGCGTGAGCTCGTGAAACGATTCACTACATTACGTCAAACTAGTATACCCTATTAAATAGGTTAAAACTACTAACATATAATAATAACGGGAAATGCACCCTGTCACATCTAGACAAATTTTAAGTGTCTGTAGAATAATCAGCTGGTATCATGTTAGAATGATTTATTTAACATTTTAGTAATAATTATTTAAAATATACAGGCAGTTATAAAACAATAACAAGATAATGCACGTAAATACAGGTTATGAATTAAGAATTTAGCAATTGTTATTTAATTACCGTTTAACATTATACTTATATAACAACCACTAAATGAAGAAAGGTTTTGAAGTGATTTATTGACACAACTTGATATTGTATTTGTATTATTGTAGTTGTAGAACACGGTTGACTTATTTGATGTAACTTCAAATAACTCGAATTAAATCAATGTAAAACATAAATACCATAGTCATATTATTTGTGCGACAAGTCATGTTTGCAACCAAATCATTATGAATACCAAGGACTGTCGTGCCTTTAGTGTGCTTTCTGTATAACAGTGAAATAACGCATGGGAATCAATATACTCATGTACATAAACATACGAGTTCTTAAAATAAAAATAAGGCTTCAGTTCGAATCGCCTTATGTTCGAGCATTCATTTGCATATATATGTAACTATATTTTCTCTTTAGGTTCACGTTGTTTGTCTTTCAAACGTTACCTCCCCAGAGGTGGCCTATGTTCATTCGTTTGGTAATGTACCTTCGGAAATAATTAGATGACATCGAACGTACAAAGGTCAATTAACCACGGCTACCAACTCTTTGATACAAACTGTCTAGGGTAATTATACAACCATAACACACACACACTGTCACACACACACACACACACACACACACACACACACACACACACACACACACACACACACACACACTCGTATGTTTCTGTGTATGACTTCGCCAGAAATGTCGTCCTCATTTTAGTTTTTACCGCAGTAAAACAATATTCACACTAAATAATGCATCTGCGTCCTTGAAATGTGTATATGCTATTAGGAAACCTTCTGGGGAATTCTTATAGAAATGTCCTATTACCGAACCAGCAGAGGTCATCAAAAATGTATATTTAGTGAGACAAGATTATAATATAATAATACATAGTGTTACTAAAAATAGTAACATTTTGACGTCGATTACGGGCCGTTACGCGGCTCCGCTGAGCCGATATAATTATAATTGGCCGCGGCCGATTTTTCGATAATCGAAGAGAATCCGATCGCGCGACGTCAACGACCACGAATGGCGTATTTAGTCAAAATTAAACGGTTATATCCGAAAATGCAAATACTGAATATTAACGAAAGTTTGTAGTTAAAAAATTGATTAAATATATATACGATCTATAGCCTATGCATCTTTTAGTTTGAGAAAAAGAATCACTGAACAAAATTGAACAGATCGGAAACTTTTACTGCATCGATACCTCAATTTCAATCCATTGCTTCCAACAATAATAATCCAACAATACTGTAAGCACTTCAATCCATTGTCTTGTATCCATAAGCCTTAATTTGTAACAATCATGATATTAATTTCATGTTAACCATTCTGACCAGAAACACGATTTACGAAATCGCAATGACTGGTCAGAACGTTTGATTTTATTCGATTCAAAGTCTCAGAATATATTATTTATCCAACTGACACATTCATCATTCAGAATTCGTCCATGAATGATTTAAAACTAATAGTAATGTATTTTACTAAAAATAAAAGCAAACACGACATAACATTGTCACAACAAAACTGCGAGTCCAGCGAAAACTGGTTTGTTTCGTCACTGTTTTTCTGTTTATAAATTACGTCATTCGTTAGAGTTGCGTCACGTATTGCGTCATTAGTTGAATGTTAAATACAAGTACGGAAAGTTTGTTTGGTGTTTTTGTTAACATTTTGTGTAATAAAGAAAGTAACATGATTCTTTTCTTGTGACAGGATAATATGTATTATAAACGATAATATACGGCAGAGCTGGGCCGGGCGTCTATACTCGGCCCTAGCCGTATAACGGCCATCGGGCCAAAGGCCCTCGGGCCGTTATATCGGCAGCGGGCCGATTATAGATGCCCGGCCCAGCTCTGCCGTATATTATTGTCTAAATAATACATAGTGTTACTAAAAATAGTAACATTTTGACGTCGATTACGGGCCGTTACGCGGCTCCGCTGAGCCGATATAATTATAATTGGCCGCGGCCGATTTTTCGATAATCGAAGAGAATCCGATCGCGCGACGTCAACGACCACGAATGGCGTAGAGCTATGTAGTCAAAATTAAACGGTTATATCCGAAAATACAAATACTGAATATTACAGAAAGTTTGTAGTTAAATTGATTAAATATATATACGATCTATAGCCTATGCATCTTTTAGTTTGAGAAAAACAATCACTGAACAAAATTGAACAGATCGGAAACTTTTACTGTACCTCAATTTCAATCCATTGCTTCCAACAATAAAAATCCAACAATACTGTAAGCAATTCCATTGTCTTGTATCCATAAGCCTCAATTTTTAACAATCATGATATTAATTTCAGGTGAACCATTCTGACCAGAAACACGATTTACGAAATCGCAATGACTGGTCAGAACGTTTGATTTTATTCGATTCAAAGTCTCAAAATATATTATTTATCCAACTGACACATTCATCATTCAGAATTCGTCCATGCATGATTTATTAAACTAATAGTAATGTATTTTACTAAAATAAAAGCAAACACGACATAACGTTGTCACAACAAAACTGCGAGTCCAGCGAAAACTGGTTTGTTTCGTCACTGTTTTTCTGTTTATAAATTACGTCATTTGTTAGAATTGCGTCACGTATTGCGTAATTAGTTGAATGTTAAATAAAAGTACGGCAAGTTTGTTTGGTGTTTTTGTTAACATTTTGTGTAATAAAGAAAGTAACATGATTCTTTTCTTGTGACCGGATAATATGTATTATAAACGATAATATACGGCAGAGCTGGGCCGGGCGTCTATAACCGGCCCTAGCCGTATAACGGCCCTCGGGACAAAGGCCCTCGGGCCGTTATATCGGCAGCGGGCCGATTATAGATGCCCGGCCCAGCTCTGTCGTATATTATTGTCTAATTATTCTATCATTTAATGGTTAAAACGAGGATTACAGTTGGTTTCTGCACACAAACCCATTGCCCAAGCATTGATACAGTATCGGTATTACTTTGCTTTAGGTGCACGTACATGTAATTGGACATTATTCTTCATGAAAGTATTGTCTGGCTACATTATGTCAATCTATTTGGCTGATATTGACATAATAATTCATAAAAAATGTGTTGATTACAACACTTATATACCGATGTTTAAGGAAACAGCACGCAGTCAATTAAATTATAATACAAAAGTCAGGCATCAGATGCTCATATAATCCAAACCGATGCACAAGAAAAAAACCTGTTCTTTGTTTTCTGCAAACAATCTCATTTCGCCTGTATGAGTCTCAACAAAATCACGTGTTAAATATTGTAATATGTTATGTGTTAGCTTTCCATGTATGCTCGGAATCCGACAGGGCGAATGTTTAAGCCCGTTTTTGTTTGCCATGTTCTTAAACGACATTGAGAACATATACGTTCACAGTGGCCTATCGGGTATTGACGTTAACATGTTCAAACTGTTTTTAAAATGTTTTTAATTCTCTATGCTGATATTGTAATTTTTGCTAATAGTAGTGAAGAACTACAAATCAGTCTTAATCTACTTGAACAATATTGTAACCAATGGAAACTCTTCGTTAATACGACGAAAACAAAGGTTATGATTTTTCGTAAAGGTGGTAGAAACCATCAGAATCTAAAATTCATATATAAAACTAATCCGATAGAAATTGTTAACAAATTCACATATTTAGGCATAGTTTTTACCGCTGGTGGCTCATTCACTGAAGCACAAAACACTATTTCTGGACAAGCCCTTAAAGCCATATATAAAATGAATAAATACTTATACAAATTACCAGAAGTAACCATCAACCACAGACTAGACTTATTTGAAAAACTTAGTGTACCTATCTTGAATTATGGTTGCGAAATATGTGGCTTTAATAAAGGCCTAGCTGTTGAACGTATTCATTTGCAATTTTGCAAAAGTATTCTTTGCGTTAAAAAGAGTACACAAAATGACTTTATTTATGGTGAACTGGGTAGGTTTTCTATGCAGACTATGAGGCATTATAACATTTTTAAATATTGGATAAAACTATTACAGTGTAATGAAAACAAATTTGTTAAAAAAATTTTACACAATGTTAAAAAACGATTTTGAAAATAACCCAAATAAGAAAAATTGGTGCTCACAAGTTAAAATGCTCCTCTGTTCCTTAGGCTTTAACGATGTGTCGATGATGCAAGGCGTTGGAGATGTTAACGTGTTTTTATGAATCGTTAACCAACGTCTACAAGACGCTTTTGTACAAAACTGGTCAAGTCGCTTGAGTGAGTCTAGTAGAGCCCTATTGTATAATAACATCAAGTCTTTTGAATACCATGACTACCTGAGTCTAGTTAACTGCAACAAATTTGTGTATTACAAAATTACGTGTTTCATCTCATAGATTACATATAGAAACAGGCCGATGGAATAGACCAGAAGCTACACCAGTTGAAAACAGAACATGCTTTTTATGTAATACGTTAGAAGATGAAATATCACTTTATTATGGAATGTGTTTTATATAATGATTTACGTGCTAAATATATACCCAGATATTTTCGCACCAGGCCAAATATGCAAAAATTCATACAACTACTTCAAACAAAAAACACAAAATTGCTTAGAAATTTAGGGGCTTATATATTTTATTCCTTTGAGTTAAGAAATCAGTCCTTATATGACTAATATTACTAACCAGACTGTTGTTATTCTTTTTGTAACTGTAAGTATGTACTGAGATTTAAACTTTAACCTAAACTGAGATGTCCTAATCATGTGACTTATATGTATTTGAAATTGTTAGGCTCGCAAGCGTATGCATATTTCTATGACATATGTCTCTTTATAGTTATATCTCCACCTTATATGTTACACTACTCTATTCGTATCCTGTTTAGTAAAATATGATTGCGCCATCTCCATCTCCAACGTGTTTTACAGTTTTTCATAATTGTATGCTCCATAAGCAACAAACATTGTATATATGTACTTGTTTAGTTATTTCGGTTCTATACTCTGTCCTGCCATATTGCTTTATGTAAATATGTTGTCCTCATGGGTCTTTGGACCTAATGGAACTTATGAAAATAAACTAAAACTATAAAACTATCAGTATGGCTTTGACAGTTCCAAATACCATAGCAAAACAAACGCAGGTATGCGTGCATAAGAATAGCAAACAGTCAAACACTTTTATTTTAAACATATAATAAATACGTGTAAGCCTGTCAAGTATAGAAAAAAACAGCAAATTCGTTCATCTTAATTAAAGTGTTTTTCTTCCTAATTTTCATCAAAAACATGTCGCCAAAATATAATAGCCGCTGTCACAAATTATTCTAGTTCACAGATAACAAAACTTTATAAATTAACATGCAGCTTTTCTAACGAATGTGGAAATACTACAAACAAATGGCAAATATGGCAGATTACGGAACCAACTGAGCCATAAACGTCTTGGAAATTGCGTTAATTCTCGGAGCCCGTCATACTTGACACTTCAATTTGCAATCAGCAGACATAACATTTAAACAACCAAGGACGACTTTCGTCAACATAATTTGGCCCACACTGAACTGCACGTGACAGACCGTCGCAAAATATGGCAGATTACGGAACCAACTGAGCCATAAACGTCTTGGAAATTGCGTTCATTCTCGGAGCCCCTCATACTTGACACTTCAATTTGCAATCAGCAGACATAACATTTAAACAACCAAGGACGACTTTCGTCAACATAATTTGGCCCACACTGAACTGCACGTGACAGACCGTCGCAAAATTAATAAATAAATGTGTGTTCTATCAAATGTTATGATTATGTGGATTATTACTAGAGAAACACTGTTATTTAAATAAATATCATGTATTTAAGGTACTGAGTAATCAATACATTTTCATAACAATGTGCAAATTAAAGACTTGAAACACAAATATAATATAATTAATGTAAAGTCCTTCCTTGGAACGTTCAACGCGCCAAATTGAGAGTAAATTGATGTGAAACTTGTATAAATAATATTTCTACGCGAACAAAACAGTGACGTTATTAACAAATGCATATGAAATATGCATAAATGTTAGATGTATATTATTTTGGCTAGGTAATTTAATAACAGCTTACTCGCGAATTGTAACGACTCGCGTTTTGTTTTTTGGTCATAGATGTTTATGTACGTTTACGAAATACGTCATCAAAACCTCAAGATATACTCTAGCATTAATAGATGTTTAAATTGGTTAATAAGACTATTGCTAAATTAGTGTATATTAATCGGATATTGTTCAACACCGAATATTGAACAAACACAAACAACAATACAATCCGTCGAAACTAAATGACGCTTAGAAGTCTATGTTTCTGTTTATTCCATTATACTACAATCTCGTTCAAGCAAACTACGTTACTTTGAAATCTTACCTCACCACTGGTGGTCTGTGATCCTTCATTTGATCGTATGCCTTCCGAAATAAAGGGAGGACATTGGACATAACTAAATAATACAGACTTTTCAGATTTCATCATTTGGTATTTACACATAAACATTGTAATGATGTTATTTTCCATTGCGGCAATTGGTAATTTCAATAGTAAATTATAATTTAGCTACACATTCCTTTCACTTCAATTATCTAGAGTGATTGCCGTTGATAAACACTTCTCAGTTATGTTAATATTTTTCTACAATTTGTGCTTCAAAGATGGTCGCACTGTAACATTCTGCTGTACACAAATGCAAATGAAATTGAAATTATATTAATTACATAATATCGAGTAACGGGAAAAGTATTAATATACAAGGTATTGTCATTTGACTTGATTTTAACATTTGAGTATTGATGTTCAAGACATAATACCTATATACTGATGTGAAACATACGGGTACACACCAAACGTAAACGAAGCACCGAGTCAATGTCTCTCATTTCTACGATGTGAAATGAAATTCGAATACAGAAGTCATACCATTTGACGTATATCGCATGGTTTCGATTTAACGCCTACATTCGAACGATTGACAAGATTGGAGACCGTTCTTTTCCTTATTAAATTGCCACCAGAGAGTCAATGACATGGTCCGTAATGGATTTCTGACTTCTCGGCAATGCTGATTGTAGCATTCTTATATTGTATGATTGGATCTGACATCTGCTACTGTGAAAACTGCTCTTACACTGGAACCGAAGGTTATATGCTATATGGCATTTTATATAAGAGCCACGCACGAAACCACTATTTCAAAATCTTAGCAGCTCCGTATTAAATATGTGAAAACAACATGAGCATTTAGAGTCAAGATCTAACGATGTTGTTTGCTTCACGGTTGGGGCGTTTAGCTCCAGTCATCTTAACCTCGTTTGACATTATATCGAATGAAGTACTTAGAGGACCATTAATAATACTCTTTTGAACTCACTAATTTAATAGAGTCTTTCCATTTATATATTATTTTGATTGACAATTATGTTTGATGTTATCAGGTAATATTATTCATGAAGTATTTAGAAAACCATTAATAATATTCCTTTGAACTCAATAATTTACATATTATCATGATTGACAATTATGTATGATGTTATCAGGTAATAATATTCATCAAGTATATCATCAGACTTTAATACATACACTTCGTTCACTTAGTATTTTATACCGAATCCTGTGAGAACTAATTATTTCTCAAATGCAAGGTTATTTGTATAATCTAAAGCGCTGTCGTCAGTCTTACCGTGCATTCTTGCCTTAAATAATTTAAAACACTTTTAAATTTCATATTATTGTAATAACTCAGAATTATTGTGGTGGATAAATAAAATATTGTGTATAGGTTAAGGTTAATTTTGCATTTCCGTTTATGTGTCTGTTGTTTGATCTCTGCTTTTACGTTATATGCATTTCTATGTAAAATAAATAATTGTACAAATACAAACAAGAAGCTCTAGATGCACAAGAATAAGAGAAGTTCTTATAAACATATTTTATACAAGTTATCAAATATCTATACCGCACGGCACACAAGATGAAAGCATATTTTAGAGCGTCTTGCCTCATACATGTGTCTTCGCTGTTTGTAATATCATTTTTAATAAATGAAGCATTGTATGAAATTTCAACAAAAAATGTACGAATGATGATATCATGGGATATCATCTTGCATCTTTAAACTTAACTTTACTATGAGAATGTGGCCATAAATCTTCAAAACAAAGTGAGGTCCACTCATACATAATATTCAAGTTTTAGGTATTTTTCTAAGTATCAGGTTAAAACTCATATAATCAGATGGTCGGTGCTGACAGAACAGAGAGGTTTTGTGATCGACTTATAAAACCTTATTATATAATGTAAAGTTCTAACACATAATTATGATTAACGACTTCAACAAGAGTGAAATGCTCAAATGCATACAAAAAGATGACTGCTGAAGGCATGTCAGAACAGTTTTGTAATCAACATATAATCAATTTTTATATGTATTAAGTGGATGTAATGTAATTTAAACTAGCAATACTTTGTACTACACTTATTAAATTAGATACGTTACTACGATAGAGAACAGTAAACATATTATACATTCTTAAAAATTATCTGTAACTGGACAAAAGTATTAACGGTACACGTGATCGTTTAGAGGGCACTTTCAGTTAACTAGTTACACCTGCTGCAATGCGGATTGTCATGTGTGTTTTGAGTTTGTTATGTGTTTTTGTGGGTTTTTTTTAATTTGTTGATGGCAATTGGTCAGTTGCCATAAATAAAGCACCTCGGGCTGCTAATAAGAGTTCTCTCCTGCTGTCGCAACTGGAGTTTCACATTGTTTATATTGTTACTAACCGAACTATAAATATACCTGTCAAAACATTACTTGGTAAATAAAATTGTCAAATCTTACATGGCAAAATAATATTTTAAATGACCGGTGGATCTTTTGCTATTGGAAACATATTTATAAGAACCCCAGAACGACAAAATTAATTGAGCATTTATCGAATTTAGATACTTTTTATACATGTATTTGTAACATGGGTACATTCACATGTGTAACAGCATTTGGACTGTAAATTGTAAATGTCAAGTTATTGTGGTTTTTGGAGAGAAGTCATGTCACCATCTGGTCATTAGAAACTTATGTCTGTCAAGAAATGTGCTTAAATGCACATTTGGCAGATTTGTAATAAAATAAGTTACTAAGAACATTGCGCACTTTAGTTAGATAGATGTTCGAACAATGCTGACGTTTTAAACATCTGGTCGCCGGACTTCTATGCATTTCTTGTTATCGGAAACCACTAGTGAACGTGCGGTCGTGTTTCATGCTAATATTTGTGTGCCATGATAATATTTATCGACGTTTTAACGAGATTTTGATTTTACGAACAATTAAGTACTTTTGTGTAAATTTGAACAAAGTTAACACAATTGTATTGCTTATATTTAACCAACTATGCACCTTGTTGCCCACATGCTCACGGTACACGTATGAAATAAAAACAATTATCATTAAATATATATTTCTTTGATGATATTTGCTTAATCGCATTCCATATTTGGAGTTGCACAGCATTGCAGTATCATTTTGAACTATTGAATATCAATTTTTATGGCATTTGCTGGTTCGGTAATCATGCATTTCTAAAATAATATTCCAGTAAGTTCAGAATTACATAATCCAGAAATATTTCTAGGAAGCAGATGCGTGTTGCATCGCGACTAAACTTGTGTTGTAATTAATGCAAAACAAGGACTAATTGTAGCTAAGATTATTAGCATAGCCCATGTGTATTTATTTATAGTATTCACATTAATTAGAATCAAAGGAGCACTTTTGTTTCCAAGAAGTCAGTAGTCAGCTAATAGACGTTTTCAATTCATTAATCACCTTTTAAAGATGGAATATGACATGATTATGATGTACAATTTATGAAGTCTATATGATGGCTTCTGAAGATATCAAAAGTGCTATTTACGTTTAATTTCATCTCGTGATTTCGAAGTAATTATATTAAATGAAGGAGTACAGACCATCAAAGACCTATTGTTTCAAAGAAAATTACTAGTCTTAAATAAGTTCTTGCTAAAACAGGTTCATTGACATGGATGAATAAATATATTTATCATATTGTTGTACGATTATTAAAAATATTTTACTGCATTATCACTAACTTCGTTTTAGAACGTTTACTGTTGTTATACATTACAATATGTTGGTGTGTGTGTGTTGTTTTGTTCGAATGTATCCATTAATGTTAGTGATTTACTTCGTATGTTATTGGTGAAATCACAACTGTGGCTAATTTATTTAAATTTCATTAAAACGTGTATGCATATTAACATAAACACCTTATATAATATTTGTATTAATTTAATTTCTAGCATATGTATATGACGTATTGCCTGTTACTTAATCGCCTCTTTTTGGCAAATCTACATTTTAAAAATGAAATACCGTTATAAATAGAGCGCTACAAAAGGTTTGATTTTCACGATGGATTAATTCTGACAAGATACACGTTTTTGATATAATACTTTTATCATGAAGATAACATTAAACAATGTAAGAAATATACTTGATTACTTTGCAGCTGCTTAAGAATTTATAATAGTTTTATTATTTATTTACAACAAAATATTTAATGATTTGTATAATTATATTTCGCGTGTTTAATGTCGCATATTAACCGACATTCTAAAACATAGACATGTTTAATCCAATCTGATTAAATAATTCCAATGCACCTTTGCTCGTTTGAGCTTGACATTCCTTCCGATATTATCTTGCATCATTAGATCGAAATTTGTGTAAAGGAAACGACTTACGCGGTAATTCTACATTACAAAAGTAAACTCTTCCCATGTATCTTGTTTAATCACATGCCACTAGTCTTTCTTGGAAGAATACAAGAATGAAAATTATGATAAAGTAGTGTTTGTTTTGAACTAGATATAGGGACAGAGTTAATGACACACCACTGTCCGTATTGGCAGATAGAAAGACAAAAAACAAACAATTAATATTAATGCTCAGTGTACGCTCATTATGAAGACGCGTATACATTTATTGATAATTACGAAACGTTGGTACAATAATCTCAATTCATTACATATAAAATTACAAAAGTAATTATGATAATGAACATCGAACTTGTTTACATACACTCTTTCTGCTATAACAGTAATCGAGATATAACAAATCACGGTTATACCTAGTCAATACATATTTTTTAATTGATTAACTATCAGGAAAATGTGTTAATTCAACATTTATCTGTTTATTTGAAACGCGAGTAGTGTTTTGGGGCTTAATATGAGACACATAACTGAACAGAGTTTCACTTAAATTAAACCACCCTGTGAACCGAACTTTTCAAGGCGATGACAACATTTTTTATCATTAGTGTGTTTTATGTTTATTTAGCGTTTATGTTGTATATAGCCTTTAACACGGGAATTAAAGTTAAGAGTTTGTCTATTAAACAGGCAGCTTATAATACATAATATTTTATATTTATGCATTGATAATTAAATATAAACAAATTGCAGCTCCAGCTGCAGCAGCAGGTGAGAACTCGTATTAGCACATGGTACTTTATTTACGGCAAGTGACCGATTGCCAAAAACAACACAGCACAATACAAAAACACGTAACAAATACAAAACACAAATATGAATCAAACTATGGTAACCGCCTTGGAACGGTCAATGCAAATTATTGGGGTTTCAACCGGTTTAAGGGAGCTTGAACCTCACACGCTCATATCGACCTTTACGAGTAATGAGTTGGCGACATACACATATTTGGCCATTCTGCAGTCTAAACGTTCTAGATTTTTGCGACACCATTTGTTTTGTGTCATTAAATTTCAATTTTAGGAAATCTGGCATCTCGGTTATTATGCTTTCTAATGAACAAAATGTCCCTTGCATCTCATAATTTAATAGTTACGCACACTTGCTTGTTGGAAGCAACTGAGACCTAAATGGGGTTGTTGTGATCAATGAACGACAGGTTACTTTCAGATTGTTTTACTAGTTTATTTTGGTCCGTTGCAGATACAGCTGTTGTCTGGAAACCATATGTTCCGTATGCCTTTAATAGTTTGCACCAAAAACTATATATTCGCTTCTTAACAAGTACAAAAAGAATATAACCATACATATGTTTTTTTTTGTATATTACAATTCTTTTTTTTATGACAATGATCATCAACTAGCCGCGCGACACATTATTTTCCATTTAACAAAATATATTGTTCCTCGTAATATCTGTTGTTTTTTTTCTAGTGAAAATAAAAAAACTTATAGTTTACTTGCTTTAAGTTTCTCCTCGTCATGTATGCCTCTGTTGTCGGCGTTTTGATTTGAAATGTCGATTTTATTTCCAAGGAATGGTTGCGGCATGCTGGTAGAAACTGTCTCTGTGTTATCTGAATCATACCACATGACAATAGGATTTACATCGTAAATATGGGTTATGAATGCAAATCAATCATCTGAAAATTGGAGTATTTTTCGAGTACGAAGTTGACAAATATAGCTAATTAATTAGACAAATATGTTCTTCATGCTTTCCGTTTTTTCGAGAAATAATCGTCTTTAATTTTGAAGTATTATATTATGTTATAAGTTGTTTGCATCGTTTACACTTTTTTAAAATGTATTTCACAGTCCGTCTTTATACGTTTAATTTTCATTTTTAATTGATGAGTGCTTAATACGATTTTTGTTAATAATTACCTAAAGATATGTCTTCCCACCCACTGACACATAACGACTCGATAAATACAGTTGAGTTCTAGATCTGCAACAAATTGGAATCGATTTCGGATTCAAACATTATTTTGTTGTATCTTTCGATTCGATTCGTGTTTCTCTTTTACATACTTGCTTTTACGTATTTATGTGTCATAAGTTGCAATATAGTAAAGATTCATAAATGAATTTGTATTAATCAATGTAAGCTATGGGTTTTAACCTCGTGTAACAATATAAATAAGAACAATGGAAAAAATCGGTGATCATGTTTCCAAACTATTTCAATTTAAAAGCAACCATGCCGCCATGATCAATTTACATGATACATCTTCACTAACACCATAATTTTAGGTAACAATTTTATGGACATTCATCTATATATATATATATATATATTGTATTGACAATCAAATCGGGTCATTCATAATCGATGCATCGATAGGATCGTTACAACTCTATTGAGTTCTGCTAATGCGAGTGCACATTTGCGATGTCGTGTTTGGTTAATATTGTATGATATATATATATATGGCAGATTTATAATCAACCGACCACACATCAGTGTACTTACTATATGCGCTTCTATGTATATTTTACGAGCAGGTGACAGCGATCAATAAAAGCCGTTGAATCCAGCGTTAAAACTCGTACTATGATATCTATACAGAGCTGTGCAAGGATTTGTTCCGATACTAATATGTGTCCGCCCATGAGATTTTTGGCCCAAATGCGTTATCTGGGCGAGAATTTAGAGAAAATTCAGGATTGTGCGTACTACCATGCAGGCCAATTGCCTTTCAATTGTACTATTGGACTTTATGTTATTCTGGCACGAATAAGAGTAACCACGACAAATATTTAATGATCATTGGAACGGTTCAAGATATACTATAACGGAAAATCCGCTGCTTCGTACATAAGGATAACGGACCATATTTTGTGTATGTTATTTGCATCAAGATAACTGGCCATATTATTTGCAATTATTACGCACGATCATATCATTATATATCATTATATTAGCCGCATTTCGTTAAGTAAACTTTACTGTACGTTTATTGTGAACACTGATGTGAACAATAGTCCTTGCATAATTAATTATATAACAATGATACAAAGATAATTTAGTATGAGCATTTATGATTTAATTTATTTTGTCTATAATGTTGTTTTTTCTCTATTAATGCCTTCCCTAAAAATGTTATAATATCCGTTAACGTATAATGCAATGATAAATTTGCTGTGACTTACTTATTTTCCCCTGAGTTACCATGCGGCTTAAATGTAATACAATCCTCCAGTCATACCCCCAACAAAGGCTTCTCCAACGTATTTTTATGGCTCTAATACGCCGCTAATAATGTTATAGATTTTCATCTGATCTTGGTAACACAAAAAATTTACACTGGACAATTTGGGGTTAGATTAAAAGAAACACCTGTTCGGATGGTGAAATAATCTTACGTTAACTGAGCACTTTAAAATTTGTTACTGTTAAGAGATTTTAGTGGTTTAATTATAATTATTTGCATGACGATGATCTCAAAATTGAACTATGTAAGGCTATGTCTTTAAATCTTTTCAACAAGAAGAGATGTAGTTAATACTTGTTTTCCTCGTGCCTCAGAAAGTAGCAATTCTGCTACTCTGGTTTGCGTCATACCATTGAGTAATTAAATAGTAATTAAATTGATTTAATATTATCTTTAATTTCTGCTTAGTTTGAGGTCTACCTTTATTTACATAACATTTATTATGAATAAATATGGGCCAAGTGCGAGGTTCGGGCGACCGTAAACCGGTTCAATCTCCAAATGCTTTGCATTTACCGTTCCAAGGCGGAGACCCCATTTTTATTCATATTTGTGATTTATGTTTGTTATGTGTTTTTCTATTGATCTGTGTTGTTTAGTAATTGGTCACTTGGCGTAAATAAAGGACCTTGTGCTGAGAGTAAGAGTTCTCTCCTGCAAATGGCGATGAAGTTTCACTTTGTTTATATTGAGGAGAGAACTTATTTCACTGACACCTTCTTGTTCGCTAAGGTGTCTCAAGAAATGTTCTTTGGTACAAGAGTCAGATCTGTGGTATAAGCTAATTTAAAAATTGTATTCAAAAAAATACCGTAACAATACTATCATACTATATAATTGTGTTATATTTTAGTATTACTCACATATGGTTTCTCGCGTCTTCTGTAATTGATTTCAAATAAAATATTCTTACTTACTAATGACTTTTTGACCTACGCGTTCGTCATCGATAATCCGGTAAATTAATGTTTAGAAGCCAATGAAATACAATAAGTACCTTAGTACTCTCATGTCAACATAGCATATACAATGTATATGATGTTAAAACAAAATCTTTCTTGATATTTAACATATTTCTATTAACATTGCACTGTTCACTGAACTTAATGGCTTCATTGGCATCGCCTTATTTGTTATGAGGTTATAAAAACACATATTTATAATGACACAGACGGCTCTGTGATAAAGACAGCATCTGTCTAGACTACTACACGGTAACTCCCAAGGGTTTGGTATAAAATTGCTAAGCTTCAAAAGATTGCGTAACCTACCAGTTTTTCGGACGAGGTCAAAAATGTGTGAACGCCTGAGTATAAATCTTAATTGAACTCGCGGGACATTTTCTTCTTGTAATTCGGGAAAAGTTGTTTGGCAAAACATTGAGATGAAAATGTCAGACTGAAATTTCGCACAATATTTCGGACCACCTGCCGAACAACTACACTCTTTGAAGTGTTATTATCTCGGAAACCGGTACAATTAGTGTAACCATAAAGCATAGTTGTACCGATGCTGTATCAATGCTTGAGATGTGGGATGGTTTGACGAAAACCAATTGCCGACCTCGGTTTAACTTTTTTTTTTGGTTCACGAGTGCAATACAATTTTGTTTCTTTAAATATCAATTTCGTTGATGGCTTTCGCTGGTTCGATAATTAACCTTTTTAATAAGAAGTATACCCCATGCCGCTCTCGTAAATGCATATAGCCATAAATATTTCAATGACGTAGATGGGTGTTCATTTGGGAATATAGTTTTATTTCAATAAATAAAAACGATGACGAATGTTAGGCGAAATAATGAACATTACTACTTGTATGTTTTCATTGTATTATTTCACTATATATTTTGTATCAAAGGGATAGCTAGCCGTGGTTTAATTAACTGTCATACATTCCGATAATTCTCATTATTTCTGAAAGGACATTATGAAACGAATGAAGACATGCCCTTGTGTTGTTATGGTTTCAAAAAATTATATTTGTCATAAACCATTAATCAAATGTACGAACAGAAGCATTGACATCAACTGATTAAATCTCTTCATGGTCGCATAGTAACGAAGGGTGTTAGGGTTTTAAGTGTGTTTAGCTTCGGTTTCCAATCGTATCCGAATAATATAACTACATTATACTGCAGTGCCAACCTTTTTTAAGATTTGAGCTTTGATGTGTCTCAATATTTTGCGTTAAACGTATTGAAATCTAGCAATTACAGTAAGATAATTGCTTCAATAGCATTACATAACGTAACAAATCCATCTAGACTATGACATTTGAGAAATTTCTTTAAAAAAAATCATATGCTTCGTTCCTCATTAGTGGTCTCGTTTAGCAAACACATATACAGGTACGTATATGATATTTTATCGTGAAGATGGTAAAAATGTTCATGACCTTGGTTTAAAACACGCTGTATCAATTGTATTCCATATTTGAAATGTTGAATTGTTTCGTCCGTTGTTGCTACGTTTCATTTGTACGATTGGAACGATGCAATGCAATAACAAACGATTAGGTAATGCTGAAAGCTATCAATCTACTTCTCTATGTGTTGTTCTGTCCCAACAACAGCATACATTATATCAGTAATACATCAATATTATAAGGCTGATATTGAATTGTGTAGTTGCAATTTCTTTAAAAAAAAAGATTTTCATTTATTTATAAAGCAATTGTTATTGGTATGTTAGTAACATATGAATGCTAGTCGGGCAGACTACATTCCTTTTATTATTAATGTAGTACATTCAGCGACAATATAAACATGGACATATCTCCATGATCAAGTCTGTGTGCTTAGGTCACATGTCGGTCGTTGGCAATTTGAAATTTATATTACTTGCGATATCCCCTTGCATCCTGGTAAGGCCATTCTATTTTTATATATTGTTAAGCGTCATCCTAATTTTGTAAAACCTAGCTATCTTCCCACACAAAAACACACAAACTCGTTTCGAAAAAACAAACCAATTGTCTTGATCTTGATAATAGAAAATCGAATAGTTTTGATGCTTTAATAACATAAACAGTATTGGAAACACATTTAAAACAATTGACTAGTTTAAAGACTATCAATTAATTGAATATTGAACACAAAACGTTTCAACAGTTGATTTTACAGAAATTTAACATAATACGAAAACATAAATACACATGGTTTTTTATGAGAGTACATGTATGCTATACAAAAATGTATAGATTATATGCAAGTAATGTCAATATGAGGCACTTCGTCAATATTATAATAAATTAATTGCAGAGGCACTTTCTGAGATCAAAGTTCATAAATTCACACGAGCATTTTTTCAAAGATTACCCCATTCAATATCGACTGAATCCTAGTTTGTTGTAACTTTTTCACATTGTATGTATGTGTGTGCCTCGTGGCACCGCTTTGCTAGCGTTGTATGTTGTGTTCAAATAAACCTGCAGTGATTATGATTGGGTTTGTGCTAACCCTATTGTCCATCTTACCCCTTGACTAAGAAAAGTTGTGTCCTAAGATAGTGTACTGTAGCCTTTTTGTAGGTTTTGATGCCATTACTCAAACGATGTCATACAGTACTTGATTTTCAGTGATAAGCCACTGCTTAGGGGCTTGTTGAGTAGCCATTGAGATACTGATTGACCGGGTGGTTTATGTGTCAAAGAAAGATGCAAAAATTAAACAGCTACTTGACAAGAACCGTCTGGTCGTTCTCAGGCTGAGAAAAGCTCCTTTCCGAACATGTATGATATTATTGCCGTATATACTGATTTTCGAGTCTTGAATATGCGTGGTTGATTCGTTATTGCCACTGCCACCACGCCAGTAAGAACGGAAAGCTCCGACGAACTTTGTAAAATGTGTTTTATTGACAAAACTGTACCACGGCAATGTTGGAACAAAGGGTTAAACAACACCAATACTATTAGCACTATCTTTTGTCTATTAAAATGACATATACAATATTCGGAAAAGCCAGAAAGAGCACAATCGTGGTGGTAGCAAAAGTAAATATCAATGATCAGAGTGACTGGACGCTCGTTCTTTAGCACGTTAAACTCTTATCAAAATGTTTTTTTTTCGGCTGACGGAGCTTTAAACCTACGCGCACGCGGACGCTTAACAAAGTAATAAAACAGAAAGGCCTAATTATACAGTTCAAAAGCAAACATTCCTCATATGTCTTGATTAAGTCTATCTAACTAACATTTCTTATAATAATTTAGAATTGTTAGTGTTTATGCGTGAAAATCCTAAGTATTGCGGACACAGTTAACGACATAACAGACCGAACAAGCAGACAGAGAAAGCGATATAACTATGATCATGATAATGACCAATATGTGAGTAACAAAATACCACGTGTACATGCAGGCATTAAATGACCTGGTCATCTTTGTAAAATTCCAATATTTATATTACTTTATAACTACTTAGCTGACTCTCTTTCTTGCTTCTAAGGGGGTGAAAACCGCTTTAATCATTTTTATCTTTTGTGTGTTCATGATTGATATCGTAATAGTTACAACGTTTTGCATGTTCACGTTTTGGAATACAAATTCCCATTTGACCTGTCATTCATACGCCGATGAAGCGACTGCGTATGCGAATTACCTCGTTATAATGCAAGATCGCACTACTTTTTCGCTCACTATTCGCGAAATGACGTCATTGATTTGCGCGAATGTTTACGATGTTTACTTTTTCATTCACTATTTGCAAAATGACGTCATGGTTTTGCGCGAATTGTTTTTACCAGAAAGTCCACTCCAAAATGATCCACAGCTATTTGAAATGTCTGACGAGATATTAGTGATGCTAACTGTGCCGTTCGACCAAGATGAAACCGAAACTAAAACGGGGATTCCTACGCCAGATACTACAAGTCACTCGAGAAAAAAACAATACAAAGGAGCAGCCGCGGCCCTAAGAAAGTTAAAATTACAGTTTGAATCCATTTTGGGTTATAATTTTAAGAATTGAATATACTATTTCGGTATTTATGCAAATTAGGTGTAATTTTCACGACAGTTCATACAACGATGAAATTCAGAAAATTACTATTTAAATTTTGCCTTAAATGCGCGACCTTTAATTAATACTAAAGAAACGCTACTCATGCAGTTAGAGCTTCATTATATATTATATTTATCAAGTTTTATACTATATAACTATTTGCGTAACTTTTTGGTAGAAAAAACTGTTCACATTAGTAATTGATTATTCAAGCAAACAAGTACACTGATGTGTACGTCAAAACATATTGCCGAACGTCTTTCTTGGTTTATTAACGTTAATGTCTGTTGATTGCAAATTGGAATATCAATAGTGTGGGACTTCAAGAGAGAACGCAATTTTCGACATATATTTCGCTCATTGACTTGGCTTCAGTGATTTGTTTCAAATGATAGTTTGATATAATGTCAACACTCGTAGACGAAGCTGCATTACAATATAAAAACGAACCTATATGGTAAATACGTATTTGTTCACTCTTATAATACTGCGTAAACGTTTAATATTACATATACATATTAATCTTTTTATCTGAAAAAAAATCAAATTATTAAACAATTGTGTATGAGTATAGTCTAAATATGATATGTACCATACTGAAGCAATATATACAACTTTTATTAATATGCAAACAGTTAAATGCTTGTGACACAAATGTTAATGTAAACGAACAGGTAGTGATTATGACATTCAAATGTTTCACGATTCTTACAGTCTGAACATTTTCATATATGCGACATCATATATTCCGTGTCATTAAATTTAATTTTCAGGGAAAATGCTATCTCGGTATTATTTATTTCCACTAAAAATAATTTACCATGCATCCCATAATTAAATATATTCGCACAATTATATCTTGGTAGCAACTGAGACCTGATTGTGTTGTTGTGGTTTATTTTACAGACTAGTGATATTGAAACTTTGTAAGTACGACGAATATCTCGGAAATTATGTAAATTAATAAACATGGAATCTAGTCAGGTTGTTTCAAAGGGACAGGTTTATCCGGAGGTCGAGTCGCGGTTTCCGGATTGCACATAAGCAATGTCAGTTCTTGTAATTATTGTATTATTATATGTTATAATAGCCACCATCCACACTCCAGTCTAACACAGTTAGTATGCAGCCGACAACGACATGAAATTTTTTAAAAGAAGCAATATACATGCAGATCATACAAGCCATGTCATATTCATTGTAAATCACTTAAACCATTTGATAAAACGATCCATGAAATGCGGATGCTATTGATGTGTGAATTTGAACTGGAAAACAGAATCGGCAAATGGAATTTTGCATGCAACCACAGTGATATATATCTTTCATTTTTGGAAATTAAGTCAGAAGAACATGCAAGATGATTTTGTGTCAAATAAAAAAATGCACTGTATTAATTGTAATGTATTTTATGACGATATATTGACATGGTAATTAAACAAAGAAAATATTTCTTATATTTCTAAAGTATTTTCTATTGATAATACTAAACAAATCGAATTGTATATATTTCCGTATCTTTATATTCGGTTTGTATATAATGTACCGTTGATATTGGACAATATTTCACCTTCTACATAAATGACGCAATCCGATTGGCAAAGAGTGGTCACATGACCATACACAATGGCTAAATTTCAATTAACCCAAAGAACGAAAAACAACAACATGGCGACAAAACTCGATAATAAACTCGGATGTTTTGTGAAGTTGTTTTTGTATTATTATAACGCTAGAGGGAACTAAATGATTAACGCATCCACCACAGCTAATCCACCACAGCTAGCTAATTTATTGAGTAAAACCATCAGCTTACTCGCTGTACAGTCAACTCCGGTAGTCAATTGTATAAAACTGGATATATCTCTTGGTTAACTCCTAGGTTTGGTTAACTTTGTTGGATAGCGATTGTATGAAACAATAAATATCCGAACATGTGCACGTTTTGGGCAACTTTTGGATAAAATTTAACGAACCTCGCATAGTTCGGTTACTTGATCCAAATGACTTGACTCGAGAAAATAGCAGATATGTTCATGTGGAACTTGAAATACCAAACGAATTTAACATAAAACTGTGAGAGAACTGTCTTAAGTCCATCAACAATAAAAATAGACTCATTTTACCTCGTAGTTTTTAATGTTGATTAGATCTATATCAACTTGAAAAGTGTCTATTACAAAAACAAAGTATTGCTTTGTTCTACGTTAATGTCTCTTTCTAGGTAGACCAATTCAAATAACCTTCGGTCCCAGTTTGTTAAAAGGACACTCTCGAACAAATTAACAATTGTACAAAATTCTAATTATCTTAATTACGGGAAATTCTAACCATAAATGGTCAAGTGAAATTTAAAAAATATTTAAAAAAATTATTTTACAAATAACAATTTGTTAATCATACTATACTGTATATTTGTTTTATCTAATCCCATAAATTTCAATACATTTACTATTTTTAATATACTTCAACTGGTAACAAAACTATGCTATATAATGCATTGTGGGATATTTTGGTTTGGATAAATTCAGCCTAACTGGATATACTTATCTTAACCGGTTTTCCGCTTATACAAGAGGGTATTCAATTTGGATAACTTGTCCAGAAATGGATACTTGTCCACTGGATATATATTGGATAAGCTCAAGTTATCCAGTTTTATACAATGGGCTACCGACGTTTACAAAATGGTCACTAAATGTTTCACAACACATTCGGCAGACAAAGCAGCAGAAAAAATGTCATCTGTTTTTCTCAATTAATACTGCAGAAATGTTTTCAACAATATCAATTTAACGAAACTACTGGAAGGTAGCCGGTGAGTTATACTAGTTACACTGTTATTAACGGAGGGTGTATGGGATACTCAGCAATGTACGCATGCTGTATTTGACGTTAAGAAATATCAGGTTGTTCATTCCAGCGTCATAGTAATGTTTTCCAAATAGTTGCTCAAAGATATTGACGTTCAGTCATAAGTCATAAATTTTTTTGAAAAATAATTGTTAGACATCATTAAATTATAAGCTCATATGCGCTACTGGAAAATGTGTAACTGATTTCCCCTGATGGTATACTTAAAACGTTTAAACAAGACTCTCATTGAAGAAATATTACCAATTATAATGGCAATGTTTTGCACATCAAACACTGTTTTAGCGCTCTCTTTTTTAGGCTGCACGAGTTGGCTCACGTTCAGTTCGTCAGCGCAGAATCATGTGTACAATATGATCAACTGCGATACATGCAAATGGGTATGGGCGGCAAAAGTTTGGACACAATTCTAGGGACTAGTCTTTTGGGCGCTTCATCGATGTATGAAAGTCAGTTTTACGGCATCTAATTTGCATAAAGCCTAAACAAAGCCTTGAAAAATAGTTAGGTCCCATTTGGTGTTGTGAATTGTACTCTTTGAATATCTGATTTCTTGCATAGTGCTCATCAAATAGCCAAACATTATTAATTGTCAAAAAGAAACAATATACATTTCACATGTTTATACTTTATCTATTCCTTATGACAATGCAATGTAAAAACGTGAATATATCGTTTTTAAGTCAATCAGAACACTGTTAAAAGATAAAAACAAAGAAATTTTAATCATTCAAATGTAAAGACACATGCTGAACAGTCTGTCTTTCTGAACATTGGAAAATAATTCAAGCGTATCCAGTATTGTGACCATTGTGACACGGGAAGTTGCAAATATGTTGCTCTGGGTAGAAAATAAATTTTAATTAAATTGAACTACTGTGCATTCCTTTATATAACGGCTTCATTTAATTTGCTATGCTTTATCAGTGACACGATTTGTATTGATAAAGTGTGTGGGCCACGTGTGAAGTTAACCCTGTATTTGAACGATTAGTTGCTTTGGCCATCTTAAGTCGTTGACCCCAGTTTTCATCTCTGTTGTGTGTTTTATTTTTGTGTCTGTGTCTTGTTTCCCGGCTGTATACAGTGCTTTGTTCTAACTGGCCTCATGAGGAAATGACATAGAGTTGTTAACAGATATGTTGCTTCAGCTGATGCAACTGTGGTTAAACAATTATTTGCATTAGGAGCCAACGACCTCAAGACATATAAAGCAAAACTACTTTTTGAAACATCTATTAGCACGCCTAGACTGCCGCCCTTTAAAGCGTTCCTGATAACTCAATTAGGGGAATTTTATTTAGGGTTGTGCGTCGTAACATGTAAACCAACATGCGTTCAAATGTGCTTTGAATTATATTCTTCTTATTCTTCTGAATACGAGCTATTACAGGAATGAACATTGAGAACTGTACTTTATGTGTGAGTACTGAATAACCGGAGCTAATACTTATATTTTATAAGCATATATAATGTATAATACTAGTTTATACACATATATTATGTTTCCATGTAAAATAACCTTCCCGAAACTATTCCTTGATCTTCATAATTGTAGACGATACGTCTACAATGTAATTAAATGACTGACATAATCTTTTGCTCCTGAATCACCATGCAATATTTAGTTGTAACACTTCTCTTCATTTCCATACAAAATTACTCGGAGTGCAAACACACTTTTAATAGTTTCACATAAGCCACTGATAATATTATGGATTTTATTTCCATACGAAGTTACTCGAACTGGAAACACACTTTTAATAGTTTCACATAAGCCACTGATAATATTATGGATTTTATTTCCAAACGAAGTTACTCGGAGTGCAAACACACTTTTAATAGTTTCACATTAGCCGCGTATTATTTTATGGATTTTTTTCTGCTGTATTTGCAACCACCGACATAGAACCTATATACCAAGTATGCACAGCTTCATATCATTAGTGTACACTCCAAACGGAATTGTATGACAGGTTACTTCTTGTGATATAAATGATGTATGTTATACAATAATATTTTCCAATGACGACGAAAATAGTTTAGTGTATGTCAATTTTTAACAAAACATTATAGCAAATGGGAGTGAATTCATGAAATCATATCGGAGTGTGATGATTTTATTTTTACCGAAGACAACAAAACGTGTAGATTATTATTATTATTGTTGTTGTTATTATTATTGTTAGTATTATTATTATTATTATTATTATTATCATTATAATTATTATTATTATTATTATTATAACAATAACAATAACATTATCATTATCAGTAGTAGTAATAGTAGTTATAGTATTAGTAGTTGTTGGAGTAGTAGTAGTAGTAGTAGTAGTAGTAGTAGTAGTAGTAGTAGTAGTAGTAGTAGTAGTAGTAGTAGTAGTAGTAGTAGTAGTAGTAGTAGTAGTAGTAGTAGTAGTAGTAGTAGTAGTAGTAGTAGTAGCAGTAGTAGTAGTAGTAGTAGTAGTAGTAGTAGTAGTAGTAGTAGTAGTAGTAGTAGTAGTAGTAGTAGTAGTAGTAGTAGAATGGTTAAACAATTAAAAACGCATATACTATATAAGTCAAATAGCAATACATACACTTTGCAACATTAGATATCACTAAGACACTATTATGAAACAACACGATGTATCAAAGTAAACCATGTTTAGTACGACGTTACTCGTTAGGCGGCAAATGGCAAATGTGCGCTTACCTTCAATTGTCAAGTGAGTAACGCGGCGACTGGTTGTGATTGTTGAAAACTTGTTATACTTGTTACTGAAAACGTTTAAAAGTAAAGAATTGAACAATAATATGGGTAATAGACAGATGTAAATTTGATATTTATTTTTTTGTTCAATTAACTCTCCGACACAAGTATTCTTGTTAAAATATTAAAATAACAAACAAAGGCACTACGCAGACCTGCCAATAAACTTCTTTCAAATTATTGTATTATTCATAACACAATGTCTAGAATATATCAAATACAATTCAATATTTTCAAATACACAAGGGTATTTTTTTAAAGTGGTGTTAAATGTGTGTGAATGTTGAATTCTTATTAAAAACACTGTCTTTTGTTTCTAATTTAATTAAAAGAGAGCTGAACATTTTTATAAAACAAAAGCTGACATACGAGAATGTGTATAATAAATAACCATTTTTTCAATGATGGCAGCTTATAAGCAATTGGTTAATAAAAGTTGTTCATCATCGCTTATGCCATTCTTAGTAGTTATTAGATAAAGGCCAACCCAATAAAAGCACGACAAAAATGTTCAATGTAAAATACCAACTAATAACAGTTTTGTCGTTGGGATTTAATGCATAAGACGACCATTATTTTCCGAGGTTTTGTAAACTCCGATAGGTGTATAACGTGCAGCACGATATTTGTGTGCTGTATAAAAGGAGATGGCCATTCAGTCTTTGGATTGGCGACAGTTAAGCCGTTTTTATGCAGGTTTTATCTATAATGTGTGTTTGCTTTGCCGTATTGCTGTGCACTTGAATCAAACAAATGTAACGCAAAACCTAAATGTTGTTTTAAATAATTGGCATTTGACTATTCGATGAAAATATAACTACATATTTGTTTCGGTAAACGTTTTGAAACTGTGTTTGTGAGATTTAGTATATATTCGTAATAAATATTGATCGTATCTTTATGTGTTATGACCTTATATCGATAATGTTTTTTTATTTCTACTTAATGGGCTTGTTTTAATTTAGATCGTTATTCTTGTACCTTGTAGTTCAAATCTGGTTGTGGGATATACATGTATCATAAACATATTTGCAAAATGGTTGCAAACCACTATATGGGATTCTAGAGTTTTACACAGATTGTTTAATTGCCCCTTAATACAATGTTGGCTGTTGTTACATGTATCATCGGTGAGAGTATTGTGTGCTGGCGGAAGATTTATCATAACATATCTGGTTAATATACTTGGCTAATTTAGAAGACACGTTGCTGTATTAATATCTAGCAATGCATCTGTTCCGATTTATCTTCCGTTTATTATTTTTTTAAAGTATGAACTTTTGGCAAATTTGCTAATTAAAGATATTCTAAAGACGAAATTTGTAGTAATATTAATTGAACTGCATATGTCCATAATAAAAGCAAGTTCATTGTTTCATCAAATGCACTTTTAGATATCTGAGTGTTCAATAGTTTAAGCCTAAGAATATAATATCCTAAACAAGAGGATGTTTTGGATAGATACCTGCATGACAATTATTCAAAGCACGTCCCTATGTTTTGAACATAGCCGGTGAATAGTAATGCATTTACTAAAAACTCAATACTCTAGTGACGCTGAAACCATAACTTAGTACGTATGCTTTAAAAACATATCATAAAATATGAAGTTCGGAGCGCCTTTAAACCGGTTTAATTCCCAGAGGATTTGCAAAGACCTGTGTTTTTAACAATGCTTATCGAAACTATTTCCTGTACTTTTCCGAACACTTGTAAAAAAAATTACGTTTTTTCTTCTGAAACTGACATTTGCAAAAGAAACCAAACCTGACGTTAAGCAAACATGCTGATTTCCCACGGCGGATAACGACGTGTCTAGCTTTGAAGAACATACACTAGATATCTATATTGTGTCGATTTTAGACTGTTGGCAGAAGCCAACGGTCTTTTCAGAGGGTCATTTCCAAAGCAGGTATCTCGGAACAATTACTTCTTGTCTCAGCAGGCTACGAGTCAGTAATTCGAAACCTGAAAGGGTTCTTCTTCAAAACTGCAAAAATGCACGCCTGTTTTCTTACTTTTAAATTATTTAAGATACTAGTCATGTATATCATGCGTATTATAATGTGGATGTCTTGTGATTTATTATAATTACAGTCTCTAAAAAAGTCAATTTATTAAAAGTGTTACTTCAAACAAATGACACCTCTTTTTCCGCTATTTACTTGTATGTAACCGAAATATTTACCTTGGTGTCCTGGAATAAGATCTTTAAATTAATGCGCTACATCGGTTACTTTGGACTCGTTGCGAAAGTGTTATTTCTTGATACTGATTTTTATTCTGAATACTTAACAACAAATTACTGAAATGTGATAATTTTAAACTGTATGGAAAATTGAGAGCACACATCGTATGACCTACTTTTGACTCAGTCGGTTACGAACCACTTATAATCGATGCTCCTTATACCACGCTTCATCGGTTATTCTGCATGGCATGTTGCAAACTGACTTGTTAAATCAAATGTATATAATTCCGTTTGCATTAGATATTTAGCTTAAAAAATATTTGTTCGTTACGTACAAATTCTTTTTTATGATGTCGTATACTTTTGAATAAGAAGCCATATTTTTCAGTCTACAGGTGGGAAATTGAACTTTATTAAACAATTGTTTCATGTTTAGCAAAAATACACATATACTTGACATGCTTTTAGTTTCTTTTGTCGACAACAGTTGTTCTAGCGTTTTGATTACTATTCTGTGTCTTAGTCATTTACGGAAATGTAAGAACAATAATTTACATTTTAATGCCTGCGAACTGCAGTTCATTTCGATATGTCTGTTAATATGATACGTTTCTTAATAAAATTACCTTTAACAGATGTACTAAAACCTTCTTTGAAACAGCGTGTGGCCGCTTTTTCAACTTGTACCGTACTGGATCGGTTAGCTCCATGGCAATAGGCCAGCAAGCTCAAATCATGGTGATTCGTCCGTCATGCGTGCGTGTTTCTATTTTGTTTAATCAAAATCACTTCTGAAGCCACATGGCCAACTTTTAAGAAACTTCATAGAAATGTTCTTTCGATGCTCCTCTGTCAAAGTTACTAAAAATGAGTCCGGTTCAAGAGCTAAACATACTGAAATATTTGAATGGCATATCCTGCTTAATATGTGGCTAGTTTCTAAACTAAATGCACACACGAATGTGACTTTTGATAGTCCTCTACCAAAGTTGATCAAAGTATCCCGGTTTGTTTGAGGGTGGTCCTCTGTCAAAAGTTGATCAAAATGGGTCCGGTGCACTGCACAAGGTGGCCGAAATAGTTAAAAATATTGAAATCTTTGAACGACATATCCTGCTTAATATCTGGCTAGTTTTAAAACTAAATGCACACCAGTATTCCTTTCCATGGTCAATGGCTTCGCTGTATTGCACATCGTGGTTGTCAGATGTAGATTGTACTTGTTTTATCCTCCTTTTATCGTCCCTAAGAATGTTGCTGTTCTGTTGCTCTGGTTAACGATGAACAGTTGAGTAATTTAAATTGTATTGTAATTGATTGATGTATTTCCTTGTAATTATATTTACTTTCAACAGCAATGCTATGAGGTTAGCATGTATTTACAATAACGTACTGTGAATTATTCTAAGCCAAGTGTGAAGTTTGGCCCCAGTTTGACACTTGTGTGTGTGTGTGTGGGTGTGTGTGTGTGTGTGTGTGTGTGTGTGTGTGTGTGTGTGTGTGTGTGTGTGTGTGTGTGTGTGTGTGTGTGTGTGTGTGTGTGTGTGTGTGTGTGTGTGTGTGTGTGTGTGTGTGTGTGTGTGTGTGTGTGTGTGTGTGTGTGTGTGTGTGTGTGTGTGTGTGTGTGTGTGTGTGTGTGTGTGTGTGTGTGTGTGTGTGTGTGTGTGTGTGTGTGTGTGTGTGTGTGTGTGTGTGTGTGTGTGTGTGTGTGTGTGTGTGTGTGTGTGTGTGTGTGTGTGTGTGTGTGTGTGTGTGTGTGTGTGTGTGTGTGTGTGTGTGTGTGTGTGTGTGTGTGTGTGTGTGTGTGTGTGTGTGTGTGTGTGTGTGTGTGTGTGTGTGTGTGTGTGTGTGTGTGTGTGTGTGTGTGTGTGTGTGTGTGTGTGTGTGTGTGTGTGTGTGTGTGTGTGTGTGTGTGTGTGTGTGTGTGTGTGTGTGTGTGTGTGTGTGTGTGTGTGTGTGTGTGTGTGTGTGTGTGTGTGTGTGTGTGTGTGTGTGTGTGTGTGTGTGTGTGTGTGTGTGTGTGTGTGTGTGTGTGTGTGTGTGTGTGTGTGTGTGTGTGTGTGTGTGTGTGTGTGTGTGTGTGTGTGTGTGTGTGTGTGTGTTTTAATTCTTTTGTGCGTATTGTGTTGTGTTGTCCTGGCAACTTGTCACTAACTTTAACTAATAGACCATATGATGTTAATAAGGCTTTCTCTCATGATTCCTAGATGTAAATTCAAGGATAATGCCCAACAAAATAGATACCATCAAAGTAAAGTTCTAGTACATAGCATTGCGCCACCTTCTGTGTTTTAAAGTAGAACGTTTCAGTAAATTGAAATCTGACATTCCGTCATTTAAACGAAACTTCATCATCTGTCTGAACTTTAAGTGTCTGAATTAAATAGAATCCGCGCACTGGACCCATAAAGATGTAACTATACCCCCAACATTCAGCATCAGGCATGCATCGGATAGCACCATTGATAAGCCAGTGAAGATAAAAGAATCAATAAGTATAATTTATGATCACCTTACCCATAACGCAAATATGTTTTTGGTTACACAGAACAGCTCTTTAGACCTGGAAAAGAGGACCATGCCCTATCAAATGTATCCATCGTGTCTCAGACAACGAAGAATGCCAGTATAACTGTAAGGACGCATTCGAGCATCTTTGCCAACTGGAAGACATATGAGGTACAAATAGTATACCACTATAACAAACGTGGGCACGGGAAAGGTCAGAGTGATGGCATTGAAGCTGGAATTAAGAACACACTTTATGGTCACGTTTTAAGTGAGAAGACAGTCAATAACGAGATTAAAGCATAATCTAAGCAAAAATAAAAACCTACATGTATTGAATGTTTCATCCAATAGAGTTCAACACTCAGGAATACAGGAGTCCATGGCTGTCCGGAAGATCAAAGGAACTCCGTCTTTCCACATGGTCAGGCAGTGGATACCAGTTACGGCAATACTTCCTTGCCAATATCTTGGTTGTTTATGATCGAAATGCATAACATAACAGATAGGTCCATGGTACTATGAGCAGGTTCGGCACAAATATCAGTTCTTTAATCTGTGACTTGGAACATCAGTTCCGTGGAGTGATTGGCCTTCTACTAGACCATGCATTTAGTCTACTAGTATCCCTACTGAAAGCAGTAGCAGTAGGCATTCCCTTTAAATTTTGCTTTACTCTACACTAATTTAATACGCCAATTATTAACGACATACATGCCTTGTACAAATACACATGTAGACATTTGCATACAATAACTAAGACATGCATAGCCCCGGGCATGATTTAGAGAATCATACATGTATGTACTAACCAATAATAATGTTGTATCTTACTTTTGCTATCCATACCTTGCTTTAGAAAACTTGCTTACTTTTACCTAACTTGCTTCATTGCTTTCCCTTAACCTTAGTGAGGATCACCTAGTTCTGTCAGAGTTAGCACCATTGCAAATGTTATACAAGAAACGTTGATGATCATTGTTCTCCCCAGACAACTGTTGAAACTAACATGTCAGTATCTGCCAAGAGTGTTGCAAATAAGGGTTGGCAGATACATGGAGATACAAATGCTCCTGGCAAAAGTTGCTTTTATGCAGTATCAGACCAGCTAGCAAAACCTTATTCTGCATAATAAGTCAGTTATACTGTGCTTAGAAAAGTGAGTTAGTGATGGAGATTAATTACAAAATATATATTCTAACCAATGCAGTAACAGATTGTGTATCCGCTGTAAGCAAAGCATATTACCATAGTTCAATGTTGTTTTAAAAACCAGGAGATTGCCAATAGCTCGGGAGGAGTTTTAACTATCCGCGGCAAAACCCGGATCGGTATTTTGCATATTCGCACAAATGAAATAACACACTATGAAACCCGAAGCGAACATACTTTTTGTGCATTAATTAATGCAAAGTTTACTTCGAAAAAGATCCAATTTCGACATTTGAGACAACGTGTTTGCAGTATTAAAGCTAATGTAATCGATATTGATTACGTTTAAGAAACAAATGTTCAACAATTTAGTAAATACTGAATGCAGAATTTGCATTGTCATGCCAATATCTAAATTGTGTTGTTGTTAGACATATTTGATTTAAATAGTATTTATTTCACAAAGAAACATGTACAATTAAACTGTACATGGCGGGTGTATAACATTCAATGTTTAAGTTGCATCTGTACTATTAAATAGATTGCGTTGTTTGTCTGCGATTACACTCATAAATCATAGACTTCCGTCATGCGAATTGAAATGTAAATAATTGCTTACATCGGTATTGTAAACAAGAAATGTGCAAAGGTTTCTTTCCGCATTTAGCGTCGAATCTTCTAACGGTTAATTTTCTGCTTTGTCAGATATGAATTCCAAAGTTATTTGCAAGCTACGTAAAAGGGTACAAGTCCGTCCCCAAATATGTCATCAAAATGGACATGACATATACATTCCAACATAACGTAGGTATCTGTCTAAGAAAGGCGTTAAACATTAGGAATTGTAACGTTTGAGAAGAAAACTAAGGCATAATTTTAGTACAATGAATTTGAATATACTTTTAGTAACCAATGTTTAAATTTCTGAGAAAATAAATATTAGACATTTGCACATTCATATTCAAATTGTCAAAATAGTTGTAATTTATAATAACATGTTTTGGCATCAAAATGGTCAGGAAGATCCCCTCTCTTAGAATCTGTTGTATGACACTTTGTCACCCTTGGGCATTTCGAAATAATCCATAATGGCCGCCAAGATGGCCGCCTACAATTATAAATCGGTCTATGGGTTTGTATATCACCTTAATAGTTATTTCACATACTCCAAACCATACACATTGATAGCATGTGTGTTTTTAATGTATCTGAATTTTCAAAAGTGTTTATAGGCATGTTTTAAATCCAAAATGGCCGCCAAAGTTTTAAAAATGTATTTTTAGCTGTTTTAATGGTAATAATTGGACTATTGCATTTTACTTGCATAAAAGTTGTATTTTAACTAATAGTATGCGTGTTATTAATGTATTTGTATTCTTAAAAGTAATTATAGGCAGGTTTTAAATCCAAAATGGCCGCCAAAGTATGAAAATTGTAGTTTTAACTGTTTTTTAATGGTAATAAATTGGACAATTGTATTTTATTTGCTTGGAAGTTGTATTTTAATTAAATTGGAGAATTGCATTTCATTTGCATGTAAGTTTTATGTTAACAAATAGTATGTTTGTATCTGTTTCAATGGTGAAATTTGACGATTGTATTTTATTTGCATTTACAGGGTGTTTCATAATATATGTTACACTTACAAACCTATTTGACATATATTATTGTTAAAAATAATACAACAAAAGTAATACCATGTAATAGGTTCAAGAATACAGTTTAATAGCGTGTACTGTATGTAAGGTTACATAAAACAGCAAGAGCGGCCAGCACCTTTAAAACGTACATCTTTTTTCATCAAATGTTCGAAATTATCCTTCAATTTTGACGTCTCACAGCAAGCAGTCTCTAAATCATACAAATGTACTAAAACAAAAATGCAAGGACAAGTCTGTCTTCAATTTAGTTGTAAAAAAATATCACGATGGAAACTACAGAAAACTTGACAATAATGCACTACATAAAACCTTCTTACCTTAATTGAAAGTGCTATTGATGTGAAAACTACTGAAGTTAAACATTGACACATCCCCCTCTTTGTGGGCAAATGTATTGATCATCGTTTTGAAGATGCAACTTACAATGGCAAAGTTATTAGTATAGTGCCAGGGTTTCCAGAATGGTATTATGTCAAGTATGACAACGACCCAGCTGTGTATGTTTATAATTTAAAAGAAGATTATAACAATGGTGATTTGAATATAACAGTTGAACCACAATTCTAGTCAAACAATATCTGAATAGCTTTTGAAAATAGGGCATTTTTTACTCATCTTGGACATTTTGCTGCTGCTCGTTTTGTTATAACATTTGTAGAGATAGTGTGTGAAACCTGAAACTACTTGTCATGTACATGTATGCAACAGATCACAATCTCTTGATCAATCAATTACATAGTTGACTTCTTACCTAACTTTTTTTTTCAAATTTACACTCCAAACAATGTTTGCCTGCTAACTATCTTCATTTACACTTTAAAATTTATTTTAGCTCTATTTTGTTGAAAGCTTGTAGCTAATTGACACAATTTCGAGTCTGTTTTCTGTGTTGAACCAGTACATGGTGTCTTATTTTAGAAAAGATTATTCAAACACTCCCCAAGTATAGATCTATATAACAACCTTCAGATTGCAAGGCAGATGCTTTATATATTACACCACTGCGTCTTTATAAATTCAGTCATAACTTAATGCTGACCCAACCCAAACACAAACCACTTTTGCATATTTTTTGCTTCTGTTATTTTAAGTAATTTAAGTTATTTAAATGCATGATTTTTTTTATTTAACACTGTGTAAAATGCATTAATTCTAAATACGCAAACATAGTTAAACTGATCAATCAACAAATATTAAACCTTGTTTTCATAAATTCATAGAGCTTATAAAGAGTCTGTATTGTTTAATGATTATAAGTTTGCCTTCAATTGCCAGTATAATTAACATACACATTGATACTTTAACACTCAAACTGTTTGTCTTCTTTTTCAGGTATCTGCTTGTTGGACTGCAGATTATGGAGCATTATTGATAAGCAATCCTAGACAACCCGCAGTCTTCCAATGTGAATTGTCTTTCATCTGTTTGTATTAAACACGTGTATTTACCGTTAATAAATAAAGGCTGTATTAATAATAATGTAAAACTGTAACTGTTTCGCTTGTCTACAATTGCACATTTATGTACTTCCTCTTAACGTTTTCAATGCTTTGATGTGAATAACTAATTGGAAAATGTCAAAATATTGAAAAAAAATTGTATTACTTATTATTCATTAACATTGTGGTTATTTCAGTCATGTTATATGTACACTATTACGCTTACCGGTATTTTATTACAATTATACCTTATACAGAAATAGTGTCTTTTCACTCTTTCAGTGAATTCGTACAAACTAAGATTTTAAAATACAAGTTTAACCAGATGTCATATGTTGTTACAATGTGATATAATGGAATTTTCTGTTGTATTTTGGTTGTATGTTTTCATTTTAACTTAAAACAACTGACTTAATCCAGTTCTATGTTTTGTTTCCAGAAAACTAGGACTTGGGTCATGTTGTTTTTTTCATACAGTGCTTTTCAAATGCTGTATTGGGTACCATTGTACAAAATGATGTACCTTCGAAAGTGAGTGAGATATTTGGAAAAAAAAAAGTTTTTTGTATGGAAATGATGATGCTTGACGGTGGAATAAATATTGTATAGATAGGTAAATTAAAAAAAGTGATGTTGCATTGCTAATTTTACCCGTTTCTAGGATAAATTTTATAAAACCATACCCGTCTGACATTGCAAATAATGGTGTGTAGAGATGAGAAAATTTATTGTGCAATGTAAATGTTTTATTACAGATACTCGTGTACATTATTATCCTGCTTTTTATTGTGTTCCGTTTTAAAATGCAATTTAAAGTTTAAATAAAAATGGAATATACTTATGTGTTTGTGTTTTGCAACTATCTAGGCTTAAATTTTTACCATATTCCAATGAATATTGCTATATGTAAACAGACTCGGCGTCAGAATAAAAGGTATTATTAAGTCATGTATCCGTGCATGCACGCACACAATTAAAACCGGTATAGCGCATGTGTGAACACATAACGAAACAAATACTCGCCTGACTTAATCTACCTTCCATTTTCAAAAACAAATTACATCATGTTTACACAAGAACAAGTTTCATTTTTTATCTGCTTATTCGTATTGAACATATAAACAGCTAAACGTAATTGTATCAAATCTCTTTCTAAATTGACAAACAACGAGTATGTATACAGGAATTGTTTATATTACGCATGGAGGCATATTATGTATGCTACACATCTGTCGTTAACAAAAAGAGACCGCAGCAGCAGCTGCAGAATAATGATTTTCATTTAATTTTAATATCATATCAATGAAAAACATATTGTTGCAATTCTGTCACAAATGTTTAACATAATAACTGATAAAAATTGAGGAGTTAATGAAATCGGTATCCGGACAAAATCCCCCCCCCCCCCGGACAAAATCCCTTCTGCTCATGTTTGCATACCCGGACATAACTGGGAGAGTTAGATTACTATCCGGACAAATCACTCCCGATAATTTTACACCCCAGAAATAATCCCCTCTGGTGAGTGAATTGTCACAACCTTATCCGAAACCTTGGTAATACCGTAAGAAATTGTAATATTTATAATATCTTTTTGTCTGTAACTTATTTTAGTACTTAGTACTTGCGTTTGAAGAACCATTTGATAAAACAAAAAGAATTATATTAATTCAGTCAATAATATTGTATAATGCTGTTACCAAAGACATAACAATTCTGGACAGGAAACAATGCTTAGTATGAGTAGTGTTATGAATTCATAATTCAGACTAATAATGTCATGGCTGAAGGTATTCATATTTTCAAACAGCTGCCGTAATAAATTATTTTATATCACAACCCCGTCCGAATTATCATTAGGCAAAGCTATCAGGCATATGCAGATAATGGACGGAGACTGTCAACAATCAGTTCTCGATGCAAATTTCAATATTAAAAGAAATACATATGTCACAATACAATCACACAATAGGCATCTTGTTCGTTGGTTGGACGCGTGTGCTGTTTGGAACAGACGAACAATAACAGACGAGTCCCAACAACATAGACACTGTTGAAGTATTGGTAATCCAATAGGGACCCATAGTTCAGAATATTTACTAACACCAGAAATACATTAGCACTGCACGCTATAATCTTATCCTATATATAGAGTGTGATTTATGGTCGTGCGTTCTAAATGCGATATGCAGAAACTATCCCATAGATAAAACTTTCCTTTATTTAAAGTTTATGTGATTGGAAAATACATCATGTCCTAAGTGTTTTCTATTTATTTATATTTTTTCCATTCAGGAGATATATACTTGTATGACGCATTAATGACTTCTGATTTATGTTTGATGTACTTAATGCTAAAAGCGCCTTGTTGGACCGCACAGAGTTCACGCTGTATTCAGCTTACTTGTGGGCTGTATACGTCGGTTGACAATGTATACAGCTTACGGGTGAGCTATATTCGTCGATTGACAACGTATATAGCTGACGTAAGTTGTATACGTTGGAAATATGAATACGCTTTTGAAATAGGTAGTTCGTCTTAACGTATATAGCTTATATGGTGAGTGACCAGTATTAAAGAGTATTAATGATAGAAGTAGCAGTAGCAGTAGAGTAGCAGAAGAACAAGCAGCAGCAGCAGTGGTAGTTGTAGTTGTAGTTGTAGTAGTAGTAGTAGTAGTAGTAGCATTAGGAGTAGTAGTAGTTACTGTAGTAGTAGTAGTAGTAATAGTAGATGTAGTAGTAAAAGTAGTAGTAGTAGCAGCAGTGCTAGTAGATGTTGTTGTTGTTGTGTTGTTGGTGGTGTTGTTGTTGTTGTTGTTGTTATTGATGTAGAAGTAGTAGTAGTAGCAGTAGTAGTAGAAGAAGTAGAAAAAGTATTAGAAAGATATTTATTTAATGAGGTAGCTCATTTATTACATAATACTTCATTATACAAACACAGAAACTGATTATGAAGCTTTCACTGAAACATAAACAAAAGTAACATAACAAAGTCATTATAGTTAAAACAAAAATCGTTAACAAATCTAGTAGAAAAAGTAGTAATAATAGTAGAAGCAGCAGTATCTGCCAGACAGTATACGTATACAGCTAACGGCGAGTTGTAATCTGTGTAAGCTGTTTTATAATCAGCGTATACAGCTCACGCGCAAGCTGTAGACGGTCTAACACTTGTAAGACCGTGTAGTGCCTGCATTTGGTGAAATTGATAAACGTTTTACAGTTCACAAGAAAAACTATTCATGGAATAATAATTTTGTATCCGTTGAGACATTAAATGCATGTTTTATGAAAGAGCGTGTTACGATTTAGCACTTAGTTGTGAATTAATATGAACCAGTTTATGATTGCGATTGTGCATTATCACAGGATTAAATTGGACAGATTTATATTATAAGATTTAAATTGAAAAATATTTTTGTTCAGGTCGAACACATAATTAATTCGCCAAATATAATCTGTACTCGTGGTTTATTTTCATATGTTAGATGTATATTTGATTTTTTTGATTTTATTAAAACAAACTACAATTTTCGGTTCCTCATAGAAGCTATAATCGCTGTCATGGTGGAAAGGCATTTAACTTCAACAAACGCATTTCTGTGAACCATCATTTTTTTATCCTTTGGCAAAATTGGCATCTGCTCTGTGCGTTGAATATTCTTTCGCAATCAAATACGTGTATTAGATGTTGAACGTCTGCAGTAAAGTATGTTATGTTCCGAAACTTGTGATGCTCACAGGTCATTCTATTTTATAGAGCGCTCACATAATAATTGCGAACATTTGCGAGACGTTATTACATGTACTTTCTTGGTAGATTTTCAGAGCTTTTCAACCTTGGCGTCCAAATGTGAAATCTAGGTCTTGTGTGTCCTTGACCTTTAGTTATGGCTGCGGCCTTTATCGAAATATATAGTTTAAAAAGTCTATTAGAACATACCAAGTGTAGTTAACTTATACAGAATAACGAATTGATTTTTCTTCGCCAAGAATGCTTTTAAAATATACACAACAGTTAAACTATATGTCAAACGAGGAGTTTAATTTCCTTGTCGTTATACACAACAGTTATGGGTTCTGGATAACCTTATTAGCAATTTCTGTATAGAAATATCCACACACTACGCTAGTCTGTTCGTCTAAGACCTTTCTAAATATCAGTGCGACCGTGGGCGAACGTGCCGCAGCACCCCAGCAAAATCAGGTCATAAATGAAGTTGGTGTAGTAGTTCTATATCTGCAATCTCAACACTTTTGCTGCCGTAGCAACCAAAATATATGTCGAATTAAAACATATTCCGTTGTTGCTCAATCTGCAAATTGCGCAAATGTCCTCCATAACCATACCGCGTTCGATAAACTTAACGGAAAAAAAACGGTAGTCTGCGAAAGTGTGCCACCTGAAAAAAGAATGTGTGCCATACTTCACACATATATTTTACGAAAGTCAAATTAATTTAGACAGCTTTGAGAACTGTTATGGCATGTTATTAATTTTTTGAAAATGCAATTCATTATTATTATAAAACAATCATCAGTAAAATGGGGCTGACTTATCGGTCGTTAATGCACAAGATGCTTTAGGACAAACGTGCGTATAAGGTTTACAGGAATACATATCTCTTACACGCCTAAGAGCGAAGGTATGCATGGTCGTTTCCAGGACTTAGATACGGTTTTGCCGGTGCATGCTTTGGGTTTAAACAGTGTCCTTACAAATCACAAAGTATTTTTACGGTAACACTCACATTTTCCTACACAAATTCCTTTTATGTCACCTGTTATAAATGGTATTCTTTTTATAAAGCACACATGTACATTTATTTATTGCCATCCGTATCCAGCGCACAAAGTTGTTTTGTTGCCCAGTAGTTTCCTAAAGGATTCACGTTCGCACTTGTTGACAATGTTGTTAAATAAGACAGAAACAAGTGCTTAGTCCCCCTACTGATCTAAACATAGTATTTTCCTCTTGTTATACTATTAAATAAATAACATAACGTCCTTGCATAGTTTAGACAAATATTAAGTTACAATCAAAATCAAAATAAAATCCTTGTGTTATTGATGGCGTGCAATGTATAATAATTAAGTAACATTTAGGTCATCTTGCTCTTAATGCAATTATGTTTCCACAATTCAATGGACAAATGTGCACTTAATCTCATCAAACGGTCATTAGGACCGAATTGATGACAAGTATTCCAATACATGTACTGTAGTGATACATGTGTCTCTACAATCTACAGATATTGACAACTCAGACGGAATTCATTGCATGCTATTAATAGTTCATAATTTCGGCTAGTAGTAATGTTTTTTTGCGCACATAGGATTGGAAATGTTACATCAAGCAGTTGCTTAAGGTTGTCATTTGAAATGCAACCAGCTAACGTAAACGTTTTTAGCTTTAAACAGTTAAATGTCAAAGCTTAGCAGCATTCTTAGAATAAATAAAAGTAGCATCCGCACAACAATTTCACGTCGAATAACTCTGTTGCAATATATGTTTCTTCCTGTCCAGATGTAATCACTAGTCATACCCAACTATTGTTCATGTAAGAAAACGTTTTATTTACTTTACAATATTTGTACACTATGTATTGCGTTCCGTATTTGATTGTCTTTTTTCAGACTCATCGACCGCTCTTATTATTAAATGGCTAAATTCATATCTGATTTCTAGTCATACTAATAATTTCTTTCCGACAAACTAGCGACAAGGACAAACGTTACTGTTCCCGTGAGATTATCTTAAGGACGTTTATTTCGTAACTATGGAAGGGTTTTAATTTAATGGATTATTGCTGAAATGTATGTTAACCATGGGCAACCTACCACGTTAATGCTAAGAGCAGAAACCACATAGTGTAATCTGTTCTATTCCTGGAGTCTTTAACAACAAAAAAGAAAACTAGGGCGTTATCTGTTTAATAAACTTTGGAATTTGTTCAATGTTTTCATGCTAGTGAATTTGATTTTTCAGTGGTTGGATCTGGGTAAATTTAAAATATTGGGACTAAGAAATAAGTTGTTAGGATGAGAATGTTGTTTATTCCATAACATGATTACTGCTTCCATTCATACTGGAATTTAACTTACTAAAATGTCCAGGCGTTGTTAATATTTTTGTTACTAGAAGTTCAAAGTGACCGGAGGCAGACAAAATGTATTGTTTTTAAAAGTCCATAGTGACCAGGAGTGGTTCATAATGGCCTGGCTTTATTAATATTTCATGATACTATAGTTCATAAAGATCTGGCCTTGTTAGTATTTAATGTTACTAAAAATTCATAATGACCTGGCCTTGTTAGTATTTAATATTACTTCGAGTACATAATGACATTACTATAAAACTGTATATTTCGTATGTATTGACACAAATTTCACAATAAAAAAAAGAACCGTGAGCATGCATGCATTAACACAGTTTTTCAGAACGAGAATACTATCAAAGACGCAATTAGGATTAAAGAAACAGTAAAGGAAACATGCAGTTTATGCCATCTATATTGTCTCAATACTTAATCAGCCTGAATTCCCCGCTTGTTTGCAAGAAAAGAAAGCTCTCAAGTAAGTTCTATGTTTGATGTCATATTCTAACTTCACATATTAGAATGTTGTTACATGTTATTTTAAACGAAATCAAGAGCTCGGGAGTTTGTCATCCTTTAATCATAATTCAATTAATATGCCGCTGTTTTCACAAAGTCTTTATCAGTCATTCTGGAACTTAAGCCTAAATCCCAAGAAAGCTAGCCTATTTATAAATACAGTGAGTCTGTATTACAAACGGCCATTCATGCAATGTTGGACGAATATGTCGTACAATTCATAGCTGGAAGGCTTTCAGGCATAGTTACGAAATAAACGTCCTTAAGATGATCTCACGGGAATAGTAAACTTTGTCCTTATCGCTAATTTGTCGCGAAGAAATATTTAGTGTGAATTGGATCAGATATTTACTATGGTCAATCAATAGTTAGAGCGGTCGATGTGTCTGGGTTATTATAATCACACCATCACCGTTTCCCTACTGCATCTTAAGATGTGGATGTTAAGATGTTGAAATAATTTAAGTGAAACAGAAAGCCAAATGTAAGGTGTCTAGAAAATTACACACCGGTAATATAAGATAGATGGTGCAAAGTAAGCATTGTTGATATCATTATAGTAGTAATAAAGGTGCAAAGCCTGTTACCAATGTCGCAGAGCTTCCTGTTCTTAAAATACGAAGTTCAGCATGAAGATTTTCGATTGTTTGCATTTAAATCTTGACTCTTAAAGTATTCCAATTTTCTACCACAATTTGCCGGAGTTACTGTCGACATACAATCATGCCCGTCTAGTTACGATATATTAGGAAGTTTCAGATAATACCGCAATGGAGTATATATCTGATTAGACTTGTACATGTGTTCAAACGAGTACGATTGTGTGAAGCGGTAGTTAAGTACATACGTACATATGGTGTGTCCACTTAAAGGAAGCTTACACAAATGTATCATTTGATGAAATATGACATAATTTGTCGGAGCGATAAAAGAATATAAACAAACAATAAACTAGCACGAAACTGTCCCTTAGCAAGCATGTGTAATACTTCAGAACTAGTCCTCTATATAGATCATGTCGAACAAGTGTTTACAAC
The DNA here is from genome assembly GCA_027627225.1 of Congeria kusceri. Lineage (NCBI taxonomy): Eukaryota > Metazoa > Mollusca > Bivalvia > Myida > Dreissenidae > Congeria > Congeria kusceri. The sequence continues at coordinate 68,968,655 of CM051027.1, forward strand.
ATCGATTAATGTCCAGCTTTGTCCATGCGTATTGGGAAATCATCATTTATAGCATAAAAGTTAATAGTTATGGTGAAAGTGTGATAAACATGTATTTTAAAAACATCATGCACTGATGCTCAGCAAGCATGTTAAATTGTCAAGTTCCAATTTTACCGTAATTTCACGGCTTTTTTTTTCCTTATATAGTTGAGGCTTGTAAAAGGGTACTTCACAATCCGAAATATGTAACATGTTTCAAAATTGTGGCAATAAAACTTCACAAATCAAATGGATATCCAAATTTAACGTTCATTGATAAAGAGTATTTTCATACCAGATACATTGATTATTGAATTATATGTAAACAAAACATAGATTATATCGAAATAACAAATCAAATATATGTGAATACAATGTTGTTTTTTATTAGATTTTCTGGTCAATATTGAACGAAAACGGTGCATGACATTTTTTCACAATTTAACATTTTATCGCGCTTATATTTCACAAAATGGAAAGGCCTAAGCCTCTACACAAATGTTGGAAAAAGCAAAAAATCTAAGGGTGTTCAGCACATTTATTAATTTTATTTGTCTTAACACAATTCAGCTACATCCATTATGTACATGTTAATTGAAAATTAGAAAATCAAAATTATTTCCGAGCTTTTCTTCCTGACAATATAAAGTGAACATACATGCCAACGAAATTTAAAGTAGCTAAATTTGCTTTATTGGTTAGAATTAAAATATAGCAAAATGTAAGCCATCTTCATCAAATTTTTCATAAAAAGTAATGCAGATCAAAACTGTATTTATTACTTTATTTACGAGGTGACAGGATTTGGGTCAACAATAACCAATTTTGTCGTAACGACATGCTATATTGTGAGTGTTGAAAAACCGTTCAACCACACAGACAATTGGGAATTGAATTTATGTCACTGTTGCGTACAATTGCACATGACCCGTCACAATCTTGATATTTTCAGACAAAATAATAATTCATTCTGTAACAGAGGCCGTGCAAGGGACGATTCGTTATTTCCATGGATATAATACACACTCTATCAACATGTCATTTCGTTCACTTCAGTATATTTGTAGTTCTTCTGTACAGACATATGTTCATGCCTAAGTTAAAGCATGACAATCGGCCGTATTCCCCGAGCAGTTTAATCTTCGTTGTGAATATCGGCATGACAATCGGCCGTATTCCCCGAGCAGTTTAATCTTCGTTGTGAATATCAGTTTTCAATGACAAACGCGTATCGTTTGATAGCAAAATCTTGTATTCAAATACAAAATATAACCATTGCAAGCGAAAAGCAATGCAACGTATTGTTATGTTGTTTGCATTTGATTATTCTTTCGCAATCACTTACTACGTATCATATGCATTGGATCTTGTTGATGAATTGGAATTTTTATCAACACAATACTCCGTGTCGTGATCTCTTCTGTTGCACATATCCTGTCCACTTCTCTGATTCCTAGTCCCACAAGTACATGAGAACTTATAATCGTTTTCACGTAGTAGCGCATACAGGAAGCGCATGTGTTTGGACTAGCTGATATCCTACACATTTATTTGAATTATATTTTGCATATTTGACGTTTAAAAAGCGACTCTATGGAGTTTCATTATTCCTATATTTAAGCAATATAAAACAGTTGTTTAGCTGCTGATAGAACACTATGAAGTATTGACATTGCAATAAAGCAAATAATAATGAATATGAATATGTAGGCTTTGTTGGAGCTACTGTTACATCGGGAATAGATTTATCCTTATTTCTGTAGTTATGTGTACAACGAAACAACGAAACACAACTCCTCTGTTGCCTTTATTTGAAACCTAGTTTAGATTTTTTTTTTTTTTGAATTTTTTGTAATATGTTGGTTACGTAAAAATGGCAAAAAAAACATGTAGTGCTACATTAGTTTGGATTTTGTATTGAAATTTCGAGTTTATATGTTTCTTTAAAACATTAAACAGTATATAGTGCTACCGAAATGTCAGTCGAAGAAGGTATTATAGCTGTTAACATTTTACAAAATATTTCACATTTATGGCTAGTTGTATTTTTTAATAATTATGTGTTATGTAGTATATATATCGTAACTATTGCTAGTATATCGATTATTTTAACCAAATATGCCAAATGGCCGGAAATAATAGCTAAATATAACATTTTTAGAAACTGCACAATTTACGTCATCTAAATGTAGCCGGTTCATGACTTCACGCTGTTAATGTACTGTGTTTTCGAAGGCAAAGTATGAAATAATATAAACCTGATTGTTATAAAATTTGTCAGACGAAGTATTTTGGAGCATTATTATATCATGATTTCAAAGGATAGCGTTGACTGTCTGGCAATAATGGAAAGAGCGCTCACATCAATTTATGAAACAAGAGATAAAAAATGAGTTCTTGATATTTGAACAAAAGCAACAACATATTAAGAGTTTATATAACAAGTTGCTGACAATGTCACTGCTATGATATTCTGTTCTGTTCTTAACATAGTTTCGTATGGTGTTTATAATTAGATTTTAATAACATCACGCTGTGTGAATGGTCAATCATGATAAACGTACATGAATAGAACATATCAAATACATCATCGATACCAAAATATTACTTATTCGTCTCATCATTAAAATGATCTTGTATAATACAATCATAATTATTGAAGTTTAATAATATACACCATTTGTACAATACAAGTCCAATGCATGGCAAACATAAAAGTGTCAGACAATTTAAAGTAATTGATCAATCTATCTCAGTACTTTACAGAGATGAGGACTAAGTTCGATTATAGTGTTATGGAAAAAAAAGCAGAACAGAATTAATTCAAGCGCTAATTTTATTTTTCACATATTTTGTATGTGGTAGGTTGCAAATATGATGACCATAACTGTATTTTAAAACGATTTCTGCTTTGATAGAAATGTTTCCAATAGGACAAAGACTAATGATTTAGGTATGGTTAACTCTTGCACATCATGCGTCTGGACAGGAAACGGCGTCTTTTGCTTCTAAGTTTCCGCAGACTAAAATGTATGATGAGTATTTCGAGCATTCAACCTTGATAACATTTAAGTAATTTGCTTTATATTAGATCGCTCGTATAGTAGTACCACGAGGAAAACCTAAACGTGCGATGCATGTAATGCAAGACAATGTTGGAGCTACTTATCGCAATATCTACAGAGACATGTTTATCACTATAAAAATTGCACAATATGTCATCTTGGTGCTGTTCGTTGGTAAGAATTTAGAATACGTTGTTGTGCAATGTGTGTCATTTTTTTATAACTTTGTGTTATTTTGGACAGTATCAACCAGTACAAATATTCGTTAAATCAAGTTTCGAATTTTCCGAAAAGCAATTACGGTACAAACTTTACTACGAAATTACATAAATCAGATAATGCAATTACAATTTTACTTTAAGGGAAGTACGCGTGTCCAATGTCGATGCTTCTCTGAATATTTCTGATTTTGCCAGATGTGCATAACAAGTATAGATACAATTGAATTGGAAACCACATCATTTATCTATTATTGATGACATCGTCGCCATTAAACAAAATAAGGAAAACATTAATTTATTTCGTAAAAGTGTAAAGCAGTCATGTGTTACATGAGCCGAACCCTTTCAGATATAAAAGCAGTATTTCATATCATATATTATATTTATTGAATAATAATATTGAATAATATGATGAGGCATGATATAAAATCAGTACAGAATAAATCCCTATATACAGTGAATATAATTTCTAACTAAACACTTACAAATATTCATGATAAAATGGTAAATCCTTATAGACAAAAACATTTTATTTCAGAGACATTTCTTCCCATGTATGCGTCTTGTTATTATAACTTCCTTGTCACATTCAGGTTAAAGGTTAAATAAAGCTCTGTTTAATGAATGACACTGGATGAAAACTCTAGTGAATCAATATCGAAATATATTGGATGTGTTTTATACAATTTTGTTCTAGTATTATGGCATGTTATAACAATACACAAGTTTAAGCTGCAACTGCAAAAACTGGATATTAATGTATTACCTTTAAAAAATGCAAACGAGAATTTTGATACCCCAGACGTTCTACAAACATTATGAATACTGGATACTTTGGTTACAACGGCCACAGCGACAAACATACTGTCTAATTTTGTAGGCTTGTAGTGCCAATTAACATCTCGCCTGGAATCCGATCGCTCCGCCCACTTGATCACGTGACCATGCGGTCTGGAAACCTCGACAAGCAGAAAACAAAATGGCGGCTATGCTTAGATTACGCGATATTCCGGATGATTTTGGAGAACATTTTTTGCCTTATAAATGTTTGCTACGTCAACGTATTCAAGGAAGAAAATTTGCTAATGAGTCATACATTGACTCTGTGTGAATATTTAGGGGAAATGATGACGAAATCGACGTAAAGTCTCGTATCTTCCGCAGTCAAAGAAAGGGAGAAGATCCACATACTGTCAATTTGTCGATGTCAAAAACGGCAATTACGATCGCACATTGCAGTTGTAAGGCAGGGTAAGTGCTTTCCTATTTGTGACATACATATTACTTATCGTAACGTTATTACTGACAGGATATGTTTGTAATTTCGTTGTAAAAAAAATAACGATAACGACGATTCTCACATGTTATGATGATAGGGCTACTGTAATACAGATTTGTACGTGGTTGACATCATGATGTATTACTCTCAATAAAGGGAAACACCTGAACTTAATGATAACATTGTTTACACTTCCAAGTTTAACACCAGCATATTTTCAAATATTAAAAGGCAGCAGTTTGATAACATATCAGAATTATTATTAATTAATGAAGAATAATGTACATTATTTTATATCTTTGTGCAGGATTGCTGGAGAATGCGCTCATGTGTTGGCCGTGGTGTTGAAGCTAACCGACTGGATTTTGGATGGTCTTACGGAAGTACCAAGTCAGCCATCTAGTACCTCCTGTCCACAGCAGTGGGACAAGCCAAGGGGATCTAAGATCCAGGCTGAGCCAGTCTCTACCATGGTACTATCCCGGTCAACAAATGTGGACAGGAAAGAGACCTATGACAGCCATCTTCAATGACTACAGGTTGTTACCGTGTTGTTTTTAACATAAAAAACTAATAAACTCTAGTATGACTTTATTCACAATATGCAACATAATAATAAACATCATAATAAGCATTGCACAGTCCAGTTTATTGTGGCCAAGTGCACGATAAAAACAAAAAGACTAACATATAAATCTAATTCTAATTTTGTTCGTTTTTCAGAAAAATCAGTCTTACAGAGAAAGACATCGGTCTACTTTCATCGTTAAAGGACACTCCACTGGGGTACTTGGCCTGCAAACCAGAACAGACCATCACAACAGACCATGGACCACAAGCTGTTGGCAGTACCCTTTCTCACCAGGTAACATGTTAGTCTTGCACAAGCAATGGCATGAAGCCTGTCAAAAAGCAGCAACAGAACCATATTTGGTTTATAGATGGGAACAAACTTATTTCAATTTTATGGCCAACAATTTTAAACTTTTTAACCCTAGAAATGGCACGCTCTACATGTACACGGTGCCTGGCTATTTTCCTGGTTAGTTTGACATCGCTGTCAGACATTAAAAAACCCTTATCCACCATGATTCCATCCCCTTTCTTTATTTTCCCACAGTCAATAAGTTGTTGAAGCATATCCGGGAGTCCACATTGATTAGTAATTTCTTTATCTGAAATGGCACCGGAAAATAACATGGAAATAAATGTAAAGGAGCCTCTGGGGTCAACTCCAACCAAAGCCTTCAATGTTGTAGCAGATTTGTAGTCCGAGTAGCACTGGCTTTGGGAATGTAATGATGAGGGCCTTTCAAGTTTTATCTCTGTTCCGTCCAGTATAAGTAAAGTGTTCGGAAAGTCCTCTTTGTATTTCTTCGGCATTTTATCCACAATTATATCCCTGTCCGGCCAAATTGGTACTGAACCAAATCGGTAAAACATGTAGTTTATCCAGTTTCTAAATAGACCACCTGCGTCGGTAGGGCTGATATTGAAGAGATTCGCAATGTGTTGGAACTGCAGGTTTAGTCTAAGTTTGATCAGTGTCAACAGCAGCTGGTCTTCCAATTTCATTTTTTTAATACTTGAAATTGTTTCTTGGAAAATCAAATGGACATTCATTCGAAGTGGGTACCAGGAACTGAAAGATGGTCAAAAATTTCAAATAAACATAGCCAGTGTAGTACTGGAAGTTTTTTCCCTTCATTGTTCTAAGATACTCAACTGAAAAAAGTTGTCTGTTTACAGATTCTTTTGTTGTTTTTTTCATTTGTTTCCTTAGTGAACTATTCACTCTTGTTAGCTCTTCATTTCTCAGCACTTGGTCAGCCATTTTTCGGTGCAAAGTTGCTTGAACAGCTTGCAGTTGTTGTTTCAAAGCCTGGTTTTCTGCTGTTAGGGCCAACATCTCCAGAGGAGGAACATCTGAAAACAGAAAAATAAAGTTATAAAAGACAAATTATTTCAATATTTTTTTTTTCCAGATACCACTTATCCATCAAGTAGACAATGTGTTGAGCCAAACGCAAGACGAGGCTCTAGCGATTGTGACCAGCGTTCTTGTGCTGTTTGGTCTGCAGAAAGACAAAAAAGAATCACGGCCTCAAACTTCGGGCGGATCATGCTCAGAAAGTCAGCAATCAGCGAGAAGTTTATAGATAGCATCACCAAATCAAAAGTGTTCACCTCAGCGTCTACCAGCTATGGCATAGCGAATGAAAGAATTGCACGGAACTTGTATAGAAAAAAGACAAAAAAACCATGTGCACGACTGCGGATTGGTTGTAAATCCGAAGTTTCCGTGCATCGGAGCCACGCCAGACGGCAAAGTATGTGATGGTGGTCAGACAGGAATTTTGGAAATAAAGTGTCCATTTTCTGTTCGCAATATGACTATTGCAGATGCGGTAGATCAAAATAATGCAAAAAAATATTTCTTCTTAATCACAGATGGAGAGAATATTTCTTTGAGTAAGACACACCCTGACTGGTTCCAAGTTCAAGGACAATTGCTTGTTACGGGGGCAGAGTTTTGTGACTTTGTTACTTACACGAGACAGGACTTATTCATAACAAGAATATTGCCTGACAAAGATGCCATGGAAAATATTCTTTCAAAGATGTGCCACGTGTACACAAAGTATCGTGTTATATAGTTACCTTTTTTTTCATCCGTTTGTGTCTCCGCATGATGGGAATGTGGTTTGGGGTCTGCGTTTTCATTGTTCTCACTGTAAATAAAATGTACCTATATAATATTATGTGTGTAAGATATGCCATTTTTGTCGTTGATATAGTGTATTAACATGCTCTGTGTTGGTTATTCGCAATATATGCTGCATTACGGGCTTACAAGTTCTAATATTACATCGTTGTTATTGTTTACATGTAAAGATAATACAATTATTTGAACCACTGATGTGTTTATTAAACTTTATACCTTGTATTAATTTCTTATTCGAGATTTCTTCTTGTCTTCCGTGGTACATGGTCATCTACTGGCAGTCTCTTTAATAGCCGTCTGGCTGGCGTGACTGTGTGGCCCAAGGCTTCTACAGGCAATGGGTCAGGGAACTGATCTGTTGGTTTGCCTTCTTGGAAATGCTATAATAATACAAACGCAATACTGGGATCTGGGCATTAAATTAATAAAACAACCAAATTTTACCACACTGGACATCAAATAACTACGAAATATAAAATGGATGAATATCTGTTGTATTGTTCTAGAGCTACTGAGTAATGTTGCCACGTTTTTATTACACTTACGTCAACATAACACTGCAATCATCGGACAAAGCTAGAAAACCTTTAATCTGATCTGTGTCTTAAAAATGGCCATGTTTATATCCCTCCATATTTGGAAATGTTGACAACACGTGCAGCATACATTAATACAAAACCGAATTCTATTGGTCATACATGACCTCATAGGTGTTTTATAACTGTTATTCGATTGCTAAAAATAACTAGTCAAACGTCTATCTAAAAGCAAAATACTAAACCGTATAGTAAATCAAAGGGTTAAAATGACAAATATACCTTTGTACAGACGAACATGTGGTAATTGTCGTTGACAGTGTTGACATTAAGTTGATCGTGGGGACGACCGCAGGCCTTTATCCATCTCTTACACTTGTCGAGATCACGTTTTGGCTTAGGAAATGCTATAAATTAAACTCCTCCAGCTAATCTCTCTGGATACCGACTGTCCGAGTTGCATAAACCCCATTGACACCGTTTAACCATATTTTATTTACGTTAATTTCAAGGAAAATAACAAAATATGTAGAACAATAGTGTGAACCTCGACATTCAGCTTGTCGAGGAAAATGGCGGACAAATCGTTGGCAACCGGCTCCCCGAATTATCGATCGCTGATTGGTCGATCGATATTTAGATAAGAATTTGATTGACGGGTGGCGAGATGTTAATTAGTGTTCGTCGACATTTTAAGCAATCTCTTCACGCTAGTTTGCTGGTCTGAGACACTTCTGGCTACCAGCGCGATAATGGGTGAGCACTGACCAGTAGACAACTAATATTACCACATCAGGACAGCAATAAAGTAAAGTTGGTAGTTTTTTTATGTGCAATTGTTTTGCTTCCATAGCAGCCACAATTTATGTGGACGGGAACAATAAACCATTGTGCCCAATTACATTGGCGCTAATATCGTCAATAACTATACCAAAATCCGTGAACCTGACGTGTGTATTTGTTGACTTATCATTGTCTAAGACGCCTAACGGAACAGGCGTTAACATATATCATATTGCAAGAGGATTATAATTAAATGAAAATAAACTAACAGAAAACGCTATTCTTAAATCGTTACCACAGCCATTCAGGATTTTCGGTTCAAAGTGCAATACCATGTGTCTGTTTAATGCGATGTTCATACCGCATTTAATTCATGACATAAGGTATTTCACTAGTATCACATTTTTCTTATCATAACAAAAGTAGGTAACAAATGATTGGTAGTGGTTTTAATTTTGCCGTTATTGCCGATCGAGCCAATTTATCGTGGAAATACAATCCAACATTCTTCTAATGTCAGAACAGAAAACACCATAATACGACAGGCTAGTTCATTTCATAAACACGCACTATATCTGCACATAAACAGTTTTAATAGCCATTATAAAATTTTACAATAATAATGACACAAATTATTATTTTTTTCCAATATTGAACAAGTAACACAAATACAAACTTATTAAATGATACTCGAGGTAAGTGTTAAAAAAACTGTATTTCACCATAAGCGCTCAGAAAAGCAGCAAATTCACTACCAAAATGATAATTTAGACGATTATTATGTTATATTTCGCATAATTAGTATCAGGATATTTGATATTAATTCTATTACCATAATGTTTTCTGGACGCGAAACAGCCTTTGTATAATGTGTATTGTGAAATTTGGGATTTAGTCTGATAATGTAATGGCTTAGTGTATTCAGTTTCAAATAGAAGCTTTAAATGATTGCTTGAGGTCACATCCCCGTCTTAAGTGCGGGATTATAGTTAGGCACAGTAATCAGGCAGATCAGATAATGGCCGGAGACTGTCAATAACCAACAGTCATCATGTTCGTTGGTTGGTATTCAGGACACATTTGCTGTTTGGGTTAGACGAACAATGTCGAAATGTTAAGGTATTGATTATCCAATTGTGACCCGTAATTCGGAATGTTTACCAAGAGACAGTTATTGAATACTATTCGCTTTCTAAATACCGTAGAGAAAAGACGAAAACCGGCCTCTTTTAATGATGTTTTTAATGTATGTTGTGATTGGAAGATACATAATACATGTACTTCTGTCAACCATGCATTGAAATGCGTTATAATGTAATGCATGTTTACATTGAGGAGATGCAAAAAAGCATACACGAGTGATTTACGTTTGATGCTGTTTCTGTAAATAAGGCTCATAATTCATTGTCAATGAAAAATGTTTCCTGGAATACATTTGAACGTTTAGAGTTTCAAATTAACAATATGTATGCATTTTACCAAAAAAAAATTGCAAGAAATCAATATGAGTTAATACATTGTATATGTTTACATATGGCATTTGCATGTATTGTGATAAATTCAGGGTCAAGTGCGAGGTACGACGCGCCTTAAAGTCTTAAGACTCACGCAGCCAGCTGGAGTTTATTGATATTTAAATACCATCCTACATGATAAGCTAAATTGTCTTTAATATAAATGAATATCATTATCTGAACTACATTATACGCGTTTACACTTACAGCGAACACAAAAGTTTGACCAGTAAATGACTTTGCATGTACTACGTTGTACTCGCTTTGATAGCACACCATTATTGAAAGTACTTTTGCGATACAAGAGTTATATAGACTCCCGTCAGTTATCCAGTATGGTGCAATTATTACTGTGCAATCATAAGTCTAAAGGACCTTACCATAAGCCAACAAGACAGGACTCTTTCTTGTCTAGAATATCTGCAAAATATTTTCAGCGACTATCAGGTGCGTTGGCATAATCTGGTTATCGTCCAGTTTGATACGCGGACGTTCACTGCGATTCTACAATGTGTGTTTGTTGTGTCTTTTTAAATATATGTGCTATTATTGTTTAAGATTGTTCAACTTGTGATGTTAGTTCTGAACAAATAAGGCCCAGTTTTTCATTGCGCGTGAGTACGTAAGAACCTAAAATAGGACACTCAAATTATTGTAATTTCAGTCACATGATCGTTTTACGAATCTAATCTGCATATTGGGTTATTTTCATTAATTGTACTCGAAAATTTAGAAACAAAGGGTGATATAACAACACATATTATTTCAAACACACAGACGTAAGTCTTTATTATTGGGGTAATGCAGCTATTTGATAAATATAAAAAAATAAACAAAATAAAACTCCAGTTGCATTAGCAGAACAGAAAACCTTATTCATACATTCTTTTATTTCAAGCAAGTGACCGATTGCCAACAAAACACGGCAAACACAAAACCAAACACAAAACACAAATTGTAGTGTATGTTAAAGTTTATAAAACAAACCATGCATAATAAAGAAACTAAAAACGTATTGAATATGTGTGTTCTATGATTTGTTTTGTTTATAATAAATGTCGCTGAAAATATTCATCGGACTTCTAATTTGGTCATGTACAAGGATTATTCGTTAGTCTACTGTCTAGTGTTGATAAAAATATAATAAAATCCAAAGCAGCTGAAGCGTTTAAGTTATATTGAAACAAATACCAACGTTAAAATTCGCTATGCGTACGAATCTATGTTAAAGTTGTTAACCATTTCCAGCAGTGACCTCGTCTGTTACAGCCAAGCAAAACCGTCATACATAAAACTGTCATTTTATATGGGTATGTAACTAATATACCACATCACGAACGGTCATGTTAAGGTATTTGTATCACGTTTCATCAATTTTGCTTGCTTTTGATACATACCGGACTTATTTACTCCATTTTTAAAGCTCAAAATATTCATTTTCCTTATTCAATTTTAATGTGTTCTATACATTGAGAGAACGGAAAAGAATATGTAGTCGATTTTTCACTTTTTATTTTTCGTTCAGACCAATTGTTTTACATATCGATGAGTAAAGATGCATGCATATAAATGCAAGCTTGAATTTATTTTTAATTTCTCCTCAACTAGCTTACAATTTCTCTTGATACTTTACTTAATTGGATTTAAATGCTAGGTTAATGTGGCGAATTAATTTTTTCATAAACATGAACAGTTCAAAAAAGTTTTCTTATAAATGAAAACATAACGTAGTATAATGATTGTTTTCTTAAATAATCTGAATATGTAGTACATTTAGTAAAATTCAGTACATTAAGTGCAATATGTAGGATAATGGGTTGGCAGATATCCTACTTCTTACTGGGAACATCAATACTAATATTATCGGTTGGAATAGTTCTCTAGCTCATTTCATGAAGAAGTGAAAGAACTATCTACGCAAGTCATAATTCACTGATCAAAATGAACGTGTTGTCTCATCATAGTTAATAATTTGTAAGGCAATAACTTGAGCAAAACAAAGTGAAATGACATGCAATCGGTAAATTCTCTCAGTATTTTCTTCACGCCGATCCTGGAGGCTTTTGATGCCCTCAGATGAGGTTACTTCTAAAAATGATCCATCTTTCTGCGTATAATGATTAATGTGTTGAATTAGTGAAATATCTGCACTGAATGTTATCCTTTGTATTCTTGTTTGTTTCAACCATTTCTATACAAGTAAGACATCGTGACGTGAAGTGAGTTCACAGAAGTCTGTCTATAGAAAAATAAAATGCAGGAAGAACATAATGATGTTGCTTTTTAAAGAATAAATGCCATGTGCTATTGAAAAGTGTGTTTACAGTCATTCTTTTCTTTTTCTGTTTTATCTTATGTATCCCTTCTTTCTGTGGTCGCTGAATGTTGTTATTATTATAAGATGTGGATGATATGTGTAAATTTGTATTGCAAAAATATTACTGGAATTAAGTTAAGAAAACAACAACACTAAAACACATATACCACTTATATATTGAATAGATCTAATAGATTACTTAACTAACAAACGCACCAAGTATATAGTTCCTATGAGGTGACACTTAATATTTTAAATTCCGTTAACAAATATATAACTCGTGAAGGGACGGTGCTATTATTTGAAAATGGACAGTGAAATACATGCTTATAAACAACCGACATCCCCATCAATTAAATCTATCTGGTTGATTGTTGGGAGCAGTAGATCACAAAGATGCTAGGTTTGTTACTGTGGCCAGTTTAAAAATATGTATTTTGAATAAGGATTGCATACAGAAATGCACAACATAAGTTTGTAGGATTGGAACGATAGCCAAGCTAGTATGATTCCTTTCCTCAATAGTACAGTTAGATATATTGTGACGGTCGTTTCATAAATAATGTACAATAACAAATAATGTTAATGTTAAACAAGCTTTGAAATATGTGTTAAGCATTGTGTTTAAATATAAATAGGGATTTGAACTGGAAATCAAATCATGAAATAGAATATATGTATGGAACCGATAGTTCTACTAATGCAAATCTGCCTGAAGCGTCAATAAAATTATGGACTGCATCAAAAACAGCATAATTATCACTTTGAGAAAGATTATCATCCCCATACAGAAGTGTGCGCAGTGATACATTTGAACTGGAAATCAAATCATGAAATAGAATATATGTATGGAACCGATAGTTCTACTAATGCAAATCTGCCTGAAGCGTCAATAAAATTATGGACTGCATCAAAAACAGCATAATTATCACTTTGAGAAAGATTATCATCCCCATACAGAAGTGTGCGCAGTGATACATTTGTTTATTCTCCGACAATTGTTGTTAGCGTAAGTCTTAAGGTTTCGTACAGTTGGCAAACAAGTAAAACGTGGTAGGTGTTTTCTATTTGGCCACATCGACAAAGTGGCGATGGACCTAGGTTTCTATCATAAAAATGCCTATTGAGAGAGCTACAGTCCTTTCTCAAACGTGTGTGCAATACTTGTTGTCTGCGTTTACCGTAATAGAACAGAGAATTTCCACGAGGTTTATCGAGGTCAAGGAACTTTTTAAAATCAGATAAGTTATCAACAAGCCTGGCTTCCTCAGGAAGAGAGTTCCAAGCCTGAATTGTAGAGGGCAGAACAGAATTTTGATATAAAGAAGTCCTAGTCCGAGTGCCAGCTAGACGGGAGGAATTACGTAAGCATCTTGAGGATGGATCACCTACTTATTGTGGTGACAACTGACACAGATACCCGGGGCATAGACCTTTGACAATTTTAAAGAACATGATGAGTTTGTGTTTTGACTTACGTGTGCCGAGGGTTTCCCAACATACTTTATTATATAATAACTTTGAGGAAACTGGTCCGGTACAACCAGATACAATTCGGGCAGACTTAGTTTGGATTTTGTCTAAGTCATTTTTTTTCAAACATTGTAAAATTGTCCAATACAACGTCAGCATATTTTAAGATTGGCCGAATGAAGGAGAAGTATATAACTTCAAGTGACCTTCGATCGAGGCGATTACGAAACCGTTTCATAATATTGATACGTGACCATGCCTTAGTTTTAATATTTTCTATTTGTTGATGCAAGCTCCTATCATTTGACATAATTACACCTAGATGCCTGTGGCTGTCTACTGAAGGAATGGGAGTATCATACATATGCATAGGAATATAAAAGGGTTTGTCTCTTCTCCGAGATATGACCAGTGATTCAGATTTTAGTGGGTTGAATTTCACTCACCAGGTATTGGCCCATGTTGCGATTTTGTCAATATCGCTTTCTAAACTGGCGGCGGCAGCATTAGGAGAGCCAACGACTACAAAGAGACTAGTGTCATCTGCAAATAGGTTAATATAAGCATTAATATCGTTGACAATGTCATTGATATACACAAGAAATAAGAGCGGACCAATAATGGAGCCCTGTGAAACTCCAGCCTTGATTTCCGCTAGCGATGATGCAGCACCGGGAACAACAACACTTTGGAGCCTTTGTTGGAGATAGTTGGAGAACCAGTTTAGCAGATTTCCTTGGATACCAGCATGTTTCAGTTTCAGTAATAAATCACGATGCCAAACTTTATCAAAGGCCTTACTTATGTCAAACAACACCACTCTTACTTCCAGACCGTCGTCTACTGCCTGACAGAACGTGTTATAGAGATACGTTAATTGATTGACAGTTGAGTCGCCTGGCATTAATCCAGATTGAAGACGTGTGAAAAAATTAGTATCAAGGAAGAAGTTGAAGACGTGTTTGAAAACTATCCTTCGAGTACCTTTTCCATTGTATTAAGAAGTGAAATCGGACGGTAATTCGATGGTATTAAAACAATACCTGTTTTAATATTGCGCATACATTGGACGTTTTCCATTCAGATGGTAGTGTCGAAGACGATATTGACATATTAAAAAGATCACAGAGGGGCTGACTGAGTTCATTAGATGCTTAAACTAACAGTTTGTTAATAATGCCGTCTGGGCCGGAAGCTTTACCTATGGGGAGATTCATTAATACGTCCGTTACTTCAGAAGAAGTAACTACTATTGACGAAAGGGATTGTTGGTTTTCAATGGGAACTAGGTCCGGCAGAACGCGATCAAATTCATCAATATACGTTTGTTAAACAAAGAAATCAATGAGTACTCCAGCTTTTTGAAGATCATCAAAAATCAGTTCAACAGTTTGATTAACAAGCGGGGATATAGTTAGACAAAGGTTGACTGTAATAAATGACTTCAGTACTTTCCACCAATCTCTGGAGGAATAGTTGTTAGATTTAAGTTTACTAGCGAGAGAATCGAAGTAATTAGATTTGGTGAGGCGGACAAGAGAGAACTTAGCCCAACTAAAAGGGGTGTTTACTAATTTAGCTGTCTTGTAAGCTCGCTTTCGTTTCCGTATAGTTAATTTAATTTCTGGAGAAAGCCATGGGGGTTCGGCTTGTCGAACAGTGACATCTTTGTTGGGTAAACAATTGGTTGCTGTATTTGGTAAAATTTGAGTAAGATTTTAGAGAAGGAATCAATATCTTCACTGTAAATTTCTTTCCACTCAACATTTGATAGTCGTGTCCGAAATGAATCGTAGTTACCTAAGTCATACTTCCAAATTTTACGCTTGTAAGAAAGGAAAGATGGTTTTTGGAATTGAAGAATGACAAACACTGGGCAGTGATACCAAATAGCTTGATCTAGAAATGGCTCACCTACACCAGAAGAAATGACTGAATCTGTATTTGAAACACATATGAGATCAATAATAGATGACGAATTTTCAGTAAAGTGGGTGGGATCTTGTATGCATTGCTCTAGTGAAAATTGCTGCGAGATGGAGGTGATGTTCCGACTCGCCAAATCCAACTGAGTGTCTTCAATTTTACTGAAATAGTTACTATCTGAATTTGGTGGTCTGTAAAAAACACCAATTAGTAATATTTTATTTGATCGAAGTCGAATTTCTAACCAAATTACTTCTATATTTGTTAATTCGAGGTCTACGAACAAAATGTATACTGTCCTTAACGTACATGTATGCAACATCTCCGCCAACTCCGACGTGTACGCTAAAACCTGGAAATTAGCAAATGGTCGTTATTGATCGAGTCAGAGAGCCAAGTTTCTGAAAAAGTAAGTATGTCAAATGATGAAAAATCTGCAATGAGAAGATCTAGTTTATGTAGAAGACTGTACATGGTAATGTACTATTGACATATTGTGCAAAAAACAACAACATTTGAGGCGTGTCGTGGGAAACCCTGGCTTAATGCAAGTGCGTAAAGTGTCGTCCCGGATTAGCCTTTGCAACACTTTCCGCTTTTATTGTATTTTCTGTTTCAAGGAAGTCTCTTCTAAACATAAATTGACTGTAAGTGTGGAATGCACAGGCTAATCCGGGACGACACTTGGCACACATGCATTAAGCCCGGGTTTCCCACGACACGCATCATTCAAAGATTAACAATACTAAACACAGCTTTTAAAGGTCGCATAACACAGCCAGGGCGTCGTGTCTATGTAATAAAAGACGAATGCAGCGGGAAAATTACATTTAACCATGTGCGTAAAGTGTCGTTCCGGATTAGCCTGTGCAGTCAACACTTTCCACTTTTATGGTATTTTTTGTTTCAAGGAAGTCTCTTCTAAAGATAAATCCACTGTAGGTGGAAAGTGCCGTCCTGGTTAAGCCTGTGTGAACTGCACAGTCTAATCCGAGACGACACTTCACGCACAAGCATTAAGCCCGGGTTTCCCACGACACGCCTCATTTATAGATTAACGATACTAAACACCCCTTTCAAAGGTTTCATAACACAGCCAGGGCGTCATGTTTATGTTCTTGAAAGACAAAATACAGCGGGCAAATTACATTTAACCACCATGCTTTAATCTATCTAATTAGCTACCCGTCACATCCGACGGCTTTAATGTTGACATATAATCAAACTCGTTATTTCGACATGTTAAATGAGATTGAAGCCAATCAAGTTCCAGGAAGTACCAGAATGGGTTTAATATCTAATTAAACTGGTACATGTGTACAATGGAAACGTGCACAATTCAGTGAGTGGGTAGTTAAAGTACATATATATGGTGTGTCCTACATTTGTAGTAATCTGTAAGCAGGCAAATAGTTACATGTATTTTATATCAGTGTAAGAATTATATGAAATATAAAGCCTGCTGAACTTTTTTTGTATTTAAAGGCACATGATCCGCTTTGAAATAAAACTATTTCCAAAACAAATTGCATTCAGAATTGAAGTATACTGACAAAGACATAGTATTCCATACTTTACCATACTGTAAAACATTTTTACTGTAGTTTACATGTTTTTCCATTTTTATTTATCCACATATCAGTTTATTTAAAACACATACATCAGAAATTAATAATTATAAGAAAAAAATGACAAAACACATTTACAACAGAACATCACGCAGAGATGTACACAATAAAAATATACAAAAAGGATAAGACATACAAAGCACCATACAGTGATGATTTCTATATTAAAAAATTGGTTCCAAATAGTACTAAATTAGTCTAGTTTATCTTTTCTAAAAGCAATTATTTCTTCGATTAAAATTATATTGTAATTGTATATGAGAATTGAAGTATAGTGACACAAAAATAGTATAAGAGTAAAAAAAATTGTATTTCATGTCTTAACATACTGTAAAACATTTTGATACGATGCTTACATTTTCTGACAATGCATATGAAAAGGAATTCAAGCCTCGATATTGTGGAAAATATCTTCTTTTTTGCTTCAGTACGTATAACTTATGACGTATTTTACCTTACAATGCTATGTAACGCAACACGTAATCCACGTTACAATGCTATGGAACGCAACACGTAATCCACGTTACAATGCTGCTTGATTGTATTGCTTTGTACAAAGGAAATATGTAATGCCCAATGCATTTGGGGGCTTTAAAACGTGATGCGCCGAATCATTATTATATATTCAACGACGTTTTATTTTGTATTATAATGCAGTTTATTAATAGTATAAGAAACACAATGGGTATCTGAAACTTTTACAGTGATACAAATGCAAATCCGTCAGTTTGAATGGGTTTTCATTAGCATAGGTTTTCAATAATCATGTATGACTTAAACTGATTTTAGTAGCCATATCAGTTGTCTTTGCATTGACCTCATGATGCGAGTACAGCAACTTTAACACTTGTAATTTTCTATTCTAAATAGGAGTAGTCAGTTGGCAACAGATACGATGCACATGGTAGATTCAACGATAATATTATCAACAATAAAGAAAAATGAACAACAGTAGTCGCGTGTGACGTGAACATAAAATTTCCGTGCACTTTTGTTTGCAAGCCGTTCGTACTATTCATCAAATAAAGCTGATTCACCGAATGTTGTCTTATGAATAAAAGCATAGTTTTGTCACACGCATTCAAATAGAACACTGCCAGGGAACTTAATTAATGTAAAGAACCTTTGCTGTTCTATAACACCGTCACACACACTTCTCAGTGTTAATATCAGAACGTTTTATAATATTGTTCGGTAATCAAGAAACATGTAAGATGTAGGCACTGTTCTTGCTTACTGTTTGTATGTTTCAATAAGTAATATACTAGTAACACAGTTAGATAGATGTATACAACAAAAATGTATGATTACTACCTTTGTCACAATTTACTGTACATCTACTTTTTTCTACTTTTAGAAGCCATGAATAGTAATTTAGTCCGCCAGATATGTACTATTAATATATTATATGTATGTTCACCACCTTTTTCACATATGCATTTTAATATATGTGAATGTTTTCCACCACTATTAACATAATTTTTGTTAGTTACATACCGGTATGTACAATACTTATAATCTTATAATGATTGTATGATCACTACACTTTTCACATGACCTTTTGATATTATGTTATATATTTATGGTTAAGACAGACGATGTACTTTGTGCAAGTATATAGAGGCTATTTGTTTGTTTTCGGTGTGATAACGCGTGACATTATCACCGGAAAGGGAGACAATTAATATTTTTACGAGCGCTTTATATTTTATGGTTTATTAACATCTTTTTTACATTTTATTGGAAAATATCGCGGAAATTATAACGTCATGACGTCAAAATAATGACGTCATTTCACAGTTTTGAACCCGGCATTTCTTGACGGTCCGTTTCATTTACTGTACTTTTTATTAAATCGGGACCCAAAAAAGTAGTATCTCACTGTGAGTAATATAGGAATATATCTCACTGATATTTTTTTATATTTCACTACTTAGCATAAAATAAAATAAAATATGTATTCTGTCCATTTTCAGTTCTGTTAAAATGACACGTGTTTTTTTACACAGGACCACGCCCACGATTGCCAGGAGGGTCCGAACTGTCAAGGCCATCGCCGCAGAAATAAAGGTCTATGAACAGATGTATATATATACGAAACAGATATACAGATATCCGATACGTTTGAACATATGCGACGTTTGTTTCTGGAAAATTATACATTAAAGGGACTATGTCAACGAAAAATTGGCTTCCTATTGCACTATAATTGATATAATTTAATAGAAAAGCGCTTTACTAACACATGTGCATTAAATAAATAAAAATAATATAATACACAATAAGATATTTGATAAAAACAAATTTGCAAAAAAGTCTGAACAAAAATAAAACCCCAAGCGGGTATCGAACTCACGACTTAGGAGCCATACGAAGAAATGACAGTAGACAGCGCTTTAACCAACTGCGCTGTCATGCCTGGTAAGGAGTCGTTTGTAAACTATGGTTATACGAAATGCTCACAATTCTGACGTCAAAATGTAAACAGAAAAAGGGCCAAACAAACAAGACCCATATTATAAATGGATTTTTATCTCAGAATGCCTACACTCTTTTCCCATTATATATACCCTGTTTTAACCGTTATTATATCCCAGTATAAATATCTAAATTTCAGATTTTTTTTAAAGAAATTGCCCCCTTGAGGCCCTTTTTGATGACATAGTCCCTTTAAGAAAGAATACCACAACACTCCATTTTGTTCATTTTTTTGTATTTACTTAAAAGAGACGAAATATTTGTTGGAATATTTTGTTTTGTGAAACACCAGTAGATATATATCGCTAACATGTATCATTATCCTAAACCGCTGAAACCTATATGCGACACCTGTTTGCGCCCAAAATATATTAAATACTTTTTCCGTTGTCCTCGTGCAATTTCCATTTAGTCTAGAATTATCGAGTCAGTCAACTGGACCGGAATGAAAGTTGGACATGCTGCAAAATCTTACAACACAGAAGAAACGCATTCGTCCTTTGCGTTTTGAACTATCGGATACCGTTTAGTATGTCCATGATATTCCACGAACTTTCATACTTATTCGACATTTCACAGAATTTAACCCATCCTTGATATTGTACGTGGGTTTGTTTTGTACAAACATACCTTTTGATGGGACAAATGGTTGCCCTCTCCGGTAACGTTGCAACACCTGTATCTTGTGACGACAATTCAATGCCTTTTTTGCGCATGCGTGATTGGTCGAAAACGGGTAACACGTGTTGCTTTCATTGATTAAATTTAATCAATGAAAGCAACGCGTGTTAATTAAACAGCACATATCAGCGCAAATATACATGAGAACAGAAGATGCCTAAATATTACATTCAAGTAACAACGGCCAATTGTTTAATATGTTTAACGTCGTTTGGTTAATTAATATCTTTTATTGGTTTATGGAAAACCCTGTAAGAATTATTATTATGTTCTTTTTTTTTTTTTAATTCTCTGTGTAACATTTCTTTAATATGAATAAAAACTTTGGGAATATAAACAACGTGGTAAAATGAATAAAACGAGAAATCAAATTAAATGCATACTGTACCTCATCAATAGACTTTTGCTTCTTGATTGAAACAAGCTCATCAATGACTGTTGACGTGAATTAGACTCAATATTACGTTTATTTGAACTTTTTACTGACATTTTTAGTGATCTGCATTGAACGTTGACATGGAGAAAATAATTTCGGGAAACACATAACTTATATTGATATTCATGCCATAAGTTGTTTTTTTTTTACAACTTACTCGTCATAGGTAATTAATTGCTCACCGATTGCAATTAACTTTTCATGATTATGTCTTTTGTTTACCTGTTTTATAATACGTAAATGTAACAACTGTGATTTATTCTACAAGAAAACTATATAAAAAAAAATCTGCTACAGGCGGTAACTTGAAGACCAACGTCAATCAAAATATTCTTTGCCTATCGCCATGTAACTCCACCTGTAACTCCGCCATCGTTATTAATCTAGTATTTGATTGGACGTTGAACATAAGCGATGGGCGGCTGAAAGTTAACACGAGAATCAATGTCGTGATTTGTAATTAATTGATGTCGATTAATATTCGGTTCGCGCGTCATGTTATCAGGGGATTATCTATTACCCCTCTCGCTTAAATGGCGATTACAGGTCCAAGTATGTACCGAGGGCTCCTTTAAAGTAGAAATATCGATAAACTTATCGACTAAAACGCATTTTTGACAATCGCCAGTTAATTGTAAAATTTTGATTTTTACCGCCAGCTTAAAGTTTCAATCGCCAATGGCGATTTTGGCGAACGGAAACGCTAAAATAGAATACATTGAAAGGATACCAAATATTTACTTAATTATTGCATGTTGGCTATTGTTTGTGAGTTGAAAAAACAGAAGATTATCGCCCACCCATGGTTCATAATTGATTCTCCTTTCCGGGACATTGTTTGCCTGCTGTCGGAGCTGGACGTTCTTGAATGTAAGTATAAGTGTATTTTAATTATGATTCTTCTAGAAGCTACATAGATATTTAATTATTTTCAATAAACTATTCCATGTCTTATTTATGCGCTGGAAAAGACATCTTTCGTACACTGGTTGTGTATATTTTATTGTAATACTTACAAATTATTTCCTATATCAGAATCATTAAATCTATCTTCTACATGTAATTATGAATTGATATGACTATACAAAGATATTCCATTTGTTAGTAGATAATGTTAATCAAAAGAAGAAACGATGCCCATGTATAAACATGTTATATATAAAGATAAAAAAGTTTTGAAAGTAATTAACACATTTATGGTTCATGTGAATTGTGGAGTTTTAGTATTTTTAAAATAGTTTCGTTCTTTTGTTCAGATATTAACAAGAGAAAATGTTTCTGGTAACTTATCTAAACGGCGCATTAATTTAAACTATATTGTAGAGTAATCATGTTTTTGTAAAATATCAATGAGGCGTGACGTGGGAAACCCGGGCTTAATGCATGAGCGTAAAGTGTCGTCCCGGATTAGCCTGTGAAGTCCGTACAGGCTAATCTAGGACGGCACTTTCAGCTTTTATGGTATTTTCTGTTTCAATAAAGTCTCTTCTAAACATAAATCCTCTGTAGGCGGAAAGTGCCGTCCTGGATTAGCCTGTGTGATCCGGGCGACACTTAACGCACATGTATTAAGACCGGTTTTCTCACGACACGCCACAAATATAGATTTGTTTCATTTTCTTTCTGCAGACATATCAAGATCGACAATGGCAGGACGAACGGTTCTGTTGATAGGCGTCATAGGATACGTTTTTGTGTGCGTTTTTGTGATCAATGTCTCCCTGGATGAGGTGCACTTGTCATTCTTGCCAACGGGCACCAGATTTAGAAACATGAGGTATATTAAAAGTTCCGCTCGTAGTTCAAAAATACTATCAAGTTCAGCAGTTTTCGACGAACGTTTTACGCAACGCAGCCGCAAGGCCGAACGTCGCGTGTTTAACGTCGATTGTGCCGCAATTATCAACGGGGACCAACCGGAAATAGATCGCGCTACTGCTATTATGAAAAATAAAACATTTTCACGTAAGGATATTTCAGACGATGATTATATCCAGTTATCAAAGGACTGTAAGACATTAAAATTTACCCGTGGGTACCATAACTTTGTTCAGAGTCAAGAAGAACGAGAATTCCGAATAGCTTATAGCATTTTGCTGTATAAGGAGGTGGAACAAGCCGAGCGGCTTTTACGAGCGTTGTACACTCCCCAGAATCTCTTCTGCCTCCACGTGGACGGCGATGCAGCACCGGAGGTTCACCAGGCCGTGCAGGGAATAGCGGACTGCTTTGATAACGTGTTTGTTGTGTCCAAGAAAGAGTTTATTGTATATGCCGGATTTTCTAGACTTCAGGCGGATATCAATTGTATGGAAAATCTAATGGAACGAGGAAAGGAATGAAATATTTCATAAATCTTCCTAGCCAACAGTTTCCAATAAAAACACATTCGGAAATTGTTAAAATACTTACAATTTATAATGGTGTAAACGACATAGAAACAAAAACTGGCAACCTTCGCAATGAAGAACGCTTTAAATTTAAATACATTTATAAACGTACTAATCCAAACGATAAAAAACTCAGCATAATTAAAACGAACGAAAAGCGAATAGATCCTCCTTTGAATATTACCGTTGCGAAAGGAAGCGCGTATGGAATATTTAGTCGACAATTTGTAGAGTTTGTTGTTTACAGTAAACCAGCCCGGGAAATTTTAGACTGGTTTCGAGATGTGTACAGTCCGGATGAGCATTACTGGGCTACACTCCAGTATAATCCTCAGATAGGGACGCCAGGAGCATATTATATAGGTTTATAACCATTTGTACTTTTTATTGCTATATATCAGCACGTAGTGCCAGATGAACTATTCGGATCACTGGAGACTCTCCGTCGTCCATACATCCCCCTCTACAGGTCACCTTTTTCATCGGATCACCAGGAAACTTTGGTAGAATGCTGTACTCCGTTAATGTACAGTTATTCATGAAATTGGGTTATGTTGGGCCAAAAACTAGGTCACTATGTCAAATTTAATAAAACAATTTTTACCCGCTGAGACCTACATTTATTATCAAATCAGATTTAAATTAGGCTAGAATGTGTCTCCTTTGAACTTTAGGCTCTGGTAATATATGAGTCACCTACGAAAAAAAAACTAGGTCACTAGGTAAATTAACATAATTGCATGTTTTCCGACTTTAAGGTGAGGTTTACGATCTAGCAGCTTCATTTTTCTCTGATTATGTCACGGCCACCAACGCTCCTGCGTGCCACCAGACGGTGGCTCGGAGAAATCTCGCATGAGCGTTTTCGCTTTCGTTTTCAAAACCCCAACAGCGAGGTAAGTTTTGTTTTTATTCATGTTTTAAGGCATTTTATGAAAAATCTGAGACAGTCGTTCGACCTTAAATTGAATTAAGAACATATATGCGAAGTAGGGTCCAGAAATTCTCCGTTTCGAAAAACTTACTCCTTTTACCTGACCCATGGCCGAT
This sequence comes from Congeria kusceri, assembly GCA_027627225.1. Lineage (NCBI taxonomy): Eukaryota > Metazoa > Mollusca > Bivalvia > Myida > Dreissenidae > Congeria > Congeria kusceri. Next base: position 68,993,178 of record CM051027.1, read on the forward strand.
AGAGAACGAAGCAAATAACGAAGAAAAGTCACTAAAATAATCAAGACCCATACATGCCCCACAGCTCATTTGCAACATTTTTCAAGCAATTAATAACAGCTAAAGCAATTAATGGCCGAAAATTACTGGTGCCAAGCATGAGGTGCTGATGCCACGCAGGAGCGATTATTGAGTGTTTGTATAACTGATGGGTTCGGCTTAATTTGCGATTGACAAGTGGAGTCTAAACTGGGGTTAGTTCTCGCAACTACTGTATTTGTTAACATGCAGTACATACTGCAGAACCCACATGTTGTCTACGTGATTTTCCAAAGAAAAACGAGTACATTATAATTACGGTGATACCAATTTTGTGCAAAAATAGAGACCACAAGTCTGCAGTATGCCAGAAAAAAAGCCAGAAATATTACTAATTTATAAACGTAAATTGGATAATGGGAAACTCTTGTAATGGGGTGGCGACAATTAAATAGTATGATTATATCATGGGGATGATAAATTATGTATTTACTATTTAGTGTGAAGACTAATGTGTGAAGTCAATATCCTATTAACCATTTTGTTTGAAAATCTCACAAAAGTTCAGGTTAGGGGTTATTATTTATGAGGCACGAATGATGAAAAGAAATAGATTGCATATTAAGTTTGATGTGTTTATTTCTCCGAATTCGCGATTCCAATTTATATGAATAATTAATATTGTTATGAGTGCTGTTTTGTACACACTGCATATAAGTGTTAGCCACGAAAAGTACCTTAAGAATTGGTTTGTATCGAAATGACCTTACCTGAATTTGTAAGATATTGCAATGTTCTTAGTCTTTTTACTACATGATGTAACATAATTTATTTTCGTTTTTCAGACGAATACTGTCACAAGGATCGAAACGATTAGCGTGCGAACTCATATCGAGTGATTACAATACTTATGAGATGATGGAGTCGAAAGCACAACTGTTCCAAATCCAGTTTTAGCAAACTTCACCGCAACCACATCATGGCTGAGACAGGAGTCAACCACCATTATAATAAAAACCCCAATAAAATAATACAGTTCTCTCATAAACTGTGTTGTTGTTTTTTAATTGCAAAAATACATTACATCATAACATGCCATTATTAACCTGACACCAGGTACATGTATTGAAATAAAGTTAATACAATTCCATAAGTTACAAGTATATTTCGACCGTAAACAAAAACATTTTTATAACATGTACATCATATTTAATGCCAACTAGACACCCATACGTTTCGACATAAGAACTTTGGTTTCATGGATCCTACAATCGTACTGTTAACGAACGGGAAGGTCCCGATGGGAGGGCTCATTGAATCCAGAAAACCTGTACGCTCGGTCAAATTTCTAGTCAAATTTATCTTATCCGTATCGAATAGTGATCCCTGAAAATTCAAATAGAACAACTAGAATTGTCACATGAGTGACGAATATAACCCCACAATATGACCTTGTCACAAAACTATGACATCCATTCGAAAGAAATGGACGGAGAGAATGCTTTAATTTGTGAATGGTCAACAGTGTATTTGAAAAAAATTAATTTTCAAAAGGCCTAGGAGCCGTAACTCTGTCAACAATAATTATTTAAATATGTCAATCCATTGTTGAGTTATCGTCAGGAAACCATGTTTTTAGGGAATCAGTTAAGTCAAATAAAGGGCCATAACTCTGTCCAAATTATTGGTTTGCATCCAAAGTAGAACTTGACCCGTATTTTATGATGCTACACATGTATACCAAGAATTATTAAAATATATGTGAAGCCATTCTTGAGTTATCGTCCGGAAATCATGTTTATAGGAAATTTTAAGTCGAAAAGGGGCCATAGCTCTGTAAAATGTAATGGTTTGTAACCAACATCGAACTAGACCTGTATTCTATGATGTTACATATGTGTACTAAACGTTATTTGAATATGTCCAAGACTTTCTTGAGTTATCATCCGGAAACCAAGTTTTTAGAGAATTTTAAGTCGAAAAGAGGCAGTAACTCTGTCACAATTTAGTGGTTTGTAACCAACATCGAAATTGACCTGTATTCTATGATGTTACACATATGTACCAAAAATTATTTGAATATGTCAAGCCTTTCTTGAGTTATCATCCTGAAACCTAAAACCAACAGACCGACGGATCGACAAACCGACAAGCTCACTCCTATATACCCCCACCCTCCACCCGAAACTTCGTTGTTGGTGGTATAATTAATGTAAGGCTATTACAACGGAATGGGTGACACTCAATTGTTTGTCAGTAACTGTTTAACTTAGAATTATCTGACGAATAAATATAATGCCCAGCACTATTGCATGTCGAGGTATGCATGACAATATAAATACTCAATAATCGCTCCTGCGTGGCACCAAGCATCTCATGCGTGGCACCAGTAATTTTCGGTCATTACTTGGTTTAGCTGGTGTTCATTGATTGAAAAATGTTGCAAATGAGCTGTGGGGCATGTATGGTTCTTATATTTTGAGTATGGTTATTGTTTTTGTACAAAATGGATTATTTTAGTGACTTTTCTTCGTTATTTGCTTCGTTCTCTATCGACCATGGGTCAGGTAAAAGGAGTAAGTTTTTCGAAACGGAGAATTTCTGGACCCTACTTCGCATATATGTTCCTAATTCAATATAAGGTCGAACGACTGTCTCAGATTTTTCATAAAATGCCATAAAACATGAGTAACAACAAAACTTACCTCGCTGTTGGGGTTTTGAAAACGAAAGCGGAAACGCTCATGCGAGATTTCTCCGAGCCACCGTCTGGTGGCACGCAGGAGCGTTTGGTGGCCGTGTAGGTCGAGACTTTGTCTGAATGGTAACCTTAACAAAATCTACTTTCAGTTCGAATATGGGTCGGATCGGTTGAAAAACTAGGCCACTAGGTTAAATAAACGAATCATTATATTTACCCCTTAGGAGCACATTTCTCATCAGATCAGGTTTAAACTTTGCCAAAATGCTGTTCTTTATGAACTCTGTGATCTGGTAAATTATGGGTCACCGCGTCACTATGTCAATTGACATAACTGCATGTTTTTTACTTTTTTTTAAGTGGCGTTTACGATCAAGCGGCATCATTTTTAATCAGGTTGAAATTTGTCAGAATGTTAACCTGGATAAAAACTTGATACAACTCCTTAATGGGTCAGGTCGGTAGAAAAACTAGGTCACTAGGTCAAATAAAGTAAAAATAATATATGTTAACCTAGGAGCCACGTTTCTCATCAGATAAGGTTGAGACATGTTCAGATTGTTGTCTTCCATTAAATCTAGGTGCTGATAAAATACGGGTCATCTGTGGGAAACAATAGACCACTAGGTCAAATAATGTAAATAGCTTCTTTACACTTTAAGGACACTTTAAGGACATATTTTTTTTCATTACGTCAGGTTAAAACTTAGTCCGACTGAAGTAATCCATGAAAGTTGTGTGGCTAAATATTGGTCTGTGACAAAATACTAGGTCCTATTGACAGACTTTTAAAGTTGTTTTACTCTCTTGCATCATGTTTCAACACTGAATCAGGTGAACGATAATAGTGCCGTCATAGTGTAAAAATTGTATTTCTGTATTCCATCTCTTTAAATATATTATAGTTCCAGATTCAGGATACATCTTGATAACATACACTTTTTTAAAATAAAAAATGTATATGAACACTCACAAATTAATTGACTTTGACATGTACTAATGCACCTAGCAATGGGGGGGGGGGGGGGAGCGGCGGGCATATGCGGGACATTAGACTGAAAGAAATACCCGACAGGCGGAAATTTGACACGCCGACCGATTCCGGGTCCCGGGAAATAGACTTTGTTCGGATTTTAGATCCCGGTAATATTGGCCCCTGGGCCATTTGATACACCAATTAAGCATCTCCCATTGAGGGGAATAAGACAAAAATGCTTGACTCTAGGGTGGGGAATTAGATCCCTCAAAATACGATTAGTCGGATTCCCCTGGGATTGCGCGCCGCTCCCCCCTGGGGGGAAATATTGATAGGTGTATAATATCGGTATTCGTACAGAATGGCTTTGGCATATGGTATGATAATAATGTCAGTACCTTTAAATTTACCTGACAAATACCTAATTAATTCTCAATACATTGTGTGAGTCTAAATGTGAAAGAAACTATTTTAGATAATCCCAACGTCAAGCCGTGGATGTCGGCATACGTAAACTGGGCATGGGAAGATCCCTGCAGGGGCCAGCACGTTCGGGGTGTGTGCGTCTTTGGGGCGGGGGACCTGCCGTCCCTCGTGAAGAAGCCCCATTTGTTCGTGAACAAATTCCACCTGGAGTACATGCACCTTGCTCTGGACTGCATTGAGGAATGGTACCATAACAAGACCGCGGACCCGACGTTGTCCACCCTGAACTGCACATATTATGAGAACCTGTCGTTTTTAAAGAAAGTATAACGTTGTTTATACAAGGATGTGGACTACTTAGGGTATTTCCCCAACTGCATAAATCAATGTTTTCTTTTATAAATAAATATAACACGGTTTGTGGAATGAGGGGAGTGTCATTGTAATGGACCTACTAGGGGTATTTTCACTACTGCATAAGTCAAGGCTGCCAAATAAACGAAAGTATACACTGTTTATGCAACTTAGTGACGGGATCACGACTAGCGATATACAATGGTGTGTTCAACTAATACTAAATTCATATTCGCCATTACAGTCATAACACGGTTTGTGAAACGGGTGGAGAAAACTACCAAGAACCTATAAGTGGTATATATGCACTACAACATAACCGAATTTTCAGTTTATAATACATTATACAATGCGGTGATTCGCGACTTGGGAACTATTTTAGTGAGTTTTCCACTTCTCCATACATACTGTGTACCGTTAATCATTGGGTTTATAAAGGAAACATGACACTGTTTATTCAATTAAGGGATCACTGCTATGGACCACCACAAAACTCTCTAAATTAAGAACTACTTTTCGCATTATCGTAGTTTATCGGCCAATATACAACGATCTGGAGTTCTGATGCGTACGAATTACACCACGAGGGCGTTAGCCCGATCGGTTTAATAGCCACGCATCAGAACGACAACTTATTTCGATTCTAACATGATTTGACTAATATTTTTGCAATTGTGATGAGAACTATATTTTATTATGCTGCGCTTAGAATCGGGACTACTTTTTGCGTTGTTTATTGTGTAGTTTAACAACGATAATTTTGTTTTTTGTCTATAGAGTATCATGTTAGAATAACCTTTTACTCTCGAGGTTGAAGTTTTCAAAAGCTAGCTAAGGCTAAAAAAAATTAATGAACTGTTTCTCAGGCACTTTTTTTCAGGAGGGAGGGCGATTTTTTTTTAAGTATTTTTTTTTCTCCTACTCTTTTCTATTGGCATTATGTAATGGCTTATTAAAACAAGTAAATAGGTACAGATTAAAGACAATTTTAGTTTTTATAACAACATAAGCATCCCTTTTTATAAAATTCTAAATATAGATTTATTAATCACAAACGGTCATTTATGCCAGCTGACGTAAAAGGACGATCAATATGTATGTTCATAATAAACATAAGTGCCTTCAAATTGATATACCATCAGCATTAAAGTACTTCTATTTATAGAATTTAACTTTCGTAATTCATAGTTTTATAACTGTCAAAATAGGAATTACTTTTGCAATAAATCACCAATAATTTCTGGAAAGGATGTCAATGCAGCTGGCTTTTTTGTTTGTTTCCATAGGACTTATCATTTTGTCTACTGTATTGACACAGATTTTCTTCAAAAAATATGGAATGCTATTACACAATCTAAGAAACAAAAGTTTAAATCAACAAATTGACGATATTTATAAAGGTTCCCAATCGAATATGACTTTTTTTCAAAATTTATACAATATTTCACAATTTGTGTATATTCGAGTTTTATAATTAAATCAGACAGGATTAAAGTTACTGGAAATACCGAAATCTTCACCGGGTTACTCTTCTTCCGCTCTGTTAAAATGCGGATTCGTTTAATTTTAAGCCGCTGTCGATGGGATCTAATTCAATACATCGTAATTTAATCAATAGTTCTTATGAACGTTTATGGTGTTTATTCGTCCGAAATCTGTTTCTTATTTACGAAATGCATTGTTCACAACCACTTGGTACGAACGGAATATACTCAAATGTACATGCATGTTCACTCCAGAGTCATCACCAGTTATCGCATACAGAACATAGACGATAGCAAGTTACCAAAATGTTAATAATTCACAGATTTCAATGCGTAGTTTTTGTATTTTGTTCGGTCACATGCCCATTAGAAACACTTTCTGCAAAAAAAAAGTATTAACATATTTCTGGACTGCTTTTTTAAAACCCGGGCGCGATCGTCAAAAACTAGTTAATAAAATTTCGTGGCGGGCCATAAAAGAAACGGCGAGGCGATACCTGAGAAACAAATTATTTATTTTGTTTAGCCTTATGAAGATATCCAATAAATTGTTGAATTGTGGGTACATGAGTCTGAGTCTCACTTTTAAAAATGTAAACTTTTGTCAATAATGCAATGAAATTTACAATCAGTGACTTTTTTTAATAATCAACTTAAACATTACAAAAACTAATATGTTCATAATAAAAATTCGTAATATTAGGAAAATTTAGTGTTCTTTCAATGTAGATTTTTACATCATTCCACAGTTGTTGGATTTAAAGGTTGAATGAACACTTTATAGATGTCGATTTCTTTATTTGTTTCACATTTTTAAATTGCTTTAATTGTATCTGTTTATTTCATCCGAATAAGTTTTGTGTATATTAATTTGCAGATTTTAGTTGACTCTGTTGCAGAGAAAATAAATAATCGGGCTGTTGATAGCTAATATTTTCCGTGTTCAGCTTTTCTTTCCAGTCTTGTGGAAAACTGTTGTTTGATGAGAGTATAGTATTTCAGAAAATCGCCCTCATTTAACTCGTACATTTGTTTCAATTGATCAAAACTATAAAAATTGTTTAATTGTGTAGTCGTATATTTGGTTCCACCTTATGGTTTTCTAGTCAGGCGGTTTTTTTGTGTACGCGTGTATACAAAAACAGACGAATACAATAATTATGATGCACGGAACATAAGCATATTTCAGCACCTATGCAAAGGCATGGTTGAGTTTTTATGAACGCAAACCGGGACTCAAATTAAAGAATCCATTTCTGACAGTCGTCCACCATATTGTACATCTAAATACAGTGCTTCTATGTGTACCGTTTTCAGTCAAATCCAGTTAAATGTATTGTTAGTTCATATTTTTAAAGTCGCAAAAAATGATAATTACTGTATAATATATACAACACCATTTCCTTTAGTGGGGGCCACTTCATACAAACGGAGGGAACGGCTATTGGTTCACACCTAGGCATGAATTACGCGTCAACGTACATGGGTGCGTGGGAGAAAGAGCTGTTTCGGCGGTCGAAAAAACAACTCCTTGCCTACTTCCAGTTCGTCGATGATGTTTGGGGCTTGTGGACGCATGGTCTGGAGGCGCTGAAGGAATTTCATGCAACAGAAAATGATATCCACACACGGATAAAGCTCGACACTGTGACGTCAATCCGAACCGGAAGCCTGAGATCTAATCTTTACATCAAGCCAACGGATAGGCACCTATACATACACAATGAGTCGTCGCACCCAGAAGCTACGAAAAGGGTCATACCATATGGCCAAGGCGTTAGTGTAAAACGCATATGCTCGGAGGGGGTGGACTACAAGAGGCACAGGCTGGGAATCAAGACGCAACTGGTGAAGAGAGGGTACAATGAGAGATTTGTGAAGACGGAACGAGAGAAAGTTGATTGTACGACACGGGAAGACCTTTTACGTAGTAAGGCGCATGCAGATTGCACATCAAGAGTACCGCTTGTGACCACTTTTTCTAGAGCGCTACCAAATGTCGGCCACATTTTCCGGAAGCACCTGCCGACACTCCACATATGTGACTGCATGAAAAGAGTGGAAGCGGAAGCTGACGACGTTCAAACCCTACGGAGTCAACACCAAGGACTGATCGATCAGGAAATGGCGCGAATTCGAACGTTGGTTCAACGTCACAACGTCACTTCCGTTTAATTGTATAATCACATCAATAAATGCCGCTGAAGAAGACCGAGAGGTCGAAAGCTACGGCTAATGATATTTAAGCGTTTTTGTGTATTGTGCCTGAGGCAGCATTATGTGAGGACCCGGAGTATGTCCCAGCACTCCTACCTAATTAAATTACTAGAGACTCACGAAAGTTGGGACGAATTTTGAATCATAGCTGCAATTTCCAGCTTTTTTATATTGAAAGATATTTTAATTTTGGCGTGGTCTTGAGCTGTGTGGGGGAAACAGGAGTACCCGGAGGAAACCCCACCAGTCCGGTATGGTGACCACCAACCAAACTCATGCGCCGAGTGGGAAGCGAACCCGGCACGCCTATGTTAGAAGCGAGTGTAACAACCACTGCGCTAGCCGGACAGCCTTAAGAGTTTTTATTTATTTATTTATATATAGATTACAGGTACCTTCATATTATTCGCCGTCGCCCAAAAATATACTGAACCAATTATAGAGAAACTTTCGCTAAGTTTGAATGCTGATAATTTTTAACGTTTGAAAAGATTTGAACGAAATTTCTGTTTGTTGTATAACTTTGCCTTATGATTCTACTGGGATTAACTGGTCGATTTAGAAAAGTAGAATGACTTTACAATAAGCACATGTATTTGTGTGTACGTAACCGTAACAATTTGGCATCGACCGAAAAAGTGCCGTTAAAAAATGAGAAAATAAGACACAAACGGAAGCCATGGTTTCTGCTTTAGCTCTCCTGATCACGAAGTGCTCGGTGAGCTATTGGTATAGGGGACCTCTTCTTTGTCGTCCGTCGTCTTATGCCGTCAACAATTTGGACTGTTATCGCGATTAAGACAACATTTTTTATTCAATCGTAACCTTACTTGCACGGTTTGTCTATGACCATAAAATCTCGGGTGGTATTGATAATGAGCCAAATCAGACCAGAAACCTTAGAGTTATGGCCCCTTGTTTTTGGGAAAAAATGCAGAAATTGACTTTTCCGTTCATAGATACCTCATTTTTCTATCAAAACTTCCATGGGTTGTGTATTATCAAAAGATCACAGCAAAAGCCAACACTGGGCCGGATTGGGCCATAAACACCAGAGTTACGCCCCTGCTTCTGTTAAAAAAAAAAAATAAGACCATTTTTCTTGCAATCGTCCAACATATTTCAGCAGGGGCCAAAAATGGGTAAGGTAAGGCCACAAACACCGGTGTTATGGCCCCTTGGATGTGGACAAAAATGCAAAAATTGATTTTTTTTTCGTAGAATTTTTTTTTTCCAATCTTGACTAAACTTCAGCAATGGTTAAGATTAGCCAACAAAAATCGGAATAATGTTCCCTTTGTTAGTGATAAAAATGCAAACAAGGCCTTTTTCGTGCATTGAGATTTCATATTTCATTCATTCTTGATAAAACTTCCAAAGGTTTTCTATGGCTATAAGATCTCAACACAAGCAGCAAATGAGACAGGCCACGAACACTGCAGTTATTTTCCATTAATTGTGAAAATTAATGCAGAAATGGATTTGATGCTAGACAGGGACTTCATTTTCAACCAGTCTGGACCAAACATGCAAATTTGTCTATGACCATAGGATCAAAGCTAATTTGAATATAAGGCGGGTAAATGGCAATACACTCTACTATTTGAAACAAAGCGGCAAGGATGACATGACCTTTGCGCGGCCGTCGCCATTAGGCCTATCTTTCAGAACTAGGTCTTTACTTGTTATATGTAGGAAAGTAAATCAGCTAGACAAATTATTTAAGGACATTATGGAGAACATTCCCACAAGCCTTTCACAACAGTAAGGCTTTCATCTTTGCCAGTACTCAGGTGAGCCTTTTGGGCAATCATGGTCCTCTTGTTAAAATATTTTAACTCCACCGGACCTAACCGTGAAGTAGGTACCGAAAGAAACGACCTTTCGTTTTTGCGTTTGCCTTGATTTATTAAGTAACTGTCAACCCCAGGCACCGCAGCTCTATAAGCTCGTCAAATTGCTAAAGGGAAAGTAACCACTGCGATGAGTAGGCCTATGGGCCTACTTTCTGGAAAGGTGCGATTTCAATGAAAAGGACCATATGCGGATTTAAAGGGGGCGGAAGCGGCGTACGCCCGCTCTAAAACTGTTTAACATTCGGGTTTTAAAACTCACAATATCAAGGGGATGAACGTGTTTGGCACCGCGTAATTTTTAGTGAGACATTTGCATCGAGTAATCAATTTGGCCGTCTAAATGCACATTTTAATGGACATTCGAAGATTCGTTCAGCTGTTAAGTGGGTTTAATATTATTTTCGAAAATTTAAACGTGCCTATTGTGTGGTCCTGTGATTAACCTACACTCGGTTTTTTATTTCAGCTTCGAAGCTGCTAGAATAAAAAAGACTTCAGGTACTATTATGTTTGTTTGCATATTTGAAAACGGTTAACTTTCAGCTTCTGAGTTGTTCAACAGACGCAATAACAAGTTGTTGTATATATTTTCGATGTTTTAATGTGGGAAATAAGCACATTTGTACTTTGTTTGCATTTGCACAACATCTGGGGCTTATACGGCCGAAAACAAACTGGTTTATGCACATTTTGGCACCCAGTAATAGGTTTATGCCCATATTTGCACAGAGTGATATGTTACAATGTAAATATACTGCCATATTCATTATTGTTTTTATAGATTTACTAGTTAGGACAGTATATTATTTTTTATTTTTTGTTGAATATCAGTGTAAACATATACGAATATACCGTTTTCAACATTACAGATACATTTTAAGAAAATATGTTCTCAAAACCAGTAGCACATCTTTACGGATTCTGTTAACAAGAACCGTATTCATTTCAGTAATCACATACAGCACATTTCAATGCGCCAGACGGATTGACAAACAAACAAAAAACAACTACACCTGCATCGACCATGTTGGAAGAAGCTCTGGAGAAGACACTGTATAATTATTAAGAAAATGCAAAAGATGTTGGCTACATCATACAATGGGAATTGAATGAAATGAATTTTGTACTTATTGTAAAAATAAAAGCGCGTATTTGATTTGTTTTCTTGTTTATTATGCATATTTACTATACACTATTGGGAATTACACAATATAACAGCACAGTAAATTGTATATGTACATAATTTAATATTAATTATTAATTTAACATGTGATTTTTTATTAAATCAAATATCCGTGTGTATGTGAAGCACGTTTTCAAATCACTATCTACATGTATGTTTCATGTTACATCGTTATAATCACATTAAATAAAATAACAAAACAAAACAGAACTGTATTACCCATAGGTTTACAATAATACAACTTGCAAAATGCTTATGAACAGTGAATAAATCTGAAAAGGAACACGTAAATATATGGAACGACTTGTTTTAGTATTATATTATAGTACAATTTTCCAGTTATTCAATCAAAAATCTACTAGTACAAAAAATAAATATGCAATATATTAATCAAATGACGAAATATAGTATTAACACCATTATTTTCAGTTCAAAAAGACTGTTCTGTGAATGTTTTATTTAACTTTCGACATTAAATATAAATATCAGATACTCAACATTAATTTTGATGATTAACTAGACAATGTAAAGACGGACTTCTAAATATGTTTATCACCTAATCACGTTTCTAATACAATGGTTTTATGTGTCACATCCTTAATACACTATGTATAACCTGAAACTGTTTCTAGTCCTCATTATGTCCTCCATTCAGCTAGATTTTGATTTCTGTGAAATGTTTGTGCATGTTGACTTGACGCAGCAAATGCTCTCCTTCGCGCAACACTTTCTTTCTGTTGTCTGTGCAATTTAGTAAATCTGTAAACATAATTAATATCATTAGCAGAAATCAATTGAACATACATGCACATATACATTTATTAAAAGGCAAACACAATCATTGTGTTTCACCGTTAAACAATCCAATTTACCGGAGGTACCATCGTCATTGCCAGTGGTGTATAAATTTGCAACACATAGATAACATTTAAATAGATTCTGGTTTCAAGCAAAATATACATGTACACAATATCTAACTGTTTTAAATATAAATGCTACGTGTCAAAGGCCAACCACCCACGTACTGAGCTGGAGGCGTGAATATGCAGTTAAAACAACAACCACCAAGGGAACAAGCATTCTCTCAATTCAGTGACAGACATTTCATTATGTACATTCGTGAATTATTATTTTGTGAATATCTGTAAACTACCAATTTTGCAACTTGATAAATCGTTGCTATGTGCGACATATCTTAGGTTTAACAATAATAAACAGTTACGTAAAATAGTCCCTTCATTAAAATACACAGTCTGAAATTACGAAAACGACCACTTGCCATAGCCATCAAAAACTACCTTTCTGATTAACATAATATTTTAACACTGCGTTTTAGACAATATGTGCATCGAAGTGAAAAACTGTGAAGCATGTTCTGCGCTTTATCAGAAATTTACAAGATACACGAAATCAAAGAAATATGCAAAAATCTACCTTTTTCATCCAAGATGGCGGCTGTTTATTTACAAATTGTGTGGTAGACAGCATCTAGCTAATACCCATCCTGGTAATGTGAGTGAACTCTTTTTTGAATCGTGGCATGTCTCACAGAAAATAAATGATAAATAATTCGCTAACTTATCAAATGTGAATTTAGCCTTGAGAAAATATTTATTTGCAAACTTAGGCAAGAGGACCCTGATGGCCCAAAGCGCTCACCTGAGAACCGGTACAGATGAAGACCATACTGTTGTGACAGGTTTGAAAATTAAGGTATCTGAACAATACGCAAAGGGGGATAGGATCGATTTGATTTAAAACATCAGATAGTGCAATGGGTTAGGTAGTGGATGTGGGGTGTTTTTGCTAATGGTTCCCACATCATTTTTCTCGATATTCTTACCTGACCCTTTTTCATTCAGTCAGTGACAATTCTGGAAAATGCAGAAACAGTAGATTTTTTTATGTCTTTTTCGAAGACAGTTTTAGAGAACTAGTTGCAATGCGATAATTGCGATGGGTGTGTTTTAAGGTTAAGATTTGCTTTTTCTTTCAAAATTTTCTGTCCAATGATGATAAATGATGTTAATGCAGGCTCTGAAGCCATCAATGTTGCAAGTACAAATAAATGCATGCAAGGTTTGCAACTTTTGGATATCAAATTGTATCAATATTTTTTTTTGTCATACGAAAACTGTGTAAGTTTGGTCAACATTGAATAAACAATCGTGTGTGCAAGCCAATCATTAATAACTTGTTGATGTTTTTCTACACACAAGGGGCTATAACTCTGGTGTTTCTGGCCCGAACATGCTTATATTCGACTTCACCTGTAATCTTACATTCATAGACAAACTGTGCCCTATTGGTGAAGATTTGATGAAAAATGAAGTCTCTATCCTGATTAATGTCCATTTTTGTATATTTTTTCACAAACAAAGGGCTATAAATCCGGTGTTTCTGGTCGGATTTTGCTTAGATTTGACTCCACCTTTAATTTTATGGTCATAGACAAACTGTGCAAGATTGGTGAAGATTTGATGAAATATGAAGTCTCTATCCTGAACAATGTCCATTTTTGTAAAAACAAAAATCAAAAACAAAGAGCACTAACTCCTGTTGTTCTGGTCCGATTTTGTTTATATTCAACTTGACCTTTAATCTTATGGTCATAGACAAACTGTGCAAGATTGATAAAGATTTGATGAAAAATGAAGTCTCTGTCCTGAATAATGTCCATGTTGTTTTTTTCATAAACAAAGGGCAATAACTCCGGTGTCTGAAACACGATCTGGTCTATTTTTGGCGTCTGCTGAGATTTGGTAGTCATACACAAACTGTTAAAGTTTGGTTATGATTGGATGGAAATTAAAGTCGATATGTTGGAAAAAGGCATTTTTGCACTATTTTGCATGAGAAAGGGGGCAATAACTCTAATGTTATTTGTGTGATCTGGCCCATTAACAATCCCGTCCGAGATTTTATTATCATACACAAACTGTGCAAGTTTGGTTAAGATTGGATGAAAAGTGAAGTCTCCAGCGTGAGAACGAAATACATTGTTGACGGCACACGGCCGATATACGACAGACGACGGAGTCAGTGGCGTAGCTTTAGGCACTATAGACACGTGCCTATATATCGTTTATAGAGATGAAAAATATAAAAGCGCTAAAAGTGCAATCAAAACAAGCAGGGGTATGGGTGAAGGGCAATCTTCGTCGGTTGTGTTGATACTTCATTTATTAACGAATGCATCAATATTAAATACATATCACGATTATAATCACACGCTCATTATATTTTATTACAAAAAAATGGGGTTTAACTTTAATTCGTTTTTGTAAGTGTAGATAAACACCCCTGTCATTAAAAGTTAGTTGTGCCTATACATATTTAATACCCAAGCTATGCCCCTTGCAGGACAGGTCCCCTATATAAATAGCTCACCGAGCACTTCGTGCTCAGGGGAGCTAACAAAAACTGAAAAGGCAGTATATATTGCGCTTTTTATAAAAATGATTGTTGTAATATTGACAATTGTATATAATTCATATTTAAATGAAAACAGAAGCAATATTTTTTGCCAAACAATAAAACTTCGAGCCTATCTTCACGTTTATTACTATTACTCTGTGCAAAAAGGGGCATAAACCTATTACTGGGTGCCAAAATCGTGCATAAACCAGTTTGTTTAGAACGTATAAGCCCCAGATGAGGTGCAAATGCAAAACATAGTCGAAATATGGTTATTCTCCATGATAAAAACATCGAACAACCTCTTTTAGACCAGAGCCGGTTTTAACTGGGCCGGTTTTGCCTGCTCCCTAAAAAACCGAGTGTAGTTAAATCACCGGACCACAAAATAGGCAGGTTTATAGTTTCAATAATAATTTTAAAACCCACTTACCAGATTAACGAATCTTCAAATTTCCAATAAAATGTGGTGCTTTTAGACGGCCATACTAGTATTGATTACTCGATACAAATGTCTCACTAAAAAATTACGCGGTGCTGAAGACGTTCACCCCCCTGAATATTACGAGATTCACGATAGATAACGTCCCAAAGAAAACGAATAACTCCGGAGATTGCCGTTGTATTTCGGACGTTATTGGAAATCTCCCGAGTGTTCCGAATGTCAAAGGCAAGTCCACGGAGTATGCAAACAAACACGTGAGTTTTTAAGGTAGAAAGCCCCTAATGGGACTTTTTTCAGACCTTGACTTTCTTATTATCTTTGATCATTAAATCTATTATGAGACTTAACTGTGAAATATAAACAAAATCTAACCACACGTTTTGACTAAAAAATTCGATTTTTGTTATAACCCCTCATTTTTCTACTTCAACCACAAATGTTGATGGGGTACACTTACAAAAATGACTGACATATTGTCAAAATGTATTTTATTTATTTCAGAATAGCTTTAATTTATACATTTAAGATGTATCTTATGAAAAAGTATAACAAACATCAGTACTAAAGTTGACCAACAATACTTATGACATTAAAAATTTGGCTAAGCATAAGGTAAAAAACAACAGATTTTATTACAGTAAAAATACGCCTAACACCAATTTTAGTATTTTTAAAAAGTTTTATTTCATAGTATGTCAAAATCAGTAATACCAAAATATAATATAACCTTATCTGAGAGGAAAAGGGTATAAATTGGCATATGTTCACCACAAAAATCTCAAGGTATAACATTTGGAGTAAAGTAACCCTATGTTATTCACACACACAAAAATGAAAATTATGAAAAATAAGGCAAGTAAAAAAGCAAATATTTTCCTTCTATGTTAAAATATTTTTTTCTCTTCTAATTATAATCTAAGAGCAGTATCGATATTAAATTATTTTTGCATTAATGTTAAAGGAATATTGTGTTTTGTGTAAACAGTTTAAATACGAATGTAACTAGCTGATGTTCATATGTCCTTGGTTACCAAATTCAGAAAAATAATAAACATTTTGTATAAGTGTGTGTAAAAAATGCAATTGACATTTTCATTACATTGGGTTAACAAGAGCTTCAAAAAACTGGCAATCTTTGTGATAACTTCATCAAATTCTTCTTGGAGCTTGTGACTATTGGTAAAATGTCACTGTTTTTGGATAAAAAGGTGTCTCTTAGACCATTCTCATCATTTCACCGAAACATAATTTTCATATGTTTTTTACAGCCGTAGATTTCGTCAAAATTCTTCAGTGGAACAGGTCCAAGTTTACACAATGAACAGTATTTTAAATTATCCAACAGAACGACAAACTTGATCACCCGACATCCCCCTCTCCACCCATCTCGACGGTCTATTTTTCCAAGTTTTTGGTGTGAATGAATGTTATTTCACAGCAAGGAGCACGTATCTCCTTCACGCAGATATGTTTTTATATACGAATAATTATGCTCAATAATACCAATACTCCCCTTGGACGTTTATTTATAACTATTTTAACTTTAGTGTAATGAAATACACCAGACATATCGCGAAAATGTCATGATTAAATGTAAACAGAAATTCCCAACAATGACGTCATTTGAAGGTATTTCCCATGCCAGTGTACCTTGTTTTTCTTCAAACTACATTTTTACTTTCATCTTTAAACACAGATAAGTATTTATTTCACACATTTAATTGAAAATGACTCAATATTCTAAAAGTAATGTTTATTTCGCGAAAATTATTTCTGTTTCGGATCAGATCGATTAGATTTACGGTTAGTGGCGAATGGGCCGAAGTTAACCGATATTTCGCGAGTATTTCCGAAGTCCTTAGGATCTTTCTACCTTAATTTGAATATTGTATAATTATCACTTTCCTTTTACAATGGGCAATAGAGGCGGCTAAAACTGTTTTTTTTTTTTTATATATTCCGTATGAGTTACATATGCATTCTGAATGACAAGTGCTATATTGGTCAAATTTTGGAAATAAAAAGTGTACTTTCGGTTTAAAAATAAATCCACTAAACAGTGATATTTCAAAGCCGAAGGCAAAGGTATGATATTTTGTTTGGTTTAGATCAAATACTGACCAGTAGCGTAGCTTAGACATAGAAAATGTGTAGACGCAAAAGTCACAACCCACAAAGATTCCCGTTAACCCCCTGCACCTCTTTTTGTTGCATTTTTGATTTTTTCAATCTCATCTCTGGGAAGAGTCAAATGTCTATAGTGCATAAAGGAAGCTATGCTACTGCTGACCTAATTTGTATCTGGATATTACATACTATTTGACAACTATGAAATAGGTATAGATAATTGTATCACAAAATTTGTAAAAATAAGGTTATTTAATCATTAAAAAAAATATAATTGTGAAGTTGCTCATATAAATGTTATATATAGAATTTAACGAAGGTATGTACCATCTCATCAAATTTTGATAGACTGAGAAACATATGAAAGTAAAATTAAACCCATAAAACGTTGATGAATAACAAACTAGAATTAAAATTCAGAAGAACCAATACTTGAAAATCCTCGAAATTAGAGCTTTACAGTTTACACCATTAAAATACTTTCGTCTTCCAATCAAAAACTCATACACGTACATTAGACATAAACAATATTGGGAAATCCCCAATATTTGTTGAGTGTTGACTTAAGTTCAGTGCAGATGTGTTCATAATGATACGACACATGGACATGTTTTTTGTTTCTCTCACAACTATGATTAAACGTTTCGGTATCGGCGTAGCGCTATGAATAAATTTGTCGTTATGAAGAAGTTCATTTTTAAAAAAAGAAGAAATATGGTACATATGCAGCGTTTTTTTAGGGCCAATTTGGGGCAGAAATTCGGCCCCATTCCCCTGCTAAAAAAGTATATTTTTCCCCTACATTTGCCTTTAAATTCCCCTCAGAATTTAAGCTTTTATTTGAAGAAAAAGACCAAAAAGTGGGTACAAAGTGACTAAGATAGAGGCATTTTTGTACATTTTTCATCAAACCAAGTAATTGCATAATGAAAGTCATCATTTGTATCAAAGCAATTGATTAATGTTGTATAACAAAGTAGAATATAAATATTTAATAATGTTTTTCTAAAAAAAATAATTCCCCTTTTGCTGTAAAATTCCCAATCTGAAGGGCCCCGCCACCTTTCCCCCAAAGGTGATAAAAAACACTGATATAACTGGGTATTTTTATTTTATTTTTGACTTTCCTCGAACATATTTGTCCGCTCATTTTTGTTGTTCAAAATACGAACAAATGAAATGTTGATATCGAATCGTATACATCCCCTTTAACATTTTAGTAATAAAACAAGGGTTAAGGAACTGAGGTAGCATATAATCCAGACAGGTAAATGTAGTTCAGGTTCTGGACAATCTAAATCTCACCATCTGTTATTTTGTTAAACCACAAAGACTGTCAATGCATATTGAACATAATGCAACTTGCAGGCAACACCTGTGATTGTGACTGTTGTACATCCATTCCACTACCAGGTTCTGTTTGTCTTAAAGTATGTTTATACCATCTTACGACAGACAATAGGACCATGAAATAGGTCAGTATAGGTCAGTATAGGGGAGAGGTTGTGTGGCGAGCCAGTTGCTCAGTCGGGAGAGCACTCACCCTGTAAGCTAGGAGTACCGGGTTCGAGTCCCAGACTCATTCTGTGACAAATACATACAAATCACCCTGTAATCACCCTGTAAAGTTGATTACCGTTTATTTCAATGAATAGTTTAAATTTTTAATTTTACCTTTATAGTCATGAAAGCCTCACCCATATGTGGATGCATTTAAGTCATTTTCCTGAGTACTGAGTAGAACCAGTACATTATTCAAACTCTCCCCCTGTAGGGATCAAACTCACGATGTCCTAATCGCAATGTGGACATCATATCCATTACACCACTGTGACTTCTATTTATGACTATCAAAAAAGGAAGAATTTTAGTTAAGAAGAACAATTGTTGTAAAATTCACAATTTGCAATTTGTTTAATTTCCAATATTGTGGCTACTGGTTGTTACATGTAATTCAAAATAACTTCAGTTTATGTTAATGAAATAATATGAGGCATGCTGGGGAAACCCGGGCTTAATGCATGCTTAATGTCGTCTGCACAGGCTAATCGGGGACGACACGTTCTGCCTACAGTGGATTTATAGAAGAAACATTTTTGAAACAGTAAATACCAAAAAAAGTAAAGTGTAGTCCCAAATCAGCCTTTGTGGACTGCACAGACTGATCCGGGACGACATTTTACCCATGTGCATTAAGCCTGGTTTTCGAAAGACACGCCTCAAATGTATTTTAAGATCTGCTTGTTAATTATTATCTGTAAACCATCTGACATACTTAAGTAATGTTTCCTTACGTTTCAGAAATGTCTTCAGAATACGTGCTTCTGAAATTTTTTGTCACTGGTAACAAAAACAAATTGCGGTTCGAGGTCGTGCCAGCGAAAGAAAAGGACGTTGTTCTAAATAGGAGGCGCAAGTTCAGCAAATTGCATTATATTGAGCAGACGAATGTCTCAAAACCTCTTGTGTTCAAGCCCGGTTGTGAGCCTAGCATTGATATTGAAGTGGATGAGGTATGTGAGCTCATGTTTGTTCAATATTTTGATAAATGATCTTTCAATGCTTCCTGGAAAATGAGAGGTAGCATTGTAGTGTCGGCCTTGTCTTTCTGTCTTCCCAACTGCCCTTCATCCATCCCATATTCTTGCCTGGGCAGTCTTCACCAATAAATTATAAAATCAGTGGACCTGTCCACCAAGCCAGCTAAAAAAAACTGGACCGGATTACAATTAAGTGGACCATAGTTTGGAAATTTTCTGTCACTTTTTTGTATTAAATCTGTTATAAATATAAAATACTAAAAACAGTAATGTTGCTTAGACTTTTGTTTCTTATTAAATGCAAGTTTTTCTCTATTGTTTGGGGGAAGAGTGCCTGTAACCTCAAGTGGGGGATTTTTAGCATTGTTTTACCCAGAAGGGGGAATTTTGACTTTTCAAACGTGCAAAAAATAAAAACATAAATATACGTTCCAAATCACTTTATTTAGTCTAAGTCTTTACTGAAGAATTTCATTCATGATTAATTGTCAATAAATTGAATATAATAGTAACTAGTCAATTTTATAAACATCTACCACTTGACCATAAATGGGAAGGTGGATCAGTGCACAGATAGTTGTAACAATGATTTTTTAATGTTCGATACGTATATACACTATAATAAGAGTTTATATACATATGGAACATTAAAAATCATTGTTACAAGTACCTGCGGAGCAGTGCAACAGATAATTTTTCATGCAATTAGTTTTTTTTTTACTTCAATCTCTTTTACAAATAGTCTTTATGCCCCCGGGCATCTTCATGCAGGAGGCATATAGTGATCTTCCTTTCGTCCTTTCGTCCGTGACAAGGTTAAGTAGATTTTACCGTTTCGTCTAGCACCAACACCGCTTACTACAACACTTTGATACTTACAAAGTTGTTGCTTATGACCATTCCCTATCCACCCATATCACCCAACCTTACTTTGGCCTTAACGTAATTTGGACTTATAATAATTCAAAAGTGAAATTTCTTGGTAAACTAGATTTAAGCGTTACGTCTGGCACCAACACCGCTTACTACAACACCTAGATATTTACACAGTTGTTGCTTATGACCATCCCAATACACCGATATCACCCCACCTCACTTTGACTTTGACCTTGACCTAATTTGCACTTAGAATAATTCAAATGGGCTGTTTCTTGGTTAACTAGATTTTACCATTTCGTCTAGCACCAACACCGCTTCCTACAACACTTGGATACTTACACAGTTGTTGCTTATGACCATCCCCAATCCACCCATATCACCCAACTTTAATTTGACCTTGACCTTGAACTAATTTGGACAATAATTCAAAAGTGCCATTTCTTGGTTAACTAGATTTTACTGTTTCTTCTTGCACCAGCACCAATACCGCTTACTACAACACTTGGATATTTACACAGTTTTAACTTATGACCATTCCCAATCCACCCATATCATCCAACCTCACCTTGACCTTGACCTAATTTGGACAAAGAAATGGGCTACCCAGCACCAACTGGGGCATGTGTCTTTATAAAACACAGAATCTTGTTTCACTTCTAACTTTAACCCTACTTAGTTTTGTTAAACTACTAATACTAATTCTTATACAGTAATAAACTGTGTTTTCGACTGTGAGACACAGTATTTGTGCCTTTTTGCTTTACGTGTTTTGATTATTTTTTAGCAGAAGCCATTTTCCCACAACAGAAATTACGGTTCTCTGACAATAAGCTAGCAGTTAACTACATATAAGTGAAGATTTATTATGAAAGCAAAAAATAATCGGGAACTAGACAAGTCAAAACGGTCATTTAACATGACCATGTGGAGTTGTTCAGATTTTATCATTCACCGTTTGTAACGGTGCTAAAGTAAATTTGATCCCGGAAAAATACTCCCGTAAGCAATACGAAAATAAATTTAATGGCAATTCGTTAAGGGGGAATTTTGGCCTGTAATGGGGGAAAAATATATACTTTTTCGATTGAGGAATGATGCCAAATTTTGACATAAAAAAACTGAGATCGAGACCCCTGAAATGGGAAATCAATTTTCTTTACTACATAGCTCCTGGCTTTGCAAGGGACCTTTAAACTTGAAGGAACGCCGGTCCAGTAAGCTTACAAATGTTGATGGACCTAGCAAAAAATTTGTGGACTCAGTCCCACTGGTTTGTCGTGAAGACTGATTGTTCAAGTACTGACCCTTTTTGTACTAGAACATTCAGGTTAAAGTTTGCATGCAACAACTTCATATCTACTACAGATATTCAACATATTAAAACTTCACATGTCTTTGGGATCATTATGGCAGGTCACTGTAAGGCCCATTACTGTGACAAAGCAGTATAAATAGTCGAGTGCGCTGTCCTTAGACAGCTCTTGTTCATCATCTACGGGCCGGAATTTGTACGGGAAGCTTCATTACTAAAAGATGAGCATATTGTCAGGATGTTCTGTGTCAGTGATTTTTTTCTAGTGTTTAAGTCTTTGTTTTGTGTGCATCATTGTGTCTGGGCTGTTTCTCCAGTAGTACTGAATGGAAAAGAGTGACGCTTGATGGGAAGCTTCAGAATAAGGTGGATATGAGCATATTGTCAGTAGGGATGCAACGGGTAGCAATTTTTTGTCGGGTTGGGTCAGGTATCTTTCTTCCAGTCAAGTATTTGCGGGTCGGGTATTTATATAAGTAAAAGTACACACCAACTTTGTACCTTTAGAGAGCTGTTCCTATGAGTAAACATTGTTTCTACTTCGAAGATCAGACGATTAATGAAATTATTCTTGTTTGTGACATGTTCACATACAGTTTTGGTGTCAGATTTGGTCCTGCCTAGTGATTTTTAATCATTTAAATATATCTGCCCTTATTGCATTTATTTTGCTTGATAAAGCGGATTGGGCAGCATCCATCGGTTTCCAGCTTAAAACTGGAAGCCTGTACAACAATGCAGAATAGAAGCAAACCTCATCTTCATGTATAAAACAGTGAATGTTCTTGTTGCCATTCCAACTATATACCATCCAACCCCAGTTACCATCAGAACAACAAGATCCAGCCCCAAACCTCGAGGCTTTCAAGACGGTCATCCTACAAGTCCAGGGCGTGGCAGTCTACTATCATTTAGGGACATGTTGTACAGTGTAAATACAGGTTTCGATTTTTAAAATGGCAATTTTTATGGATATTTTTCGCACTGAGTTCATGTACAGCATACAACCCCCATTAATAAATGTCTGCTTGCTGATTTGGACGAGTAACCAAGTTGAAGTTGAAGTCGCTGATATCCTTGTTATTGTCATTGTAATACTGCTAAACTAGATCAGAATTTAGCTAATTTGAAGCAGGATTAGAGCTACAAAAATGTTGTGATCAGACATTAGAACGGAACTATGAAGTTTGAACTGTACCCATTTCCTTAATAGTTATTTTTCACTGGACTTTTGTCATCAACGTTGTTTGTTAACAAGAATTCTGAGCCTAATAGGGCCCAATTCCTCCTGCTCTTGAGTACATACATGTATTTTACCCCCAAAATCTCATTGTTCCTATTAATGACTTAAGTTGAATGATAAGGAAACCAACAAAATTATCAAGTTAAAACTGAAGGAAAAGATACATGTATACAGATGATTTGTATTACAGGATATTTAAGTTCTAAGAAATAAACCTTGATAAAGTCTTTGTTTTCAAAAAAGTATTCTTGTTTTGATAAATACAGATTTGTTCGGTAAGTTTTTTGCATATGTTTTTTGCAGAGGGTTTACGGTAATAATTCAGGAGGAAATAATGCATGTGCTTCATGTGTATGCATATATATGTGTTATAAAGGTATTGATTCATCATTCGAGGCATGAATTTGACGGGGAAAATATATGGTGCAAGAAAAGGAAAGGATGAATACTTCTTTTCATTAACGATAAATTTCACATTTACTTAGGTTTGGTCATATAAATAACGATGCTCTGAGTTTAAATTCAGTTCCGTTAAAAGCCAATGCACTCTGCCACACCCATTTCCTCAACTTGACGGTTTGAAACTCCTTGGTTTACGACGTCCATACAACTGTTCAGTGGCGTTCGTTTAGCGATGCACACCAATATCCTAGATCGCCAGCAGAATATTTGCTTTTATTTGTAAAAAAAAATTGTCAAATAGAAACACCTATGCCTATTGGGTCTTGATTTTATTAATTTGTTGAATATGGTTTTAGATTAAGAAGAATTTTAAGAAAGATGACCATGATTAAAAAGGTTGAATTACACTATTATTTTAATACCCGACCCGACCCAAAATTTTTCAATGAGGAATAGAACTCGGGTTAATTTTATGGAACCGAGAATGCGTGTATTTTCGGGTATCCGTTGCATCCCTAATTGTTAGTGATTTGGTTTTGATTATGGGCCTTTGGTCATGACAAAAACACAGAATATACCAATAGTGCATCATAATACATTACTATCCATATTTCAATATATCCACTTACATTCCTGTATGTTACCAAAAATGTAAAAGCGCTGACAAATATTAAAAAAATTGTTCTGAATAAGAGTAGAAATAAATAACAAATGAGGCGTGTCTTTGGAAAACCAGGCTTAATGCATGTGCGTAAAGTGTTGTCCCGGATGAGCCTGTGCAGATTAGATGACACTTTACGCATATGCATTAAGCTCGGTTTTCCCACGACACACCTCAAATGTTATTATTAATCACTCCACCTACAGTGAAATTATCTGGTTATTATTCACTGGTATTTTCCACTGACTCCCACCATGTAGAATGAAATAAACATTAACCATTGAAAACTTAACCCATCAGAGCAACAGATAAGGATTTTGAGTAGTACCCAATCATTTATGATGCTATCAAAATACTGCATTTCAGTGTAATATTTAGCTTGCATTGAACATTTATTTTTAGCCCGACTTTTTGAAGAAATAAAGTCGAGTTATTGTCGTCGCTCTGTCATCTGCGTCAGCATCTGCGTTAGTTAAGTTTTTGTGTTGCCTGAAAAAGCGACATATAGGTGTTACTTTTGTCGGCGGTGTCGGCGGCGTCGTCCCCTTTCGCTTGTCCGGAGCATAACTATTAAGACTATTAAAGCTATCAACATGAAACTTCATAGGTAGATAGGTCTCTTTGAGGGGAAGTGCAGTGCATAAGAACTGTTACTCTGCACCTCATACTTTTGGAGTTATTGCCCTTTGTTTATTTTCATACTTAATTTTTGTCCGGAGCATAACTCTAAGACTATGAAAGACTATGAAAGCTATCAACTTGAAACTTCATAAGTAGATAGATCTCATTGAGGAGAAGTGCAGTGCACAAGAACCATTACTCTGCATCACATACTTTTGAAGTTATTGCCCTTTGTTTATTTTCATACTTAATTTTTGTCCGGAGCATAACTCTAAGACTATGAAAGCTATCAACCTGAAACTTCATAGGTAGATAGATCTCATTGAGCGGAAGTGCAATTCACAAGAACCTTTACTCTGCACCTCATACTTTTGGAGTTATTGCCCTTTGTTTATTTTCATACTTAATTTTTGTCCGGAGCATAACTCTAAGACTATGAAAGCTATCAACTTGAAACTTCATAGGTAGATAAATCTCATTGAGGAGAAGTGCATTGCACAAGAACCATTACTCTGCACTGTATACTTTCGGAGTTATTGCCCTTTATAAATTTTCATACTTATTTTTGCGTCGCAATTTTGGTTTTAATTAGTCTTTTCTTTGCAATTAGCCAGAGTTCAGTGCTTTTGAAGATTTCAATAAATCTGTAAAAAAAATAATTGAGCATTAACCTAAAGTGCTTCTTCCTTTGGATTCACGTAAGCTATCTGGTGTCAGGCGACAAATCAGACTCGCGGAGTTCTAGTTTGGTTAAGTTTTTTGTCAGAGTCCATTTCCCCAAAACTATTAAACGTATCCGTTTGAAACTTTCATTACTTTTTCACTATCAAGAGTAATTCATTACAACAAGGCAGGTAACCCTTTGATTTGTATTTCGAGTTATCTGCCCTTGTTTGAACTTACAACTTAGAATATTTTGACATTTTTTTGTTAAATATAAAATTTCTCAATAACTATCAAAGTTATTGCCCTTTTTTCAACTTTGCGCGCTAGGTCAAATTTCACAATACCTATAAGAGGTATTGATTTGAACCTCAAAATACTTGATTACAGTTATAAACCCATTCTGTAGATAAGATGAGGTAACTATATCAAGGATTTTGGTGGATTTATTACCCTTTTTCAACATAGAATTTTAGCTTTAGGTCAAATGTCTCAATATCAGGAAGAGGTATTGACTTTACATGCAACACACTTCATCACAGTGAAGAACCCATTATATTAACAAAAAGGCCAAAATACTATCAAATATGAGAAAGTCGAGCGTCCAGCACCCGTAAGCAATGCTCTTGTTTCTCTATATGACTATCAGTTTAACATTCATTTTTAGTTAGACTATTCGAAGAATAGGTGAGCTTTCCTACTACCTCCGGCATCGGCGTCCGCGTCTGAATTTGGTTTAAGTTTTTCTTCAAAAGTCTTGTAACTTCAAAACTACATAAGTTATTCACTTGAAACTTGGAATATATCTTTCTCATCAATTCCAGTGTCAGGTGCAACATTTCCCATAATTCTGTTTTGTATTTTGACATAGTTATGCCCCTTTTTCACTTAGATTCTCTGGTAAAATTGTATATTCAATAGTTTTCTAACTTCAAAACTACATAAAAGTTATTCACTTGAAACTTGGAATATACCTTTGTCATCACCTCCAGTATCATGGTGGACATTCCCCATAACTATATTTTGTATTTTGACAGAGTTATGCCCCTTGTTCACATGTTGTAACTTCAAAACTTCATAAGTTATTCACTTGAAACTTGGAACTAACCTTTGTCATCAACTCTAGTATCAGGGGCAACATTACCCATAACTCTGTTTTGTATTTTGACAGAGTTAGCCCACTTTTTACATAGACTTTGTGGTTAAAGTTTTTGTTCCAAAAATGTATAAATTATACAAGGCTTCACTTAAAAGTTTTGTATTTTAACAAATTTATGCCCCTTCCACTATCCAAAATATGTACCAACTGAAATACTTCGAATAGTCTAGCACACTGTCCTCTGACAGCTCTTGTTCTCTAAATGACTATCAGTTGAACATTGACCAATATTTACAAAATCTGTCTGGGATTTATTTAGTACTGATTATATGAACTGGGTTTTGTCACTCATTTAATGTTAAATTTATTGAGTAAAATATTTAATGGTGTTTCAGAATTGGGTATTTAACCAAATATGCACATTATCTTTTGCTCTAATTGAGTATTTAACCAAATATGCACATTATCTATTGCTGTAATTCCTAACATGGTGAGCTTTTGTGATCGCCTGTTGTCCGTCGTCAGTGCGTTCCTCCCTCCGTCCTTCATCAACTTTTCATTCAAAAACATTTCCTAAACCACTAGGCAGATTTTCACCAAACTTCACAGGAATAATCATTGGGTGACTGTCTTTCAAAGTTGTTCAAAGCGGTTCGGTCCGCTGCATATGTAGGTCACCAGAGCTAAAAATATATTTTAAAAGTGTAAACTTGAAAAATTTTCTCTGAAACCGTAGGGCCCAGAGGTTTCATATTTGGTATGTAACATCCTATTGTGGTCCTCTACAAAGATTATTTAAATTATGCACCTAGGGTCAAAACGGGCCACGCCCCAGGGGTCACATGGTTTATATAGAATATATAGCAAAATGTCTTTTTAAATCTTCTCCTCTGAAACCACAAGGCCCAGAGGTTTCATATTTGGTATGTAACATCCTATAGTGGTCCTCTACAAAGATTGTTCAAATTATGCCCCTGGGGTCAGAACTGGCCACGCCCTGGGGGTCACATGGTTTATGGAGAATATATAGCAAAGTGACTTTAAAAATCTTCTCCTCTGAACCTGCAAGGACCAGAAGTTTTATATTTGGTATGTAACATCCTTTAGTGGTCCTTTACAAAGTTTGTTCAATTTATGCCCGTGGGGTCAAAACGGGCCACGTCCGGGGGGTCACATGGGTTATATAAAATATATAGCAAAATGACTTTAAAAATCTTCTCCTCTGAAACCACAAGACCCAGAGGTTTCATATTTGGTATGTAGCATCCTATAGTGGTCCTCTACAAAGATTGTTCAAATTATGCCCCTGGGGTTAAAACTGGCCACATCCCCGGGCTCACAAGGTTTATATAAACTTAAATAGCAAAATAAATTTAAGAATCTTCTTCTCTGAAACTGCAAGGCCCAGAGGTTTCATATTTCGTATGTAACATCCTATAGTGGTCCTCTACAAATATTGTTTAATTTATGCCCCTGGGGTCAAAACTGGCCACGCCCCAGGGCTCGTGTGATTTATATAGATTTAAATAGCAGTATGACTTTAAAAAATTTCACCTCAAAAACCGCAAGGCCCAGAGTTGTTGTATTTGGTATGTAACATCCTATAGTGGTCCTCTACAAAGATTGTTCAAATTATGCCCCATGGGTAAAAACTGACCACACCATAGGGGTCACATGGTTTATATAGACTAAATAGCAAAATGACTTTAAAATTATTCTCCTCTGAATTGCAAGGCCTAGAGGTTTCATATTTGGTATGTAACATCGTATAGTGGTCCTCTACAAACATTGTTCAAATTATCCCCCTGGGGTCAAATCTGGTCACGCCCTGAGGGTTACATGGTTTATATAGACTTAAATAGCAAAATGACTTTAAAAATCTTCCCCTCTGAAACGGCAAGGCCCACAGCTTACCTTTATTTGGTACGTAACATTGCATAGTGGTCCTCTTCAAAGATTGTTCAAATGATGCCCCTGGGGTCAAATCTGGCCACACCCTGAGGGGTCACATGGTTTATATAGACTTAAATAGCAAAATGACTTTTAAAATCTTTACCTGAAACTGCAAGGTCCAGAGGTTTGTTACAGATTGTTCAATTATGCCCTTGGGATAAAAATAAACCACGCCTCAGGGATGCAAAGTCCAACTGGTTTACAAGGTCTCAGGTGAGCGTCCTAGGGCCTTCAGGGCCTTCTTGTTTTTGCTTATGGTATGTCGGTTTATTTTCTTGCAGGTCCTGATCGAGAAATTAAAATATGATGCCTCGACTAAAATGTATGGACAAAGTCAATGGTTGAGCCCTGACCACGGCAAAAATATTGTTATCAAGATGGATGGCAAGATAATCTATGAAGATACATTGACCTCTACAGAGACTGAAGTTCATGAAAAGCAGTTCAGCATAGATGGTATGTTTTATTGGAATGGTTACTTTGGTATATCAAAATTGTGCAGCATCAATATATCACCTGGGCCTTGTTCACAAAAGATTAACTATAGGATCAAAGTCAGTCTTAGCTGAGATCTTTATTTTATTTTCATAATTTTCAAGATATAAGAACACAATTTGCTGTTCATTATATCAGACAGTAAATGTATGCCAAGAATGTTCACTGTAATGTTATGTATATTATGTAATTAACAGCTAAAACTGAATAATATGTTTGTTATTGCCATTTTTGAGCTGATCCTGAAATATCTGGCTCAAGTTCATCTTCAATCCAAAATATCAGACTCAGCATGTTTTGTCAGGACTTTTTTCCTTCTAAGGTAGGGGTAGTTATAGGGTGTCATCCACTCAGAAAAATTCTTTCAAATCATGCAGTTTTACCCTTAAACTGATCTTACCCCAAAATTATTTATTCCCCCGCTATGGATATTTTTGCACAAAATGCCAAATAAAACGCTATTTGCCAAAATGAGGGCAAAGGGCCCCTTCCCCAAGAAAAATCCCTGTTTGTGAACACAGTGCCTGGCATGTTGAGTTGATAGTTAATAATTTGATCATGATTACATAAGTCGGATACCTGTATGTAACATCCATATTACTTGTATTACTCCAGAATTTAATAAATGTCATTGCTATGAGGTTGTTTTTTTCAGAATCACTGATTATTCCTGATAAGGTGCTTGAAAGCCCAGAGGTTTTTCCAATGAGTCCCCGTACCAACCTAGCCAACGGGGAGGGGTTTGCACAGAACTATGGTTCCGATGATGGGCCCACACCGATGTCCCCAAGGCCCTCGTTTGTTTCACCCATACCAACAGCCCCTCCGTTTGAGCCAGAACACGTCCCGGCACTAGGACAGAATCCAGTCGCTGCACCGTATCATCTCTCAAACGTACATCTTCGTATGCCAGTGCCGGAGAGCTACCAGGATCCTGTTCACCCAGCTCCCCCTGCCAACCAGGCGCCACCTATTGGCTTTGCTGGTTACTATCCTCGTTCTCCTGGACACCACTTCCTTCCACCACAAAATGTCATTCATGAGTATATGTAGTACATGTATTTATAAGACATTTTTGCCTAAACCTATTTTGCAGCTGCTGATTTTACAACATATGTCTCCTGAATCACATAATTAGATATCATACTAGGCAATCTCATTTCATTTCTGAACACTTTATTAATCTCATTTTTGCTCATTTCATTGTTTGTTGTATGACATCTAATTCATTTTTGAAATTTGATTCTGTATAATGTCTTCACGTTATTATGTATCAACATTTAAAGTTTCAAAGACTAAGTCATAGAAGGCTTAGCTATGAGGTTAATTTTTATTTACACATACATGTTTTATGAATAATTCTGGGCCAAGTGTGAGGTTCGTGCGCACATAAACCGGTTTAAACCCCCAATGCTTTGCATTGACCGTTCCAAGGTGGTGACCCCTGTTTTATTCATGTGTGTTTTGTGTTTGTTTTGTGTTTTTGTGATGTCCTGTGAATTGTTTTTGGCAATTGGTCACTTGCCATAAGTAAAGGACCTCGGGCTGCCCATAAGAGTTCTCTACAGCTGTAACAACTGGAGTTTCGCTTTGTTTATATTTATATTTTTGGTATGTTGTTAATTGTGTGCTTTGTATTTGTATACATTAAAAAATAATGCTGATTTTATATAAAAATTGCCAAAAAAATCATTGAAAAGATGCTTTTGCTCTTCCTTCCTTTGAACATCCAAATGAAATTGTTTGTTTTTAAGGCATCTTTTCAATTATACAGTTAAACATACCTATTTAAAGTGGGTATTAGTTATTCTGAAAATACACACATTTTATATGTTAAGCTTGATAGTATTTGTTAAATTTTAATAAAAAATATTTTAATGTAAAATTTGAAGAGTAATTATTTTAACTGTCTGCCTTTCTTGCCCCAGAAATGTGAAGTGAATTGTCCCAGGATAATCATTGTAGCATACACAACATGGTAAAATAGCTTAATGTCTTCGTCATTTACATATGAAACACTATACACTATATATAGTTTACTACAATACAGCTATGTTTGCCATTTGTTTATGAATTTATTACAAGTTTTGGATATGAGATTTGGATTTATTTTATTGAGATTATGATTGTGAAAGTATACACTAAGTACTTATGGTCCACTAACAAGTTTTCATGGTATACATTTTTCGTGGTATTCTTGATTCTTCAAAATGGAGCTTCATTATAACTACATAAAAAATGTTAATGATTACAAAAAAGACGTTCAATTTGAAATTGTTTAATTGTGTTCATTTTATGTTTTATTCATTAAATTGGTGCCATGATTTTCATACACCACTTCATCTGACAAATATTTTTATCACAAAATTGCTATACCAATTGCATGACATTGTTTTGGTTAAATGACCAACATGAAATGACATCACATCAGTACAAAACTTTTAGGATTTATCAACATCTTTTTGTTAAATTAGAAGGTTTTTTTTCGTTTAAAAGCATGTGATAAAAAATATCTCACACTCATTGTCATTTCATGCCATATTTTATTAAACTCGTCCAGGAAATTCATTAGTGCATGTAAGCTCGCCAAAGGCTTGCTTACTAACGAAATTCCTGAACTTGTTTAATGAGATATGGTATGAAATGACAACTCGAGTCAGATCCTATATGTCTGCAGCCTCAAAACAGCTTACAATTATTATCTAAACGGTTGAGTTAATTAAAATACAGCACAGATTTTGTGTAGGTAATTTTAAAATATAACAACTTTTGAGCTGACCCCCGAAACAGAATTGCTGACATGGACTTTGAAAGGTACACAAATGTTTGTTAAAAATTATCTAACCAAAAAATTTGACCAAACAGTAGAACAAGTTTTATTTAATATATTTTCAATTTAACTACTTTAAAGTTTATTTAGTAAGTAACTTAAAGTCACTGAATAAGTACTGTATAGCGCAAACCTTCTGCAGTTCCTTATGTTGTCGTTTTTAAAAGTGTTTGAATTGGCGGTGTCATAACTTGGCCCAATCAGCAATAACCACCAAATTAAAACCAATAATTTGTACCTACTTTTGTTATAATAATATTGGCGAGAAAGGGTGTGATACTGGTGTAGCAGTTTTGTTTTGGTCCCGGTTAGATAGTTTTCACACATTCTTTTTTAAAGTCGCTATTGACATGTTTGTAATACACTGTTGTAGATATTTTATGTTATCTTTCATTGTAGTCTACCCAAGTTCTAACAAAATGTTTAACACAGAATATAATTATATAGACCGTACATAAAACAGGGGTTGGTATTTACTGATATATATTTTAATTGTGTTTTTGAAATCTTCACAAAATCTAATATGGAATATACAATGGAAGTATTTAAGCACAGTATTTGATTACTTTGAAGGGATTAAGATTTTATCAGATGCAGGTTTTTCATTGGCAGTGCTTAGAATTAGCGCTATCATGGTTGACCGCCAATATACTATAGCGAAAATTAAACCCCTGCCAAAAATAGTACTTGTAGAGTACCATGTTAGAGAAAACTTGTTAGACCATGATTCTTGTTGAGATTGTGTAAATGTTAAGAAATTGTGTATTGAATGTATATAAAAATGTGGTGCGTCGTGAGAAAACCGGACTTAATGCATGTGCGTAAAGTGTCATCCCGGATTTGCCTGTGCAGTCCGCACAGGCTAATCCAGGATGGCACGTTCCGCTTTTATGGTATTTTCTGTTTCAAGAAGTCTCTTCTAAACATAAATCCACTTTAGGCGGAAAGTGTCGTCCCAGATTAGCCTGTGCGGACTGCACAGGTTAATCTGGGATGACACTTTACGCACATGCATTAAGTCTGGTTTTCCCACGACGTGCCTCAAGTGTGCTTTCGCTACACAGTTATGTTGCAGATGTAGTCACAAGGAAATCAAACCGTTTGCATCACAATCATGGCCTGGCTATCTCAGTTGGTAGAGCAGTTGACTGTCAAGCTGGGGATCGTGAGTTTGAACCCCAGCCTGGCCACATAACTTGTGTGGGGATTGGTCATGAAATTATTTATACGGCCATACTCCCCCTACCTCTGATTCAAGTAGGGCAGTTGTCAGTTACTGGCATAAGTATGTGCACTTAGTACTGGTAAACTGATAAGATCAGCAAAGCTTGCCCAGGAAAAGTGTAAGTAGGTTAACTGACTGCCATGATATGACTGAAATACTTTTAAAATTGGCGAAAAATCCAAACAAAAATCCACATGATATGTCTCATCTAGAAGCTGTATAAACATGTATATAATAGTTCGCTGCGCAGTGAATAGTTATTTTAGTTTAAATTTCTCTCTTATAGTACGCATTTCTGTACATAAGTTATTCTCAACATTTATTTTAATATAATTTAAAAATTATACATATATCATTTAAATCATTAGATGGTTTTACTTTATAATTTCGTACAATATCGTACAGTCGCCCTTTAAAGAACTTACATGTAAGTTAAAATATTTCTTAGGAGCAATGGCACGGGCATTTTGCTGTTATGTGATAATGGGAAGACTTCTTGCTTATTACAGAGTTTGCTGTTATGTGATAATGGGAAGACTTCTTGCTTATTACAGAGTTTGCTGTTATGTGATAATGGGAAGACTTCTTGCTTATTACAGAGTTTGCTGTTATGTGATAATGGGAAGACTTCTTGCTTATTACAGAGTTTGCTGTTATGTGATAATGGGAAGACTTCTTGCTTATTACAGAGTTTGCTGTTATGTGATAATGGGAAAACTTCTTGCTTATTACAAAGTTTGCTGTTATGTGATAATGGGAAGATTTCTTGCTTATTACAGAGTTTGCTGTTATGTGATAATGGGAAGACTTCTTGCTTATTACAGAGTTTGCTGTTATGTGATAATGGGAAGACTTCTTGCTTATTACAGAGTTTGCTGTTATGTGATAATGGGAAAACTTCTTGCTTATTACAAAGTTTGCTGTTATGTGATAATGGGAAGATTTCTTGCTTATTACAGAGTTAGAAATGAATGTTTTAAACAGTTGAAATACATATATATAATGTATATGCAACATTAATTTCTTTGTAATGCAGTATTAAAACTATAATATTATGAGTATATTTTAACATTCCGATTCAGAACTTTCCAAAGCATGGGGAATAAAGTTCGTAAAAAACACAGGGAGCCTATTTGAGAGCATATTGACCATTTCTTGTTCTGTAAGGTGTATGAACGATGACAGAAAAACTGGGTTTATTTTTATTGGCAAAGTATGTAAATCCGATCAGTACTGAAATCCGGACACTTGAAAAAAAAGTATATCCGAAAAAAAGCTTTAAAGAGAAAATTTTGAAAGTAAAGACCAGAATAAGGTAAACAGAAGAAGAATTACAAAAAATCTGAGGAACAAGGTGTAGTTAAATGTTTATTTTAAGTATTTGTTTTTAATAAAACAGATTTGTTTTAAAGTGTCTCCGGATTTAGGTACTATCCATTCATATTTCGATACGTATTACAGGCCTTTTTAAAACACATACAGTAATTCAGTTACTTTTAGGTAGCAGTTTCCACTAAGATTTTGACCAAAGCTTAAGCTTAAACCCTACTTATTATGTTTAACCTTTTATTTGATTTTAATGCAATTATCCAGTGAAATCGTCCAAAAACTGCAAAAAGTGTCCGGATTTAGGTACTTCACCGGAAATGCTGCAATGTCGAGGCAGCTGTTTATTTGTAATGTTGAAGCATGCATTGATATTGCATTATCATTACTTACTGAAAGCTTTTCTACTTGAATTACATGTATGTACTAAAATTATAACACGTTATTGAGTATAGGAAAGCATTAGGAAAACTTGCTTGTCGTATGTATTAATAGAAACTGTTACATAGTTTTATTTTGAAGGTGTTGGTTATCATTGTTCAGAACTGTTAAATTAAAGTATGTTATAAATTGTTACATTTTTGTTAAAGTTTAAAGCAGTTGAATGAAGTGGTAGGCTGTAAGCCAGAGCAAATATTTATAAAGAATCTTACACTAAGAGAATAAATCCTAATTAGTGGTGAATAATTTGTATGTAAAATAATTTTCAATATTATGTTAAGTGACTTTTATAAATTTACTTATGAAGCATTTAAGCGCTGTTCTAAATATGAGACGTGTCGTGGGAAAATTGGGCTTAATGCATGTGCGTAGTGTTGTACCAGATTGGGAAAATTGGGCTTAATGCATGTGCGTAGTGTTGTACCGGATTAGCCTGTGCAGTCTGGAACGACACTTTACGCACATGCATTAAGCCTTGTTTTCCCACAACACGGCTCATATCTACTAGATGCGGGTAATAAACAAAATGGCTGACTTAATATACTTTTGTAGATCTGAATACACCGAAAGGTATCTAAATATTCATGAGTTAATAATTTTCCAAATTCTAACAAATGTATAAAGATAAACTATTTGATAAATAAAATACCGGTAAATAAAAACTAGGAATATTATTTAAAATTTAAAATAAATGAAAATGCTAGTTTAGACAAAAATACTACTTTAGAATCTTTATAAAAATTGGCCCAGATTATTTCATTTGCATTTAAATGTTTTACATGTTGGTAGCTAAAACTTGCCTTTTTTATTTGCATCATATGCTACAATAACTCTTAGAGTTGTGAACTATTTAGGGTATTATTGTATCAATCATGAAATGAACTACTGTTTTTGGTGTTCTGTTTACAAAAAATCTCGAAATGTGTTCAGATGCTTCAATCACTCTGTTTCAGTCATTAAGATGAACATGACATTTGTGCCAGTTATAAAGCTACTTCAATAGAATTGATCTCAGTTGCATATGATTAAACTCATAATTATCCAAGCCATTGTTTTCTATCTGGTGCAGCCCAAATTTGATGTAACATAAATTTGATGAAGTTTTCTTTTGCAATGCGTGAAATTATGTAAGATGTTTGAATATTAATCTGCAAACTATTCTTAAATTCACTTTCCACAATAATAACAAAACCTCGTCAAATTTAGGTGACATGGAATTAAAGACTCACATAGAAGGGAGATTTTGTTTCTTTTTTTCTCATAATTAGGCATTTCAAGTTCTTGTGTATGGTCATTCAGTGTTTTATTACACCTTTGGGGGAAAGGTGGCGGGCCCTTCAGATGGGGAATTATTATGGCAAAAGGGGATTTTTTTTTTAGAAAAACATTATTACATTTTTATATTCTACCTAGTAATAAAGCAGTAATGAATTGTTTTGCTACAAAAGATAACTAATGATATCCACAAACTTTTGGTCAGAAGTAAAATTGCTGGGACTGTTTACGAAAATTCCTCTAAGTCAATTTCTGTCCAATTTTGGTCAATTTTTTTTTTTTTAATAATGCTTGCATTCTGAGAGGAATTTTAAGGTAAATAGTGGGGAAAGTTATATACTTTGGGGCCGAATTTTGGCTTCAAATTTGCCCTAAAAAAATGCATGGCCACCATACTATTTTATTGCCAAAATTTTGTCAACGTGCACAAATATGCAGTTTTATAGTAAAATCAGTTTCGCTGATGTTATTATGAATTTAGGCGTCTACTGTACTAATTATTTTGAAAAACTTTTTAATTACAGATGGTTAACTGCATTTAAAATATTGGTATAACAAAACAGTCTATTCTATGTTAGATGTTTTGTATAAATAATCTTTAATGATCAGTTACTGAAACATTTTTGTTTGTGTTTAAACAGGCAATATGTAAATCACAAGCCTACTCTTAGAAAATTGATCGTTTTTTTAGTCATTTTGCATTTAGTTTTTACTGATTTTTTGTAATTTATATTTGTTTACAAATACCAGCTGCAGGTAGATTTTGGCCCAAACAGTAATACTGGTATCTCAGAATCCACCAAATAAGTTAAATTAGTTGGAATTTGGCGATTCCAAGACTATTTAATAACTGGCTTGTTTGTTTGATAGCCTATCACTTGACTGAGTCTGGAAGTGTAAAACTTGTGACTTTTTTTCTAAAGTCTGTTTATTTTATATGTATATATGCGGCGTGTCGTAGGAAACATGGGCTTAATGCATGTGCGTAAAGTGTCGTCCCGGATTAGCCTGTGCAGTCTGCAATGGCTTATCCAGGACCGCACTTGCGGCCTTCAGTGGATTTATGTTTAGAAGAGACTTCCTTGAAACAGAAACTACCATAAAAGCGGAAAGTGTCGTCCTGGATTAGCGTGTGCGGAATGCTTAGGCTGATCCAGGACAACACTTTACGCACATGCATTAAGCCCGGTTTTCCCATGACACTCATATGTTTTATTTTATGTTTAAAATTTACTCTGGTCTCTGTTACAGGGTGGCCACTGGCCCTGGAAAACAGGGAAAAAGTGGGAAAAAATTCCCCACAGGGAAAAATGTGGAAATTTAAAAATAAAAATAATAAATTGGGAAAATCAGGGAATTTAACCAAATATAAAATTATAACATTCAAAGTGAAAATGCGAAGTATAGATTCTTAAACATAATAACACTTCTATGACAATAATATAGTATAATGTTATATAATTCACTGGTCAACTGATAGTAAAGATGGCTAAAAGTAAAGATGGCTAAAAAAAGGGAGATTGTAGGCCATATACTTCTATGCATTGCCCGAATTGTACTGTTAATCTGACACTAAATGTCAGGGAAGTTCACATTTAGTTCAGGGAAATTGGGGAAACTTTCTTCGGAATTTCAGTGGCCACCCTGTGTTATGAATATAGTCTATTTACAATGTTTATGAGCAATTTTGTGCTCAAAAGGGTATTATTGAGATTTGTTAAATGTCATCATGCATTAAAGTAAGTGTAATAGACATTTTTTGTTTGATAACTATAATGTTTGTGTAGTGAAAATCAGTAAAATAAAACGTTTTGAAACCATACTTTACCTATTCTAGGTGGTCATTTTTTGAATGTATGCATATTTTCACCTTCATACTTAAATAACCAAACAATATATATGGTCAAAACACCTAAATAGTCCCAGAAAACTGCAGTTGAGCAACTATCAAACTGACTGTAAACCCAGAACACCAGAAAAACTGAAATTGTATGCCTGGCACTGAACATATTAAGTTTCCCAGAATTTCACTGCACCTATACTCATACATACGAGGTTACTCGAGTACTGTTTTTGGGCTTGTTATCAAATTTGTCTGTAGGCACAGTCATAATTGTACAACACTATATTGTGTTTGTATGTTTGGGTTTGATTGTTTTATTTACATACATTTTTGTTTTCAATATATGTGTTTGTTTTGCTTGTTTTATATCTGGAATTGTGTCCTTTCTAGTTCCTAGTTGGAAGCTAAAGATATTGTACACTTTTGAATAATTCCTTTTTTGTTTTGTAGTCAACATTATATTGAAATGCAGTAAATAAAAACTGTAACACTATCTGGATTATTACACCCCAAGACGTGTGTAACTCCCTTGAAATGAGTGTAAATCTTTACCATGAGTTTAAATCCACTGACATGTGTAAATCGATTGACCTAAATGTACATCCCTTGAAATGGGTGTAAAACCTTGACACGAGTGTAAATTCATTGGCATAAATGTAAATCCTTTGACACGAGTGTAAATGTAAATTCCTTAACCTAAATGTTAATCCCTTAACCAGAGTGTAAATCCATTGACCTTATTTAATCCCTTGTTGTGAGTGTTAATCCATTGACATGAGTGTTAATCCCATGGCACGAGTGTAAATTAACTGGCATGAGTGTTAATATATTGGCAGGAGTGTTAATCTATTGACATGAGTGTTAATCCATTGATATGAGTGTAAATCCATTGACATGAGTGTAAATCCACTGGCATTAGTGTTAATATTATTGGCAGGAGTGTTAATATATTGGCATGAGTGTTAATATATTGGTATGAGTGTTAATCCATTGGCATGAGTGTTAATATATTGGTATGAGTGTAAATATATTGGCAGGAGTGTTAATCCATTGGCATGAGAATAAATCCCTTGGCATGAGTGTAACTCCACTGGCACGAGTGTTAATGTATTGGCAGGAGTGTGAATCCATTGGCATGAGTGTAAATCCTTTGAGCTTAGATGATTTCTTCCCTGGGTGTAAATCCATGGACACGAGTGTTAATCCATTGACATGAGCATAAATCCATTGGCATTAGTGTTCATCCCTTGACATGAGTGTAAATCCCTTGACCTGAGTTTATCACATAGCATAAGGGTAAATCCATTGGCATAAGTGTAAATCCCTTGGCATGAGTGTAAATCCATTGGCATAAGTGTTAATCCCTTGGCATGAGTGTTAATCCCTTTGCATGATTGTAAATCCCTTGGCATGTGTTAATCCCTTGGCATGAGTGTTAATCCCTTGGCCGAGTGTGATTCCCTTGGCATGAGTGTTAATCCCTTGACACGAATGTTAATCCCTTGGCAGTAGTGTTAATCCCTGGCAGGAGAGTAAATCCATTGGCATGGGTGTTAATCCCTTGGCATGAGTGTTATTCCCTTGGCATGAGTGTTAATCCCTTTGCATGAGTGTACATCCCTTGTAATGATTGTAAACCCCTTGTCATGAGTGTTAAATCCTTTGCATAAGTTTAAATCCCTTGGCATGAGTGTAAATCCCTTCACATGAGTGTTAATCCCTTGGCAAGAGTGTTAATCCCTTTGTATGAGTCTTAATCCCTTGGTATGAGTGTAAATCCCTTGGCATGAGTGTAAATCCCTTGGCATGAGTGTTAATCCATTGGTATGAGTGTACATCCCTTGGTATGAGTGTACATCCCTTGGCATGAGTGTACATCCCTTGGCACGAGTCTACATCCATTGGCATGAGTGTACATCCCTTTGCATGAGTGTAAATCCCTTGGCATGACTATTAATCTCTTGGCATGAGTGTTAATCCATTGGCATGAGTGTAAATCCATTGGCATGAGGGTAAATCCATTGGCATCAGTGCAAATCAATTTACCTAAGTAAATATCTTGGCATGAGTGTAAATTAATTGCCCTTGCCACTGATGATTGGACCAGCACTAGGTGCCACTGATGATTGAACCAGCACTATGTGCCACTGATAATTGCCCTTGCCACTGATGATTGAACCAGTATTAGGAGCCACTGATGATTGAACCAGTACTAGGTGTCACTGATGATTGAACCAGTTGTCTCTGATGATGGAACCAGAACTAGATGCCACTGATGATTTAACTAGTACTAGGTGTCACTGATGGTTGAACCAGTACTAGATGCGACTGATGGTTGAACCAGTACTAGGTGTCACGGATGGTTGAGCCAGTACTATGTGTCACTGATGGTTGAACCAGTACTAGATGTCACTGATGGTTGAACCAGTACTAGATGCCACTGATGATTGAACCAGAACTAGATGTCACTGATATTTGAACCAGTACTAGATGCCACTGATGATTGAACAAGAACTAGATGTCACTGATGATTGAACCAGAACTAGGTGTCACTGATGGTTGAACCAGTACTACATGCTACCGATGATGGAACCAGTACTAGGTGTCACTGATGGTTGAACCAGTACTAGATGCCACTGATGGTTGAACCAGTACTAGGTGTCACTGATGATTGAACCAGTTCTAAGTGTCTCTGATGATGGAACCAGTAGTAGATGCCACTGATGATTTAACTAGTACTAGATGCCACTGATGATTGAACCAGTACTAGGTGTCACTGATGATTGAACCAGTTCTAAGTGTCTCTGATGATGGAACCAGTACTAGATGCCACTGATGATTTAACTAGTACTAGATGCCACTGATGATTTAACTAGTACTAGATGCCACTGATGATTTAACTAGTACTAGATGTCACTGATGATTGAACCACTACTAGATGCCGCTGATGATTGAACCACTACTAGGTGTCACTGATGGTTGAACCAGTACTAGATGCCACTGATGGTTGAACCAGTACTAGATGCCATTGATGATTGAACCAAAACTAGATGCCACTGATGGTTGAACCAGTACTAAGTGTCTCTGATGATGGAACCAGAACTAGATGCCACAGATGATTTAACTAGTACTAGGTGTCACTGATGGTTGAACCAGTACTAGATGCCACTGATGGTTGAACCAGTACTAGATGCCACTGATGATTGAACCAGTACTAGATGCCACTGATGGTTGAACCAGTACTAGATGCCACTGATGGGTGACCCAGTACTAGATGTCACTGATGGTTGAACCAGTACTAAGTGTCACTGATGATGGAACCAGAACTACATGCCACTGATGATTTAACTAGTACTAGGTGTCACTGATGGTTGAACCAGTACTAGATGCCACTGATGGTTGAACCAGTACTAGATGCCACTGATGGTTGAACCAGTACTAGATGCCACTGATGATTTAACTAGTACTAGATGCCACTGATGGTTGAACCAGTACTAGGTGTCACTGATGATTGAACCAGTACTAGATG
Source organism: Congeria kusceri (assembly GCA_027627225.1). Lineage (NCBI taxonomy): Eukaryota > Metazoa > Mollusca > Bivalvia > Myida > Dreissenidae > Congeria > Congeria kusceri. Next base: position 69,034,719 of record CM051027.1, read on the forward strand.
CCACTGATGATTTAACTAGTACAAGGTGTCACTGATGGTTGAACCAGTACTAGATGCCACTGATGGTTGAACCAGTACTAGATGCCACTGATGGTTGAACCAGTACTAGATGCCACTGATGGTTTAACTAGTACTAGATGCCACTGATGGTTGAACCAGTACTAGATGCCACTGATGGTTGAACCAGTACTAGATGCCACTGATGATTGAACCAAAACTAGATGCCACTGATGATTTAACTAGAACTAGATGCCACTGATGATTGAACCAGTTCTAGATGCCACTGATGATTGAACCAGTACTAGGTGTCACTGATGGTTGAACCAGTACTAGACGTCACTAATGGTTGAACCAGTACTAGATGCCACTGATGGTTGAACCAGTACTAGATGCCACTGATGGTTGAACCAGAACTAGATGCCACTGATGGTTGAACCAGTACTAGATGCCACTGATGGTTGAACCAGTACTAGATGTCACTGATGGTTGAACCAGAACTAGATGCCACTGATGGTTGAACCAGTACTAGATGCCACTGATGGTTGAACCAGTACTAAGTGTCTCTGATGATGGAACCAGAACTAGATGCCACATATGATTTAACTAGTACAAGGTGTCACTGATGGTTGAACCAGTACTAGATGCCACTGATGGTTGAACCAGTACTAGATGCCACTGATGGTTGAACCAGTACTAGATGCCACTGATGATTGAACCAGTACTAGATGCCACTGATGATTGAACCAGTACTAGATGCCACTGATGATTGAACCAGTACTAGGTGTCACTGATAATGGGAACTTGTACCGATTTCTTTTTGCTCTTAAAGTACATGTCATCACCTAGATACAATGTACTGGATGAATTCAACTGACTCTTTTCGGAAGTTCATGAACTTTGATCACTTAACGCAGAGATATTTAATAAATTCTGACATCAATGTCATATAAATCGGTTGCCAGGATTTTATCCATTATGAGCACTATGATAAAAGATAACATACAAATCCAAATGAACTTTCTTCAGTTCTGATGTACTGATTTGTACAAATTAATGCTGACAGGGCATGAGAGATGGGACAAAGATCATGACAGGAGACGACAAGATTATTCAGTACAGACACCGACATAAAATCTTCAGTATAAGAGACTGTGGAGCCAAATTTAATGATCCATATTATGTCTCTTTGTTTCTTATATGAAAATTCTATATATAAAAATGTACTACATGTACATTTGCTAACAAAAACAATGCGAGTGAAACACTGAACACTTTTATTACCAATTAATAACATACATGATCTTCTGTAAAAGCTCCACAACGAAGTCACAAGTATATAACATACAAATACAGTCCAAATGACTGTGTATTCTCATTCCTATATTAGACACTTTAGAACATTCATGCAAGAAGTCTATGACAGACCTTGGTTGCTCACCTAGCTCCATGCTACTAAGGTTTGTAAGCCCTTTATCCAAAGCACCAAGTCGTATTATATTGTAATTATAAAAAGGTTTTAAATGCAAACAAATAAAAGCTAACTTGTCTAGAAATACACTATGATTAAAATGGACAAAGCCTGTTCCAAACAGACATAAGTTTAGTTCAATATAATACAGGCATTTTGTGGTAAAGTAGGCAAAATCATCCAATAAACAGCTAATAAAGACCAATATATTGATATAATGAACAAGATTCTGTGTTTGATAAACAAAAATGACCCTGGTTGGTGGTGGGTAGCCCATTTCTTAGTCCAAATTAGGTCAAGGTCAAAGTGAGGCTGGGTGATATGGGTGGATTGGGGATGGTCATACACAACAACTGTGTAAGTATCCAAGTGTTGTACAAGCGGTGTTGGTGCTAGACGAACTGGTAAAATCTAGTTAACCAAGAAACAGCACATTTGAATTATTATAAGTGCAAGTTAGGTCTTGGTTAAGGTCAAAGTAAGGTTGGGTGGATTGGGAACGGTCATAAGCAACAACTGTGTAAGTATCCAAGTGTTGTAGCAAGCAGTGTTGGTGCTAGACGAAACGGTAAAATCTAGTTAACCAAGAAATGGCACTTTTGAATTATTATAAGTCCAAATAAGGTCAAGGTCAAAGTAAGGTTGGGTGATATGGGTGGATAGGGAATGGTCATAAGCAACAACTGTGTAAGTATCAAAGTGTTGTAATAAGCGGTGTTGGTGCTAGATGAAACGGTAAAATCTATTAAACCTTGTCACGGACGGAAGGATGGACAGGACGATCACTATATGCCTCCTACATCAAGATGCCGGAGGCATAAAAATAATCAATACCAGTAGTGTTGTTAAATTAAGAAATTTTTTATCTTTATTGGCCAATAAACAATGATATGGAGTTCTGATGTGTAGGAAATAAACCACGAGGGCGTTAGCCCGAGTGGTTTAATAGCCATGCATTATAATACAAAGAGTTGTTTATTGGCCTTTAGACCATGATAATGCTAAAATTATTTGGATTCTATCATGATTTGACAAATATTTGTGCAATTATAATGAGAACTACATTTTACTATGCTGCACTCAGAATCTGGACTACTTTTTGCATTGGTTATTGGGTAGATTAACAATGAAAATATTGTTCTTTGTCTATAGAAAATCACAGAGTATCGTGTTAGAATAGAAGTTGACAAAGAAGCATACAATAAATGCACTCTTTCAAACTTAAAATGTTACAAAAACTTTAACTACAAATTGCTGTTTCGTTATTTGCACATAGGATATACAAAATTCATGTATTTATGCCATATAATACATTTCTCAAACCCCAAAAGCTTTAAATGTAAATATATCATAAACAAGTGAAATCTTGATTTGTGTACTTTTGATTACACACACTTTCAGAAATTACACAGAAAAGTTTTCTTTCAACCCCACTGTTCAAACCGCAATTAATGTTCAATTTACTTAAAATAAAACTAGAATTCTACTGTTTTGAAATATCATTAATTTACTGAAGTGACATGCCTAAACTTGTAACAACTAGTGAATGACATACTTCATAATAATTTAACTGGACGCTTGTAAAGTGCTGCAAAAAGGGTCGAGTGTTAATTATTTCTCTATAAAGGGTATGAAGATGGTAGTGACAATTCTTGTTCACAATGACTAAGAAATTGCTAAACAGAAAAACTACTGAAAATGCTGTGTAATTATACAAGTATACCGGGTATGTAAAATAACTCAAACAGAGTGCATTATCATTGAAAAATGGAAAAACAGTAAAATGTTCCAAGAGAGCAGCACATGACTTCAGTGACTAACAGAACAAATGATCACGTTGCCACGGTGCAAAATGCTCAAGTTTGGGGAAAAAGCTCTTGTCAAAGCAGGACAGTGATTCCCTAAAGCGCAAAAACACACACAAATAGATATGTGGAGCGTCGTGGGAAAACCGAGCCTAATGCATGTGCGTAAAGTGTCGTCCCGGATTAGACTGTGCAGTATTTTCTGTTTCAAAGAAGTCCCTTCTAAACAAATTCACTGTAGGCGGAAAGTGCAGTCCTGGATTAGCCTGTGCACATGCATTAAGACCAGTTTTCCCAGGACGCGCCACATATGTCACAGACACGGATGCCCCCATGACGCATGTGTGGACAAAGGCAAAGGGCGTGTCGCCAACACTAATTTTTACCTTCACAAATTTATTGTAATATAAATTCTATAGTGGAAAAAAAAGACAAAGGGCCATAATTCTGGAAAAAAATTGGTCGCCACAAAAATTCCTTCCTTTACGATCACCTAAACATTGAGGTTGTTCAGCTGTGAAAGTTTGAGCGAAATCCGCTCAGCCGTTAAAGTGAGTCCACAGAGTTTTGGGACGTACGGACAGATGAAGGTATAAACGGACAAGTGCAATGCTTAATGCCTCCCACTTTGTGGGGGCATAAAATACCTTTTGAGGGGGCATAAAAAACCTAAACCAACAATACACTAATACAGAATATATAGCCTTGTTATCAGGGCCCATATTCACAAAGCAAATTAGAATCTTAAGTCATGCATAAGTGAAAAAATCCAATAAACAAATTTCTTGTGAAAATTCATATTTCATTTTTGAAATATGGTCAAATAGGAAGTACCTGTTGATTCTTTAACTAAATAAAAACATCTAAGACAAAAAAAAGGAATATTATGATTTCAATAAATTTTCTTAAACGTTTACTTAGGAGCTTTGTATATACATGTATGAGCCCAAGAAAATGTCTTCATATATGAATAAGTATTGCACAAAATAGCATATCCATTAAATATTTTTAATAAATCCATAACAAATCAATAATAAAATATTTGATTATAAATCCTGAAAGTATATGACTACACACAAATACTGTGCTCATGAAACAAGAAGTAAATAATTAAAACATGTTTAACAAATAAATACATGTAAAGAATAAGTTGTAACTAAAGCTAATATAAAAGAAAAACCACTAAACTACAAAAACTGAACTAATTCAAGTTAAATTAACAATGGCACTCTGGCAATTTTTTCTGGAACCATTCATAAATCATTACAGTTGAGAATCATAGTATCTCTCAATATATCACAGACTAATTTTTTTGGACCACCATCAAGACTGCTGGCCAAATGTGGAGAACATGTCACTTTGTAGACTGGACAGGAAGTCTCTGAAAAATAACACAGATCTGTTTAAAGCTGGATAATGAACTTATGATAAATGAAGTTTCTTGATATCAGAAGGCCAATTTTAAGGTCCAATCCCTGTACTGCACAGATTCAACAGACATTTATCTGAAAATAACAGTTTTGTGGGCCTGGCTAGCTCAGTTGATAGAGCGCTGGACTGTCAATCTGGGGATCAAACCCCAGCCCGGCCACATAACTTGGAAATTATTTCTATGGCCATTCTCCCCCTACCTCTGATTCAAGTAGGGCAGTTGTCAGTTACTGTCATAGGTATGTGCATTTAGTACTGGTAAACCGCTTAGATCAGCTAAGCTTGCCCAGGAAGTGTGAGTAGGTTAACTTACCACCGTGATATCACTGAAATATGGTTTAAAACGGCAAAAAATCCAAACAAACAAACAAGAACAGTTTGCATGAGACATTGATTGAAGTGCACCTGTTGGAAACACAACATGAATTCAAATCATATACATGTATGCAAAACGGAGAAAATCTTTCAGTTTCTTGAAATTTAGAAAATCGGTTGTTCTTTCACACTTCTTACTCTTGAAACACATAATCAGTGCCAGACAATTTTCTAGGTTAACACTAGATGATTTTTGCATGAACAATCAAATGACATCAGGGAAATGAACGTCTTATTTAATGTAAAGCTTTACTGAATGTAAACAAATGGGCAAAACTCTACCCAAACCTGTTACCAAGGCACTATATAAACACTTCCTTAAATAGTTTTCAGGCTTTTCTATTCTGTATTTATCAATCCCTGCCATGTACACACATACCCCAGGTCCTCTGTCTTCTTATCTGGCTCAGTCTTCTGAGTGTCTGGTGTTGGGGAGTAGGACACAGCACCTGGAAACACAGGCAGGGTTCATACAAACACCAACATTCCATGATCTGTCCAGGATTCAAATCAAGGGTGGCAAAATCAATTGTCTGTATTGTCCAGGTTGTCCCAGAGCATGAACGGACAAGCGAAAATTTGACAGAATTTACAAATAATTGCTTTACAGACAAGTTGCGAAAGCATTTTAAACAAGAGCTGCCTGAGGACAGCGCGCTCGACTTTTCTTGTGCTTGTCCGAGTTACTGGCATTTTTTTTCTAAAACAAGAAATATGGAAATTCCACGAAACAAACTTTTTCTAACAAAATGCATTAGTCAACACATCAATAAATATTTTAGTAAAAGCGACCTTGACCCCACCCACCCCATATGCAATCCCAAGCGAGGTCTCGATTTAAGGTATCTATGTATTAAGTTTCATTAAAATATCCCAATGCATTCTCAAGTTATTAATCGGATACCATTTTTCTATTTTTAGTAACAGTTACCTTGACCTTAACCCCACCCACCCCATACGCAATCCCAAGCGAGGTCTTGTTATAAGGTATCTTTGTATACAGTTTCATTAAAATATCTCAATGCGTTCTCAAGTTATTGAGCGGAAACCGTTTTTCTATTTTTAGTAACAGTGACCTTGACCCTATATGCAATCCCAAGAGAGGTCTTGATATAAGGTATGTATGTATTAAAGTTTCATTAAAATATCTCAATGCGTTCTCAAGTTATTGAGCGGAAACCATTTTTCTATTTTTAGTAACAGTGAGCTTGACCCCACGCACCCGATATGCAATTCAAAGCGAGGTCTCAATATAAGGTATGTATGTATAAAATTTCATTAAAATATCTCAATGCATTCTCAAGTTATTGAGCGGAAACTGTTTTTCTATTTTTAGTAACAGTGACCTTCACCTTGACCCACCCACCCCATATGCAATCCCAAGTGAGGTCTCGCTTTAAGGTATCTATGTTTGAAGTTTCATTACAATAGCTTAATCTGTTTTCAAGTTCGAGAGCGGCAACAAAAAGTTGAGAACTAGCTTACCGAAAAACTTTAACCTGTCCATATATCTTGTATGTAAAATATGTTAAGTGTAAAAAAAGGCCCATAATTTTGACAAATTTCAAAGTTGAGTTATCAAACTTGGCCTATGAGTTCATTTTAATATAGGGAATAAGTGTTCTGAGTTTGAATGAAATCCCTCAAGCCATTCCTGAGAAACCAGCTTACCGAAAAACTTTAACCTGTCCATATAAAATGTTTAAGTGTAAAAAGGCCCACAATTTTGACAAATTTCAAACTAGAGTTCCCAAACTTGGCCTATAGGTTCATTTTGATGTGGGGAATAAATGTTTTAAGTTTGAATGAAATCCCTCAAGCCATTCCTGAGAAACTAGCTTACCGAAAAACTTAAACCTAGCTCGGACGCCGACGCCGGGGCGAGTAGAATAGCTTGCCTTTTCTTCGAAAAGTCGAGCTAAAAATGGGCAAGTAAGGTAATATGAGATTTCGCCACCCCTTGATTTTTTTCAGGATTTTTCCATGACATAGCTCAGTTTTCCATTATAAATTCCAAACATACTAGTCAAAATAGTATAAGTGCACTGATATCCACATTTTATTTGATCTACATCATACAATTATTTATCTAGACTGATTCACGTCCTGTAGAATATAATAGAATTGCTTGTTGCGCTGCAAAACATGTCTGATCCAAATTATCAAGATTCCATGATCTTTCCAGACTAAGCCCATTTTCCATGACTTTTCCAGATCCATACAAACCATGTCAGGGGAACCTGTCAGTTACAAACCTGTTATGTGATGGCTTGTGAATAAATAAAACATGTCACTCAAACATTCTGACTTAAAAACAACTTATTATGAACACTAAATTCACAAACCAGTTTGTTCTCTTACTGATCCTTTGGTTATTCACATGGTTAATTATATGTGGCGCGTCGTGAGAAAACCGGTCTCAATGCATGTGCGTAAAGTGTCGTCCCGGATTAGCCTGTGCAGTCCGCACAGGCTAATCCGGGATGGCACTTTCCGCCTACAGTGTATTTATGTTTAGAAGAGACTTCCATGAAACAGGAAATACCACAAAAGCGGAAAGTGCCGTCCCGGATTAGCCTGTGCGGACTGCACAGGCTAATCCGGAACGACACTTTACGCACAAGCATTAAGACCGGTTTTCCCACGACGCGCCACATATGTATGATTTGTATTGTTACTGTATGTACATCAAATAAATATTGAAATAATAACACATTAGCCATTCCGTAAAATACAAATTAAACAATTAAAACATAGTAATGACCAAGCCTTTTTAGAGGCACAAGAGTGCATGTATTGCTCCACTGGCTAATTAACTCTTAACCCGCCCAATACACCTTTGCCTATCAGCAGCTGAAGAGCCACATAAATCTGAGTGTTACAAGTAAAGCTAGGTTTAGAGGGGTCATCTGCTGTAAATCACTGTAACTGATGCATAGTTACTCAGTATGTATTTATACCACATACTTTTCTGAAATGACATTAGGCCATACAAAATTGATTCTATGTTTAGCGTCCCTATGATTTTTCAAAACCTACCAACCAGGCAGGAAAAAACAAACAACAAGTCGATTAAAAAACATTTTTCTTTCATAACTTATTCATGGCAGTGGTACAAGCTGAAGCAAATTTTAACTTGCAAAACTGTAATATATCATCTTCATATTGGGAACCCACTTTAACACAGTATTTTAACTGTGTAAATAAATTGACTAGTTCCACATATAGTTTTTTATAAGTATTGGTTAAAACACCTAAAAGTCTTTTTTTCCCAATTTGTTATACGGTTTCTAACTCAATTTTTGTTCAGGCATTCGAAAACCTACCAGCCCGAGGATGCTAAATAAAGAATCTAACAAGGTTGACACTGGTATAAAATTTATTAAATTAAGAATATATATATTGTATTTATTTCTCAGACACAGGAATTATTTTGAAGAAAAAAAAAAAGCAATAAAATTACATTTCTTCTGACGATAATGACATACTCAAACTATTATTTTATATAAAAAAAAGCATTAAAAGATCTGTTCATTAGTATGTAAAGATTACACGAAAATGTGAGATTTATAACACAATATGACAGTTAAAAACATCTTGATGGCAAAGACTAACATTTCTGCCTTCTTGCAACACAAAATGAAAACAACAGCAGATTTTAGCAACAATTTGTTAATTTTAACTGATTTCGACCAGGTATCATATAAACAATAAAGATAAAGTCTCCCAACACTTCTCAGTAATTAACTGCGATTAGATTAGAGGTGCTGAACTGTGCATTCCTCTTGTGTATTGGGTTACAGGCTAAACTGGGATAGTCCAGGAACAGCTTTATGAATGAGCTTTTTAAACACCAAGATATCTTGGTATAGGCTCATAGGCTTGATAAGGTTTAAATGAAGTGTGTCAGAAGGAAAAGCACCCTGATAAACAGCAGACCGGAACCATTTGGGCAACTTTGGCAGAGGAACACCCACGGAACATTTCTGTCAAGTTTCATTAAAGTCCGGCCAACAGTTTCCGAGATGTCGGTTAAAGAAACAGTTTACACATGCACGCAGTCACGCATGCACACACAATGGAAAATTTGCCACGGCATAAGCTTGCTGACCTTTGGCCAGTGGAGCTAACAATGAAATTTATAATGGAGTTTATTTGTTGTTTTTTTCTACACAGACACACATGCATGACTACAGTCCCACTCTTTCTGTAATTCTATACTGACATTTTGTAATTAAAATAATATAAAATACAATCAAAACTCGTTATTTCGAAGTCGTCGGGACCAGAGGAAATGCTTCAAAATAACGATTATTTGAATGAAACATTTCTAGATTTTCTTGAAAAAAAAAAGTTGTTGTAAAAATCGCATAGTTTTATTGTAGAGACGCGGTTACACTACACACTTTGATTGAACTTATAAAACACAAATAAATATGATTACTTGATGTACATGAGTTTATTCTATAAAATTGCACAGCGATCGTTTTCTTTGACCTTACACCACGCTCCACTTCCATGATGGCATCATACTTTTCTTGGTAGGTTTTAGATGTATGGCATCGTTTAACGCCCTTCCCTGCTGCCAATCCGGATATCCTCCCCGGTTGGTTACCGGGCCCTTCTCCAGATTGCTTGGCAACCGGATTTATGTTTTCTGTATTTATTACTGCTTCTGACATCGTGAATATTAGCGCAAGTAAATAAGAACTGATGATCTGACAAATGCAAGTCTAACTTAAATACAGGAACCTAATAATTGCTCAAACATTTTGACATCCGTGTTTGCAATTCAGTCTTGTTAAAGCAATAGCTTGCCACGCTTTAATTATACAAACACAACAGGTCGGTTTAATCGATTAATAACTCCGGAAAGGTGTGATAATCAAGCAGAGAGCAGTTGCTGTCACAGCTGATACGGTTAAGGTAAAGGTGTGAAAATTATCTCCGTCTCTATTATTAACACTTCGAATTAACAATTGATAAATGCACTGACAAACAGGTGTTGGGACCGGATTAATGGGTTCGAAATAGCGATAATTCGAAATAACGGAGTTCGAATTAAACATCAAAATTATAATTAAAATAAGAAGGAAAAAATCAGGACCGAAAAAAAACTTCGAAATCACGAGGAATTCGGAATAACGGTGATTGAAATAACGGTGATCTACTGTATTATTCATATAACTACATATAACTACACAAAGAAGCCCTTGACCTCCAAATATACTAGTGAGAGGTTTCTCAGCAGTCAGGATTCGCTTCCTTGGCCCCATCTCCCGCGTTGCCTCTTTCAGAAGCCTGTTGATATCCTCAAGGTCTCGCTCCAGCCTAGCCTTGGGAGGTTCTCGGTTCCTTACACGGCCCTCAGACACATCAGGAAGGTCAGGTTTGTCCACGAGGAGGGGGGGTTGCCTGACGGGCGGTGGCTGGGGTGAGGTAGATTTCCGGGCCCGTTGTGAAGATTGGTCAGACAGTTCAATGTTGTCAAAGTCAGTGGACATCAGATAGTGGACTGCAGCCTTGAAGGTTACTAAGCAGTAACTGAAATACCGGTACATGAAACAATGTGTAACTGCTATCTATGACAAAGTTTAACATTAAGCACTTTAATAAAGTGTACATTGTTTCTTTTTAAATATATACCAAATGTGCCTGAAGTGCCATCTGTGATTTCCCACTGATTAAAAGAATTATTACCTCAGACTGTCCCTGTCCTTGTTTGCTGCCAGCCAGTAGAAGTTCTCTACATAGTACAGGTCAGTGTGGATGTGCTTACAGTTTGCCTCCACTAGCACCGTCACCTGTCAACAGATCACAATCAAAAACTTATTTTTAAATATGCCTCAGAGTTCTCGCTAGGATTTCAATACATGGAGTCCAGGACTCCTTCCTATGAAAAGTTAGCATCCCAGTATCCAATCGTCAAAACAGACCCTTACCCCACCCACTTAAAAAACACAACTACAACTACAATACTTTGTGTCAAAAATCTTATTTAAACAAATTTTTATTAACTCCCCGCAATTAAACAATTAAATAGGACTTTATTCATTAAAAAGGAACAACTCAACATTTTTTATAAATTGGAACAAAAAGAAAAGGACACCGACATTTATTTACTTTCACTTTTGACAAGTGCAATAAACTGTCGCTAACTTTCATTCAAATGTTGCCTCAGCCAAAGTGTTTGCAAATAATCCGTGTACAGTGATGATTTTTAATAGCTATTTTATTAATAAACACTAGTAGTTGTAGTTTTTTTAACAAATGAAGACACACGCTTGACGCGATCGGTTTACGAACACTGTCAAGTTACACAGATTCATCTTAATTCTTATAATTTGTAAACTGTTCATTTCGCATAAATAAAAATTATATTGCCTTCTTTAAATTTGTAGCAATTTATCAAAAACGCGGGTGTTAATTACAAGCACATAATATAACGCATACCTAACAAGAAAGTGTTACAAATCACTTAAACCTTTACTAATTCAAATTATATTGAGGGCGTGATAAACTTTCTATCGACGACATTTATTTGCATACGCGTTCTTATTGGCTGACTTGTTAGCTGTAGTTAAGCTGACTCCGCCTGCGTCTTGATTTTATCGATAATTGACACAATGGTGCAGAAGGGGAATGTGTTTATTGCCGCGTAGGCATTCTTTGTCTTGGGAAAATATGCGTACCCCAGAGAAAGGGTTGCGTCCTAGAATCTAACACCAGATTTATGGCGTCCTTTTCATAAAAGTATGCGTCCAAATACGCCGAATTAGGCGTTACCAAGAACTCTGTGCCTCTATTTGAGACTCTCACATTTTATTAACGGCAGTTGAGCTGTCATAAGAAAATTCATTAATATATTTGGTTGATCCGAATACAAATTGAAAGGTTAACTAGAACTCCGCGAGTCGGATGTGTCACCTGATGCCAGTTAGCTTACATGAATCCAAATGAAGAAGCACTTTAGGTTAATGCTCAATTTTTTTTTTAACAGATTTATTGAAATCTTCAAAAGCACTGCACTCTGGCTAATTGCAAAGAACAGACTAATTAAAACCAAAAATGCGACAAAAAAATAAGTATGAAAATTTACAGAGTAACGTTCTTGTGCACTGCATTTCTCCTCAATGAGATCTATCTACCTATGAAGTTTAAAATTGATAGCTTTCATAGTCTTAAGAGTTATGCTCAGGACAAAAATTAAGTATGAAAATAAACAAAGGGCAATAACTCCAAAAGTATGTGGTGCAGAGTAACGATTCTTGTGCAATGCGCTTCCCCTCAATGAGATCTATCTACCTATGAAGTTTCAAGTTGATAGCTTTCATTGTGTTAGAGTTACGCTCCGGACAAAAATTAAGTATGAAAATAAACAAAGGGCAATAACTCCAAAAGTATGTGATGCAGAGTAACGGTTCTTATGCATTAAACTTCTCCTCAATGAGATCTATCTACCTATGAAGTTTCATGTTGATAGCTTTCAAAGTCTAAAAGTTATGCTTCGGACAAAAATTAAGTATGACAATAAACAAAGGGCAATAACTCCAAAAGTATGTGATGCACAGTAACGGTTCTTGTGCACTGCACTTCCCCTCAATGAGATCTATCTACCTATGAAGTTTCATGTTGATAGCTTTGATAGTCTAAGAGTTATTCTCCGAACAAGCGAAAGGGGACGCCGCCGACGCCGCCGCCGACAAAAGTAACACCTATATGTCGCCTTTTCAGGCGACACAAAAATGATAGGTCTAGTGTTTGATGGGTTTGACTGTGTATGTGTTTCTTCACAGTTTATATCTTTCTATCAATCTGCAGTGTATACAGCTGGGATATATCTGGTCATCCAGATCTTTACCCGGATCACTGCTGAAGATGAATGACATATTTTGAAAAGTCCAGTGTGAACGTTCCCTCTCTGAACTTCCTTACAAGAAGTTGTTTGGCGCATGTAACGAATCCTTTGTAATTAAACCCAATAAATCACATGCCCATTAACTGAGCATGCAGCTCTGACTGTTTGAGCATTACAAGATTGTGACATACATTGGTCATATACTCACCAATATGGGTATGAGATCATCAGATGTCAGACATGGGATATCTGAAAGGCAGAACATGCTAAGTGGTGAAATACTGATTCGGGATGAAACTTTACGCACATGCATTTAGCCCCGTTTTCCCATGACACGCTTTAAATGTACTGATTTCAATGCAAGATCCTTTTCCATTTGTTGTCATAGAAAAATAATTGTTCACCTGTAGCTCAACAAATATTGTCTACATTCTTTATTGCCTTGCATTTAAATGAATTAATTTTAACTATTTGTGAATATGATGCCATCTGTCACAAAGTTAGTTACATACCCTCAGTTGGAAGACTAGATTTCCAGCGAGACAGCAAATTGGCTGTCACTTCTTGAGTTATTTTATCCTTGAAAACATACATAACAGTTAAAATAACTTAAACTGTTTGGCCCGTATTTGCAAGGCTCGTTACAAAACTAGTACAATAAAATTCCTGGAGTGTAATGCTATTTCATGACTATGTCTATTTACTTCAAAATGCTTTAAACTAGTTAATATTGCATAGATTGTTCTTAGTTTATGTAAAAAGGTAATCATAGTGAACATCTGATTGAAATTTTACTTAAGTTAAATGTTTCCTATGGAGCTTTGTGTTTACTAGCCCATTATTCAATATTGTTATTCAATATTGGCACTAATGTTATTAAAAATTGCCACTAAGGTTATTCAATATTGCCACTAAGGGTATTCAATATTGCCACTAAGGGTATTCAATATTGCCACTATGGTTATTCAATATTGCCACTAAGGATACTCAACATTGCCACTTATGTTATTCAATATTGCCACTAAGGTTATTCAAATAAAGGACCAGCGGATGGTGATAAGGGTTTCTCTCCTGATAATGTCTCTGGAGTTTCATTATTCCTATATTCAATATTGCAACTAATGTTATTCAATACTGCCACTAAGGTTATTCAGTATTGCCACTAAGAGTATTACTATCGTCGCACAAAAATAGAGCTGTGGTAATAAACAAAATATTACCAGAAAAGTACTGGTAAAATGAAAGCATGCTGGACTAAAAGAAATTCATATGGTTACTCTAAATCTAAATCAATTCATTATCGTGTCAACTTAAAGATACAAACATTGTGATGTTCATTGTAAACCATGATTGAAACATTCAATAATTTGATGACAGAATGCTGCCTGCTCTATAAGCTACGCTTACAATCGTAGTCTTGAACACATACAGCTTCTCAATGGGCGTGCACTGGCCATCCAACTTCTCCAGCTCCTGTACCTGGCAACAGACCACATACAGGTATAACACATCAATTGGGTCAATATTCCAGAAACATCTTAAGTGTTTCTTAAAATATTTTCACATAAGTTAAAAATTTCAAAATTATTTTAAAAACTTTCAAAATTATTTTAAAAACCTTTGAACATTTTTTAGCTTTTTATATTCGTATGAACAAACAATAATACTACAATCGACTCCCGATGGCTCGAAGTCACAGGGATCGGCGAGGAAACTTCGAGCTCTTGAAACTTCGAGCAATTGAAACTTCGAGCTATTGAAACTTCGAGCAAAACGAAGTCCGAATTTGTTTACTACTACAGGCATTCCTTCAGAATTAACTCTCCAAATGAAGATTATTCAGACAGCCTTTACCCCATACTTTTAAAAATATATGAATTAACAAACACCAAATTGACATATTTTATTAACATTATTTTAAAACAGAATTTTAAAAATCCATCGATTAAACAAATTCTAAATACATGTATTCATGTACAATAGCCATAAGACGTAAGCCATAATGTATTTTTCAGTGTAAATTTTTACATTTCATTTTTGTTTTGTTCCCTTACTTCCTAAGGCTGACCCCTTCGGTGGTGCTATCAAGATATCCACCTGGGTTGGATACCGCTCTAGATTGCTCAGTAATTGTTGATGCAGAAGTTTCTGCCATTTTTACTGTATTCATAGTCTAGCATTTTTTTCTGAGCAATTGTATCGATGACAAGTTTGCAACAGCTGTGAAATCGATTGCCAGTAATCCAATCGTTTAGCGACTTGATGCGACCCGAAGCGAGTTCGAGCCAAACAAACAAATTAACGTGTGAAAACCATGACTGGGGCCGTGACAAACACTTCGAGCCATCAGAAAATTCTACCCTCGCGAATTCGAGCCAAACAACAGAAATTTATATAAATATTTGCAATGAAAAATCGGAGATAGTTCGAGCCCACGAGAAATTTGAGACAAGCGAGTTCGAGCCATCGAGAGTCGACTGTATATGTGATAATTATTAAACATAAAGCACAATGCACTGTACAAAGGAAATTAAACGTTAAAAAAAATGCTGATTTTAAGGTTATGAATAAGACATTCCTTAAGATGTTTCTGGAATACCACCCCAAAAGACAAACCAGGCAAATATATTTGAGTTTGTCAAAATCGTAACTACATAATTACAAAAAAAAAAAAATGTAATATACAGGATGAATCTATTTTCATTATGAAAACTAAAAAATTTGCAAAATGTGTATTATATTTTCAAAGCAGAATAGAGAACAAACAGTACAATAGTGGTTGAAATTAGCTCAAACCCATAACCCCTGCACTGGTTAACTTTTGACCCTGTTTGCCAAGATTGTCAGTTTTCGTATGGCTTATAACATTTTCTCCCTAATAAGTAGTAACCAGGGATGTCAATGGATACCAGAATTGGTATCCGGATATAATCGTATGTAATATCCGGATACTATCTGGATAACCGTGTAGATCAGCATTGGCGGCCAGAATCTGGCGCATGTTAAAGTTGCAAAATTAAGTTCTCATCTAGACGAATCATATCTTACTAAATTACGATACTTCTATTTTGATAACACAATAGTTTTAAATTATTGAAAAAAGTAAATGTAACAAAATACGTCGATTTCTGTTAGTAAATTGTGCGTTTTGTTGAGTTAATCAATAATATACATAATTTTGTATGCCTAAAAAACGAGAAAAATCAATTTTTATACGAATATTCGGTAACTAACTTGGTAATTGGATAGTAACATAGTAACTGGATATTCGGATATCCGGATATTCGTTGACATCCTAGAAGTAACGTAATAATTCAGACTTACTTGGCCAATGTGTGAATTTTAATGAGCGGTATAAGACACAGGAAGTAAGTTTAAAGAAACAATCGAGGGAACAAAGATGGAGAATTGTACTTACCGCTGATGGTACGGGCATACAGAAGTGTTCTGGCACATGGAGGTGCCGTGAGGAGAGGCCGCACAGTGTAACACACTTGTCTCGCATGGCACGGTCCTCCGGGCTGCACCTCTCACACGCCACTGGGTACAGCTTGGCATGCACACTTCCTATCACATACCTGGTAACAAATTGCTTCATGATGAATGAAAAAGTCAAACAAGAAACTTGCAAATTCCACGAAAAACCAAATTTTTCGAATGCAATGCCTAAAAGTTAGTAATATAATAAAACTACAAACGTGGCCATGCCACGGAACCAGGTTTTTAATCTGATCCGATCTGATCTCGACTTGATTGAGTATGGTTTCATATGAAAAAAGAATCGTATTTAAAGAAACTATGTACATAGTGAGGTTGAAGCCAAACAATATTAATGAAAAATTACTGCAATAGTTGATATAAGGTATATATGTTTCAAGTTTCATTAAAATATCTCAATTCGTTCTCAAGTTATTGAGTGGAAACCCCAGTTGGACAAAGCCCACCAGCCCGCCCGCCAGCCACCCGCCCACATTCCGCAGGCCCGACCAACATACCCCAATCTAATAACCCAAATTGTTCTACCAGCCCACACGCCCGCCCGCCAGCCAGCCACCCGCCCACATTCCGCAGGCCCGACCAACATACCCCAATCTAATAATCCAAATTTGTCTTACCCAAATTTTTCTAAGAAAATTTGGTTAATAAGACAATGTGAACATTCTTAAGATCCAACAATATGGCATTCTTTATATTGTCATGCACACTCTTGATCACATAATGGATTACAGTGTTCACACGAGTAACAGACACAACTCACAATCTCTGTCCCACACTTCTTCGCATGTAAATTCCAGCAATTGTGTTCATTTAGGTGAATGATAAGTCAAATTGAATTGCTTATGTTATTGAGATGCAACAACTTGGCATTTCTTACCACGTACATGGTAACATTATTTGAGTCGCATCATTGGAAAACCGGACTTAATGCATGTGCGTAGAGTGTCATCCCGACTTAGCCTGTGCAATCCGCACAGGCTAATCCGGGACGGCACTTTCCGCTTTATGGTATTTTTTGTTTCAAGGAAGTCTCTTCTAAACATAAATCCACTGTAGGCGGAAAGTGCCGTCTTGGATTAGCCTGTGCGGACTGCACAGGCTAATCCGGGACGACACTTTACGCACATGCATTAAGACCGGTTTTCCGACCACACGCCTCATTTTAAGGTCAATCTATCAGTAAATACATGTACATACAGAAAATACTTTAACAGTGTGGTTATGTATGAATATATCTATCAGTAAATACATGTACATACAGAAAATACTTTAACAGTGTGGTTATGTATGAATATATTGATAAATTTATTATTCATTAAATATGTTGTTGTTTTTTCAAATTACCTTATAAATACATATATTTTAACTGACAGGCACAACATATACAAATCTAATAACCTTACTCAATGCAAAACAAAACTTTCTGCTTTGTATGAAATCTACAAACTAATATAACAGAAAAATTAAATTACTGATGAACTACAGGTAATAGTTATATAAGATTAATAGATTTATTTTCCGACAACCTTTTTTTTAAGGCACTCTAATAAAAACTTACGTCACAACACATGATTCTATGATGTCGTGGAAATTCTGTGTTGCTTTTTTCTTGTCCTTCAAACTTTTAAAACATGCCTGAAAGTATATCTGGTTAATAGAATAATTTTTCATATAACTTATGGTTTATATAAAAACTTAAATATATATTCAACTTACTGGCATAATCAAATACCACACAATTTTCACATAAGAACTGAAAATAAAGTGGATTTTCCAAGGATGGTAAACAGAAATATCTTCCAATATAGCCAAGGAACAATTTACTTTCTGTTGCATCTTTTTTTTGTATAATAATAATGTCAATAAAAAAAATAATGGATAAATAAATGGGATGTAACAGCAATGATGATTGGAGGGAAAGTATGCTCGGCAGGTAGATGGGCAGAGCACAGTAAAATGTGTTCATTTGTAATTGCAGAATTTGTTTGTCCGGTCACGTTAACATTGAATTTTTTCCGCATTATTGTTATTTATCAGTAAATAAGCAATGGTTCATCATATCATATGAGGTTATTTAACCACTCTGGCTAGCGCCCTTGTGGTTTACTTCATATACATGTATCCTAACAATAATCTGCTGTTTATAAGCTGATAAACATAAAACAACAATACATGGAAAATTATTTCTTAAATAGTGAGCGAAATTTAATGCTGAAATCCTGCAAATTATTCAAAATATATTTACTTGACAACTTATTAGGTAAATAGAAAAAAAGATCTGCATTAATGTGAACAAATTTACAATTTGCAGGTAGCCAAGTAGTCTACCAGATTTTTTATGTAGCTAAAATGTTGAGAATAAACACACTAAACAGAAAGACAAGCCAAATAGTTTTGAAATTATTTCAGAAATATGAATAATCTTTTAAAACGTGTCAGAGATGATAAGAATAATCCTATTTATAAATTAATACATATACTCTTATAATATATATGTATATGACTTTAGTACAGATTAAACAATAATTTAGTAGCCCGGTAGGGTTGTGATTCGAAAATGCAGTAGCTGAATCACAATTGTTGGTAGCCTCTGAATCCCACTAGCCCAGGAGACTGCGTACCTCAGCGTACATGTCGGCCATGTTGTGAAGTCTGTCTGCAGCCTCGTGCAGGAAGTCTTTCAGGAGCATGTAACTCCGGTTGAACATCTCCAGCTCCCGATCTAGCATAGTAAGAGCCTGCAACACACAGGGCAACATGTAGCCATATATCAATGCTCAGAAAAAGAATCAGGTGCTGCTTGAAAGGAGCACAGGTTGAGGGGGGGGGGGGTACCCACAAAGCATCTTAGGTTAAATTTTTTCGATATCCTTAAATCTGGAAATTTCCTCAACGATATTGTTCATTACAAGAGAACAAGACAGTTAAGCATTTAGTTACATTTTAAAATAGCATCTATATTACAATGTAATTTAACAAATACTAACAAAATACAGATATGTTTATTTAGTAAAGAAATAAAATACATTTAAATTTTGTACTCAAGTTAAAATATATGAAAAATAACTTGTGATGCTTTGTGAATACATCTCCAGTTCTTTGATATTAATTTTTCTAATAATACGGTTAATCCACTGTTTTTATCATTTTAATGCTACTAATGAAGGTTTTTGATTATGGTCTGTTTATTTGTCATTGAAAATTTGCAACAATATACTGGGTATTGAATTTCAATAAATATTCAATATTTCATTGTTAATCATGCCATGGGTGGGGGTGGGGGGGTGGGGGGGGGCTGGATCTTTTCCTGACATGATAGACAGTCAATGAATTTAAGGTCGTGGCCCTGTGATTAAAAAATTGCTCAATCTCAAAGACAGTCTTAACTTAAAATATTGAAAAATGAAATGAGACGTGTTGTGGGAAAACTGGTCTTAATGCACATGCATAAAGTGTCGCCCCAGATAAGCCTGTGCAGTCCGCACAGGCTAATCAGGGACGGCACTTTCCGCCTTCAGTGGATTCATGTTTAGAAGAGACTTCCTTGAAACAGAAAATACTGTAAAGGCGAAATGTGCCATCCTGGATTAGCCTGTGCCGACTGCACAGGCTAATCCAGGACCACACTTTACGCACATGCATTAAGACCGGTTTTCTCATGACGTCCCTCAAATATACATGACATTTTGTATTGTTATTATCAGCTTTGAATGGCATGGCTGGGTTTAGACGAATTTTGAAATTAAAAACGTTGGTAGTTGTAGGCCCAATTTAACTGGTCCAGTTCCTTAGCTTAAAATTATTTCCCATGTTTTCTTGTGAAAAATACCAAGTACTAAAATTCCATTAGCACAAGTCAAATGATGCTGTACAGCAGTTATTGGACATGTTGTTTATTTGTGATGTGAGGTTTACAAACAGCAATAATAGTGTTCTAGGCAAAATCTGTTATCGAGATATCACTACCAGCTTCTTGATTAAGCATGCTACAGCTTGGGAGAATTTATTTTGGAACACATGCATTAAAACAATGATCCAAAACCTTTTTTCTTAAATACGTTTATTGAAATATAATTCAAAATCATTCAAAATTAAAGTTACCTTGGCAAATTCCGCATGCTTGTGAAGAAAATCTGTACATCTGAAAAAGATTACTACACTATTCACCAACAACAAAAACAGTTGCTGGTTATCAGGTTTCAAGACATATCATTTGATAGCATACACAAAACTATATGCATTAAATAAGTAATTGCAAAAAAACAACAAAAACAATTGCATTATCACAAATAACTGCATTATCACAAACAATTGAATTATCACAAACAACCCATTAAATCTCATTTCAGCTCATTTTTCAGTTATCTTTAAACACACTTAAGTACAATAAACTTTAAACTAACAAAAATACACTTGAACAAGATCACTTTGCTACCAAATACCAACCTACCCTTTCAAGGTCATCTCCAGATGCAACTCATCAAAGCCATCGGTCCCATTCTCTGAAGAGCTTGCAATCTGTAGACAGGACACCAAGAAAACACAAAGTCATATGTATGTGTTAGTGTTTGTGTAGTACATGTTCGAAAAACGGGACGTACATGTATATGGGAATGCCCCTAGCCATCGCCCCCAGAAGACTTGTTAAATGGGTTACGGGGGATAGTGCAAGATACAGGAGATGCCCCGTTCCAGAGGCGACCCTGGGTCTTTTAGTGCCCTGTGTGAAGCACCTAGTACACTGCACCTCATTTTAATGACTCATGCGAAAGACTTGTTAGTAGTCAGGGTTTTACATCAATGTGAAATTTTAGGGGTCCCCAGGACCCAGGTGGATGATTTTCAGGGGTCAAAAGTGGGGGTCCCAATCAATGTGTTTGCTTGTTTTCTTTGCTAAGTTGTTTGGTGACTTGGTGCAATCGAAACATACTTTAGAGTGTTTAAACGTGACATTTTGCATTTTGGGGAAGCAAATGAAAGGCGGAAATATTTACTTGCAGGCCATTTGAACCATTAGGAATATGAATGAATGCTAAATGATTCGAAAGTAGAGCCATCGTTAAAAATAGTACACAGCATATTGGATTATTTGAATATAAAAGAATCAATGATAAATGTTTATTGTTATATTTAAACCCAACTGAAACATGTATGTAACATTTTTCTGTAAATCGTTCACATATATGCCAAAAATAAATAATTTCATCTTGATTGCCTTTTGTTCTTTCTTCAATTTAGCACCCAATATAGCTTACAATGAAACACACTACATTTGCGAGATAAATATCAAAGTATTCCGAATAAGCGACTATGTGCCTAGCAACGACAGGTGCTCGAGCATTACATTGGTCAATAGTCAACAAGAAACACAACTCGTACAAGGCTGTTCAAACATGACTAACTGGAGTTGTCTTTCTTGCAATGATCCGAGTACCGTTACGTAAGAAAAATTATGCATCTGACACAGATTTAAAACAAGAGGGCCATAAGGCCCTAGGTCACTCAACTGAGGGGCTAAGGAATTAAACTGTTCTGAGCAAGTTACATGAAGATTCGGCTAAAAATGTGGCCTCTACATCGTTCGCAAGCTTGTTTTTTTTTAATCTGGCCTTGTGACCTAGTATTTTACCACATGTGACCTGGTTTCGAACTTGTCCGAGATATCATTGCAACAAATGTTCTGAGAAAGTTTCATGATGATTGGGATACAAATGTGGCCTCTAGAGTGTTCACAAGCTTTGTACAATTTTCAATATATCTGTATAAAGAAAACTGAACCCCCTCCCCTCCCCTGGCGGCCATGTTTTTCAATGGACCGGAACCATTTTCTTTCTCGGCCAAGATATCAAAATTATGAACAAAATTTAATGTTCTGAGCAAGTTTCATGTTGGACAAAAAATGTGACTTCAAGAGTGTTAACCAGCTTTTTCTATAGCCAACTTAGGAATGCTGCCCCCCCACCTACACACACACACCTGGCGGTCATGTTAATTGACAGACCAGAACCATTTTTGAGCTCGGCCAAGATATCATAAGAACAGAGGTTCTGAACAGGTTTCCTGTTGATTGGGCAAAAAAATGTGACTTTAAGAGTGTTCACAAGCTTTTTCTATAGCCATATAAGGAAAACTGCCCCCCACCCCCCCTGGCGGCCATGTTTTTCCATGGACCGGAACCATTTTCTAATTTGGCCGAGATATCATAAGAACAAAGGATCTGAGCAGGTGTTATGTTGATTGGGCAGAAAATGTGACTTCTACAGTATTCACAAGCTTTTCCTATAGCCATATAGGAAAAGCCTGGCGGCCATGTTTTTCAACGGACCGGAACCATATTCAAACTCAGCCGAGATATCATAAGAACAAAGGTTTTGAGCTAGTTTCATGTTGATTGGGCAAAAAATTTGACTTCTAGAGCGTTCACAAGCTTTTTCTATAGCCATATAAGGAAAACTGCCCCTGGCCTCCCTGGTTTCATGAAGACTGGCCAATAAATGTGGCCTCTAGAGTGTACACGAGGTAAATGTTGACGACGAATGACGGATGACCCACGACGGACAAAAGGCGATCACAAAAGCTAACCATGAGCATGATGTCCTCAGGTGAGCTAAAAATGCAAGTGTTGCTTTACTTATTTTTTCTTCCCAAGGTCTAATTCAGTTATACACTGATCTGGAAATAATTGGAAATAGTCTAAACTGCTGCTCATTCATTCAGATTTTGGCGTTAAGTAAACTGTGTCTGGGACATAAGGCAAGCATTTAATTAATGTCATAAACAAATATAATACATAGACTTGTACCATTGATTCACAATGGATTATTTTAATTGATTGTTTCTTGTTTTGTTTTTAATATTAATTTATTATCATTATGTTTCTTTACTGAGTTTATAATATGACTTTTTGATATATAATTTTTTTATCAGATTTTTTTTTTTTTTAATATAAATTATGAGTTTCTTTTGTAATTATAATACATAAATATTGCTGTTTTTGTGCAAAGAATTACTTTTCTTCTATAATACTTTGGTGAATCTATTTCTATTTATTGAATTAACTATATTAAATAGTAACCTTGAATGTAAACAGACTAAATTTTTAATAACAATTTAGGGTCAACAAAAGTTAAGCCATGTACTTGGAAAATGAACAGACTAAAGCTTAATTTATGGAATTATCTCTGAAACATTTGCTTGGAATGTGAATTCAAATTTTCACTAACATTTCAGGGTCAACAAAAAAAGAAACCATGCAAGGTGAGGTCCCTGTTGACGCTAATCTAGGATAATTCATGTTCGCGATGTCGATAATCATTACAATAGCACTGCTCCTGTACGCCGCCTTGGAAGGAACGAATGTGAATGGGAGCAACAGTCAAATGTCACACAGCCAAGACAACAAGGAATGCGGACTGCACGTGTTTATTCCAAGAGATCACATCGACCACTCATGTCACCATCACAGTCCACACACCAAGCCACGATTGCACGAGGAACTGACGGAATTGAAAGCAGCGTACGCAGAGTTAAAGAAAGATATGTTGGAAAGTAAGACTAGTTTTTCTATGAATGTTGAAGAAGTGAAGCTGGACTATCAGAAAACGAAGTTTGAGTTGGAAGTTATGAAAAATGATTTTGTGAGCCTGAAAGGTAACTACGCCGATCTTGATGACAGAGGGGGTGTGGATTTACGTCTGGAGGATGTGTTTAGTAGGAAAAAGTTAGCCAAATTGTTAAGACCTTACATACGGAAAGAAGTTCTTGATGCTAGAAACAGGAATTAACTACTTGAAGCCCTTCGTGAAGACATTGTAAAAGAAATTCCTGCATTCTTTGTTGAGACAACAATGAAACATATTGAGACAGATATTAAGGACAAAAAAAAATCTGTAGAAAGAACAAAAATATCCACTACCCACCCACATACATTCCAATTAGACATGCAATTTCAAAATGATGTTAGAAAGATTTACACTATTTTAAGGAACCATGGTACAAGGGTAGAAAATATGTCCAATGAATTAGAGAAAAATATCAAAGATTTAAATACCAAAATTGACACAATAGAGGAAAGATCAGAAAAACAAATGCATGCTATTATAGAACATATTATGCAACAAAATCTGCAAAGTATCCAAAATAACTTGTCAGTATTGGCTAACAAATACCATGATTTAGAATACAAAACTAGGACTGCAAGAAACGAACACATTGAGTACATAATAGACGAAAAGGTGCAATCCATGAAAGATGACATCATGGCAAAATTACTGCACAAATCCAGTCCTTTAAGGTCAGATCTTCATTACAAGATTGAAGAAGTGAAAAGAACTCAGAGAGCTATTCGTGAAAATCATACTGAGAAAATTCAGAAAATTCATGAGAAATTGTTGACCATGCTTGACCAAATTCAGGCAATAAATGGCTCGTTATTCAGCCAACTAACCAGTACTGAGGTGACAAAGATGTACAATGACATTGCAGACTTTGTTAAGACAATAAAAGACTCGTGGACGATGGTGCTCGACAATTTCGAGAGATCCGAAGATATTTCGGAAAGATTAGAAAACCTAGATAGGTTATATGCCAATGTAGAAACTTCGGTACACAAAGCTACCGAAGAAGATAAAGAAAGGGCCGAGACAATTGATAACATAAGAGCTCAGTTTCAGATACTGAAAGAAAAAGTAACTGAGACTGAATTTAAAGACGAATTCCTTGAACGAACTTCTTCATTATGTACAAGTTGCAACAAATGACAATGTCATATGACAAGTGCTGCAGCTACTAATAAAATACAATCCAGTCAGGGCTCAGCCGTGAGGGCAATGTGGGCGATAACTTCGCAAGGGGACCCATTGACTTCGCCAATAAATTTCATAAAAGAGAAGTCCACTTTGCTGTCTTTTTTAATCTTTGCTTATTAATAATTATTAGTCAAACACGCATCATAAAAGCTGTGAAGTCGCCCGAGGCGCATATATTTTATCAAATCATTGCTATGTTAACTGCAGCAGATCAACCATTCCCGCCGGGGAAGCTTATCCCATACGTTTTTCAGTCGTCTAGGAACATGTACACACACTCAAAATAATCAAGTCGCAGTACTTAAGATTAAAGCGAGTGTCACTTTGCCGAAAATTTATACAATTTACAGCTATTTCTAAGCCGCAATCAATCACTGTGAAGCACCGCCTTGTAGGTGGAGTTTCATCGCACAGTAAAATCGATACTAGCCAATTAAAATGCATAGTGTACCTACGCTTTGCGATTGACGCTATGACATTTAATCACACAGAAGTAAGCTTATTCCCGCTTCTTTGATACATTTGTGACGTCATTCTATGGTTGTTAATTGACATTGTCGGTATTTTCTGAGCAAATAGGAAGGTGTAATGTCGATCGATAATTGTCTGTAAAATGTGTCTGTTTGATGTATTGTTTTTGAGTGTGATAACAAGTATCAGTGGGTTTTTTTGTATGCATACATGTAACAATGTATTTTTAAATGCATGTCTTCAAGCAATGCTTACAAATTTTGTATTTTATAATGTATTATGATGCATTGTGATGTTTTTTGATTTTTTTTTTAATGTTCATCTTGTATGAATTATGTGTTTAAATGCATTTTATAGTGTGTATTGCAAGAAAAATGATGTAATTAAATTTGAAAATATTTTGTTATTAATTTATGGTGATGATTATGATTGATGGCAATAACAAGCAAAATTGTGATTAAGAGATTTAAGGAAAACACTTCTCCTTAAAGTAGGTTCACTTCTCCCTAAATTGAACTGAGGGAGAAGTCACTTCTCCCTAAAATTTTACCCTATGCTAAGCCCTGATCCTTGAAAAAATGTTTTACTTCAACAAGACTTTTTATCTCAGTGTCGCCATTCCTCAAACATATTTAATATATTGATTATATGATATTTAAGTCATATAAAATTATACTGCCAATTACTAAATTATGCAATTATTACTAAATTATGCAATTATTGTGTATTAACTGATTCCTAACTTGTATGTTTTGTGAATAATTTATCAAATTTTACATGTATGACATATATGACATAATTATACAACCACCTGCTTTATCCCTTTATTAAGATTGATACTCCCATCAAATACTGTAACATCATTTTATTTGGCGCTGGTCTAAGTTTCAAGTGATTGGTGGTCCAAACGCGAATATAAGATCCCGCAAAAATGTTCTTTTCGCACATGATTATTAGAAAATATTTACATGAAAATGCACGATTTTTAGACCACACGTATAAGCCTTTTTTTTAAGAATGTGTAAAAGTTAGGCACCGCAAAAATGATTTTACAGTAGTACCTTTTTATCTATCCCTTACTTTAAGCCATGTACTTCCATTATAAAATGAAATATTAAGCTAATTCTAAGTAGTTCTGGAACTGTAAAATATAGTTCTTATTTTAATTGCAGAATATGTTCTCAGGTCATGTTAGAATCAAAATAATGTTCCTGTTATCGTAGTTTATCTGTAAATAAACAACAATTGTTTCGGTCTGATGTCTGTATATTAAAACCCTCGAGCTACATGTTATGCCCCCACAGTTTAATTCTTGTCCATTAGAACTCAAAATCGTTGTTTAATTTTCAGATAAACAACTCAAAATCAAAATTATTTTTTAATTCTTCCATTATTTCTTTACCAATTGAAACGACAACTACTATATAATATACTGTTTGAAGGATACAACACAACAATGCTTTTAACAAAATTAAATGGCAAAGATATATCATAATTATTAAAATATCCCATTTTAAACTGATGGAAAATCCCCACCACCCCCCAGTCCCTTGGGTTGCAGTTATCAGCAAAGAGAAAAGTAGGGCTCGAATACATGTTTTTGGATAGCACATTATGGAATGTATACTAAATAGTCATCCTTAGTTTTGGTTACAGTATTCTATAATCCATGTATATTATAGTGCCATTGTTAACTTAAGAATTCATCATTCAAATTATGTTTGAAATTGTTATGTTTGTAATCAGTTATTGTGTAAATAAACATGTACAGATTATGGAGTTTTTTTACTTTTATTTACCCCTTTTCTTATAATAACACATGAATAGTTGGTGAAACATATTAATTTTAAACATTTTGCGGGAAACAAGTTGACTGGTTACGGTTGGGAACATCAACGCATTTATTTATAATAGTATTAAACGGCTACACAGTCTAATCACGTGGCTACCAGACAAGCACCTGTTACAAAATCAAACCTTAAATTCGGTCGCCAATGCGAGCGGGCGAGATATATTTTACACCCCTGGAATCTATAAATGCATACATTGACTGCCATTTGCCACAAGCATTTAACATGTATACATTGACTGCCATTTGCCACAAGCATCTATACATGCATACATTGACTGCCATTTGCCCCAAGTTTCTATACATGCATACACCTACTGCCATTTGCCACAAGCATCTAAGCATGCAACACTGACTGCCATTTGCCACAAGCATCTATACATGCATACATTGACTGCCATTTGCCACAAGCATCTATACATGCATACATTGACCGCCATTTGCAACAAGCATCTATACATGCATACATTGACTGCCATTTGCAACAAGCATCTATACATGCATACACTGACTGCCATTTGCCACAAGTTTCTATACATGCATACACTGACTGCCATTTGCCACAAGCATCTATACATGCATACATTGACTGCCATTTGCCACAAGCATCTATACATGCATACACTGACTGTCATTCACCTGAAGCAATACATGCAAACCATTCTGTTATACTTGATGATATTACATATGTTGATGATCTAGTATATTACCACCAATAAGGCTAAAAAAAATTAATGATTTGTTTCTCCGGCAACGCTGCAACATATTTGTATGGCCCGCCACGAATTTGATTTAATGCCAAAAAATAAAATTATTAACTATTTTGTGACGATCGCGTCCGGATTAATTATATAAATCGGACATACACAAATTGTGAAATACTATGTCAATTTTGAAAAAAAGTAATATTTGATTGGGAACCTTTACACAAATCTACTATTTGTTGATTTAAACTGTTGTTTCATAGATGCTTTTGCTTGTGTAATAGCATTCCATATTTTTTGAAGAAAATCAGGGTCAATGTGAGTCCTATGGAAACAAACGAAAATGGACCCCCCATTCAAGCACTTGTGTGATGGATGGGGGGGCATTATTGGAATAAGGCCAAAGGCCGAAAGTATACAAGCATATCACTCCAGTGACCGATCGATTTCTCGCTACTGTAAAGGTAAAAAATTGACCTTTTTAACCACGTGATTACAACCTTATAAAGACGACGAAATGCACGAGGAGCTCATAGTTTTTTTTAATAATTCATGTTGGCGTTTATGTACCAAAAGTAATTATTGGTCCAAAAAATACTGCAAGAGTAAATTGATGTTTCAAATGTAACAAGCATGGGATGAGTAATAAAAATCTTGTATAACTAAACTGCCAAAAGAGGGTGGGTGCTTGTAGACTTTCGGCCTCCAGCCTTATTCCAATAATGCCCCCAATCCATCACACAAGTGCTTGGATGGGGGGGGTCCATTATTTCCACAAGGCCTTCAGCTTACAGTATACAAGCATCTTTAAAGGCATTAACATAAACCATGAAAGGACAAACAAACCAAATTCAGAATTTCTGAAATAATTGTATTCAAGAACAATATCATGTGTCATATATAAATACATATACTGACTATACAAGTAATACTCATTATTAGAGGCAGTCTAGTCTTACTCATATTGAATATAAACATAAACACAGAGTGTTATACAATAAACCATGATCCATTTCTGTATGTCCGTAGATACCGTAACAGAAAAAACATAGTACATTGTATCTTTGATACAAGTAAAAGGGAATATATATGCATTATAATGTTACACATTTTACAGTACAATAACAGTGCAAGTACAAAAAGTATATAAATGCGGTTCATGACTTATCATGCTACACACTTCATAATACAATTACAGTTAAGGTACATCAAAAAACCTTATTCTAAACAAGTCTACCACATAAACCATTCTGCTTTATATAAATAAATGTACTACCCTGTGTCTGTATTCCGTTGTGTGGGAGCCACAAGATGTCCTTGTGTCGTGGTAATCTGACAGGCAAAGAAATCATACCTTGTAATAAGGAAGGAAACCAAATTTGATTGGTCCAAAAAGGACACACTATCAATGCCTGTTCAACTTTGTCATCTCTTATTTGGTTAATATGGCTCCCATAAGACAAAATGGCGGAAATATGTACGGAATAAATTTGGACCAATCCAAAGAAAATGCATTTGTAGCATAAGCGTTAGGATCTGGCATCCATGAGACATAAGATTCTATTTGACAATTTAGCCTTGAAGCAAACAAATCAATATCGGGATTGATAAGCTGGGACGTCAGTCTTGAAAAAATCTGCTTTTTAGCATCCATTCTGTACTATCCGAGACATTTCTTGAAAAGAAATCTGCCTGTACATTATTTTGTCCCGGTATAATATATGCGGTTATATAGACAGTTTTACCACACGCCATTCCCAGATATCTTTCGCCAACGAGTCCAAAGTAACATTTGCCATACCACCAAAAAATCATTGATATAGGCAATGGCTACCATTGAATCCGACTGAATTCCTACATGTATATCATGTTTATTTGAGGCCCAAGATTTTAATGCAAAAAATACTGCAAATAATTCTAAAACATTAATTTGGTATTTTGATTCCTAATTGGACCATTTACCATTAGTTGACTGTCTTTCCTCTACACAGTAGGATCCAAAACCAAGATTGGAAGCATCTGTTTGGATCCATAATGATATGGGATCTTGTCTAATCTTTTTCCCATGATTATTCTGTACATTATCAATCCACCAATCTATCTCCCTCAAACAGTCAGGAGTTAATGGAACGGTATAATTAAAATCTGGATTCTTTTGCAAAGCCTTAACTTTGAATCTTTTCAATGTCCTGTAGTGCAAAGGTCCTTCAAGGACAGCAAAAAATGAATCGATGACTAAACCAATGAATGATGCTAACTCCCTTATTGAAACCAATTTTTTACTTGATAAATTCAAACCAAAATTCTTTATTTTTTTGAATTTATCATCTGGCAAAAATATCTTGAACATCTTGGAATCAATAACAAAACCAAAAAAGGTAATTCTTTGAACAGGGACCAACACCAATTTTTCATCATTTATAATAAAGCCCAAAGACTCTAATGTTTTCATCATTAAAACAGCATTTGAGGCTCACAATTTTCTATCTGTGTTCATTCCTATAGAATCATCTATGTAGTAAGAGCACCTTATTCCCAGCTGTCTGAAAGAAGCATAGACTGGCTTCAATGTTTTAGTAAATACAAACGGTGCCGCACCAAAAGAAAGACAAACAAATGTATATAACTGATCTCGCCATTGGAATTTGAAGAACTCCCAGGCGAAACGATGACCATGGTAGACCATGGTCACCCTGGTTTTTGATGGTTGACCATGGTATTTGATTGTCAGCCATCAAAAACCGTGGTGGAACATGATCAGGACCATGGTTTACCATGGTCACAAAAAACATGGACCATGGTCGGCAATGGTGACCATGGTTAACCATGGTCGGCAATGGTGACAAAAGACAGACCATGGTTGGACATGGTCACAAAAAATATGGACCATGGTCGGCAATGGTGACAAAAGACAGACCATGGTTGTCCATGGTAAATTAAAACATGGACCATGATCGACAAAGTTACTTTTATTTTCATTTTAGTGTTCCCATCGTGTTTAATGTTCATTTACATAAAATATGCTATAATGTTAATTATTCTTCCACTTACAAACAAGGGGACCATAATGGTCCTGAAAATGGCACATACTACTTGAAAATACTGTGACCTATCAAGTTTGGCATACAAGCCACATAATGAAGTCCATCTATCGACATGAAGATTACTTTCTCGGTTATATCTTCAACTGGAAATATTACTTTCCCAGTAGTTTCAATTACTTGTATGATATGGTGAGAATTAGTTTCACAAATAAAGCTGTTTTGGTGAACTTCTAATTTTTTGGCAAAGGCTAACACACAGTTGGTATCGGTTTTTACTAGAAAGTACATTACTTTTCTCAACTGACCATTTTTACACCGTACCACATAACAGATGCGCTTTTTCATTCTACTGTACCCTTCAGAATATAGTTTCTGTCCATTTACCTGAACCCGAAGTGATTTCTTGAACAACTGTATATTTCGGCAACCAGTTTCACTCAAAATTGACAAAATGTCATCTTCATCTAAGTTTGCGCAGGATTGTAATGCACCAGCGGTAGCAACATTTCCCCCACTATTAGTTACAGACCAGGTTTTACGTTTTTTCATTTTTACAAGATAAGAATGAGCACGACCACATGGCAGACTGTCAACATTGATACAATTCATCTTCAACTGTATTTCATGTAAAAGCAGACACTGCTTGGTAATATCTCCCGTGCCATGTATGGACTGAAGTAATGCAGCATTCCAATCTTCAAAGGGAAAACAACTCCAGCTCCATAATGGTCCCCACATTCTTGTGTAAAACACCATATGAGCACCAACATTGTGAACATTGAGTCCACAACTGCCGTCTCCATACAGAGCAGCGAATTGTTTGTAAAATGAATCTAAAAGACTTTCAGCTTTAAGAAGATCATTTTCTGTAATGTTGTCCCCAAGCAACAGATAAATACCTTCACTTAAAAGTGCTAGATGCTGTAAATACACGTCGTCAAGATAGCCGTTCAGACAAGGAAGAGAATAAAACAGTAGC
This sequence comes from Congeria kusceri, assembly GCA_027627225.1. Lineage (NCBI taxonomy): Eukaryota > Metazoa > Mollusca > Bivalvia > Myida > Dreissenidae > Congeria > Congeria kusceri. The sequence goes on from CM051027.1 coordinate 69,067,008, forward strand.
CACGTCTGAAATTCAGTAGCCTTGAAGTGACTGTAATTTCTCTCCAAATCTCTTGGTATACGCTCAATAAAATCTGGCGGACATATACTGTGCATACGTTTAGATATTTTTTTCAAATCTTTTCCAACAAAATACGGTTTTTTACTGTTTGTTGGCGAAAAAAAATTATACATCAAGGTTTTTGTCACACCGAGCAAAACACAATGCATATAGTCTGGCACTACACCAATAACAACATCCAACCATGGCATAGCAGCCAAACCAGTCATACCACAAATTCCTTTTTGTCTAACTGATCTGGTTGCACTAGGCCCTTTTATATATTTCACATCATCTGAATTGCGCATGTTCGGGCGTTCAGCTGGTGATCTGTAGGGATATTTTCTTGCATTTCCTTTTCCTTGTTTGACATTTACACCGGGTTCTTCGCAAGTACAACAGCCAAATTCACCATTATGCATAGTCATATTTAGCACGTAGGCTTTTGCCTGCAAATCCATTGTACCAAGAAAGACACCAAGTTGTACATACAAAGTTTCAACTGAACCGCAAGGAGTTACTTTGACACCATCTTCATACAATTTACACATTTGCACACCAAATGCATTCATATATTGAGAAAATGGTGGTCTATCTTTTCCTTGCCATATTGCAGCTAGAATCATGTTTTCTCTAGCAAAACGGGAAGATGGGGGCAATTCATTTATGGCAAGAAATACAGGCCACAATTTCACATTGGATGACGTGTAAAGAGGAATTCCATCTGTGTTAAAGACAGCACTAATATTGTTTAAATCATTTAAAAACTGTCCAGGTTGACACAATGTACGATAAAATTGACCATCACTGATATCGGTTAATTCAAAATTTACAGTATTTTGAATGATTCTGTGTTTAATTTGCTGGATGCTGTCCCAGATACCTTTTCTTTCTAAGATAAATTGGAGCTGTTTTTCAACATCTGCTAAAACATAACTGTTTACTGGCTGACGACTTGCTTTTTGTTGTGCAGATAGCTGCCCCTTATAACGCAGTCCAGGACATCTATCTGTTTCACATCTAAACACATCAGGATCCTCAGGAAAGTTTTGACTACAAATAGAACAATAATCAACTGCTACAAAGTTTGTACTCCCTGCTACTGACATGACCTGATTATATGTCAAATCATTAATCTGACTTGAATCTGGACATAGAACTCTTAAAAGGTCTAGCAAGTCTTTTTTGGCAATACTTGATGAATTGTGTCGTTGAAAATAAGATACTAAGCATAATGCATTCAATTCAGTGTCTGAGTACATAGATTTGTCAATGTTTTCACTAACTATTTTATCATCAAGCAAATCATATTCAGAAGCTTCAGAGTCCAGTTCTGACTCAGATGACAAAGTATCACTATCATCCGTTGATGAGTCACTTGTGAAATCAGTGTCAATTGAAAATTCATCACAAAGCTGATCAGAATTTGTTAGGACCCCTTGTGAATGTGTGGCATTAATTTCTGAGTCGAGATCTGAAGAGCACTGTGTGTCATGGACTTGAACAGGACTCTGAAGAGTTGGTAGTTCATTATTATCTGAATCGAGATCTGAAGAACATTGTGTGTCACGGACTTGAACAGGACTCTGAAGAGTTGGTAGTTCATTATTATCCGAGTCCAGATCTGAAGAATATTGTGTGTCACCGACTTGAACAGGACTCTGAAGAGTTGGTAGTTCATTATTATCTGAGTCGAGATCTGAAGAACATTGTGTGTCACCGACTTGAACAGGACTCTGAAGAGTTGGTATTTCATTCTCCGAGTCGAGATCTGAAGCACAACTACTGTTGTCAAACAGGTTTTTTCTTGTTGACGAATGTCGCATTGTAGTGCGCTTTGGTATAGGAATTGAGGGGTCATCTTCGTACTGCTTATATACCCTTTTCAAGGGACCTGAAAAATAATTAAGATCATATAAAATAGCTCAAGGTTAATGTCTCATCACAAGGGTTGTTGTGTCCAAATATTAATATAGAGGGATTAGTAGGTGTCACGTGTTAATTGGCACCTCATATACTAAACCAATATCTGTTTTAAATATACAATTTTACTTTAAAATTCTTTTTTATAACTATGGGTTTATGTGACAGAAATCTCAATTGTTCTCAGAAATAAAAAAGTTGAATGACAACCACACGCACATGTTACATATAAATTGCAACCTCTCTATTATAAACAAAATCCATTAAGCAATGCTGAAATAAGGACCAAAGTTAAGTTTTGTTACAATCAAATGACAGATCAACAAGCAAATTCGTTGAATTGCTATCCCCCGCCAATATGCTTCTGGACACAAAAGTGTTATATTTGACACTCAAAAAAGCATGTTTTCAAGATACAAAGGGCCATAACTCTGTTATTAACTGATGGTGTACAATGCCATTTGGCGTGCATCATCCTCTTATCCATATATATAATCATACCAAGTTTCAATGAAATCCGCCAAAGCTCTTCCAAGATATGGCTCCGGACGGAAAGACGGACGGACGGAAAGACGGACACACAACTCCAAAACAATATCCCTCCGCCTATGGCGGGGGATAAAAACAATATAATTATTATGCCTACCACACATGTGGGGCTTTATAATGCTATATATATTGCCTGGCAGTCAAAAATTGTTGCCGGCCAGCCATTCTGGCAATCAGGGCCTGCTGAGAACACATGATGTCTTAGCAAACACTTACTTTTATTGTGTTTCCTGTTCAGATGTGTTAATGCTCTTTGCTTAGTACTTAGCAAGCTTCCACATATGTTGCACTCATATTTAAGGGTCTTGTTATCCATTTGGACGCTTATGTAAGTTTCTTTCGAAGTCTCGTCCATTTTGCTTGACAATCTGAAATGCAATAACATTTTTAAGTATTCTCAAAATGTAATAAAATACTTTTAAAATTTCTTTTCATTGCACAAAGGACTTTGGGCATGGTTAAGAAATACCAAATACACTCAGCAGAGTGGAATTCATGACTGCTTTATCGGTCCTTCGGTCCAGTCTGAAGTTATTACGCTAGGTCAGGTGTCATAATGTAGGATAATGATACTATGCGTTTAGGAGAAGTACCGGTATAGAGTTTGACAATCTGACGTGGGTATCGTTTGCTCTGCACGGCTTCACTTTTAACATTTTGGTCAGCCCAAACTTAATTCTTCTCCTTAATGCGTAGTAATTGTGCTGAAGTGACAACACCAAACCAAATCGGCACCATACTGGTGCAGTACTTAAATTCGGACAGTACGTCTAGTCGGACACGCGTATATAAAGCGTTTAAATGATCTAAAACGAGTATGATATTAACTGCTATGGTATCAATCAATGCAATTGCCTTTTTTATCAACGAATATAAAGTTTCATAGAAGTCGAGTAAGTATTTAATAATTTATTTACGTGTATCCGACTTTACGTACTGTCCGAATTTACGTACTGCACCAGTAATGATTCATACCCGTCCGATGAAGGAATTGAACAACATCCGTTTAAATTTGATTGCACAAGGCCATCTGCAAATAAATAAGTCTCAAGATATAACGAATACCTGAAAGCAGACGTGAAAATCAATTCTAAAAGTAAATATCAACACTCGTGTTGACCAAACAAAAATTAATCCGCATAGCTTGTTTATCAATTTTCACTTCCTGTTTTGGAAATAATATGTTTTGTTTTCAAAATTTTGGATGTTAGCTAATTGCAAATACTTCGGATGAATAACTTTTGCCGTAAAATATAATGATATTACTGGAGCCTTATTTACGATTGTGTAATATATAAGGCCTATATTACCAAACCAAATTACCGTTGTTGTTGCGTTTCCAAGCAAAGATTTATTCTGCGGGTGTCTGCGGGCCTATATCCTATATCAACAATGTGCTTACAGAAATGAACTGAACATTGCCCTCACCTAATCTCAAACCAGTATCCAGTAGTCATAAACTGCTTAAACGTGCATACAGCAGATTTTTATTCCTTTATTAATACACGTTTATTGGAATGAAAGTCGATCAGGTTCACGATTTAAGAGTAAAAGTTATGTACAGGCCGACAGTTAGGGTCGCTGAGGCTTGTTAGATGAGTTATTAAAATAACACACAAATACTTTTCACAAACAGCGAAAACAATATGCAATACTTTATGTAAAGCCTCTTAATATTTTTTTTCATTTATTACGGATAATCGAACTTTGAACAACCCCTTAACTTTTATATAGGCCCGCAGAATAAACTCGTCCTTGTTCTAGTCTTTTCCGGAAAATATAACGACGTTTTTCATTGGCCAATTTTAGTAAAATTTACGCGTCTAACCAATCGCAGCATTTGATAGAAGTACAAGTGCTCTGGCGCAAATTTCTTCAAAAAAGCGAGCGACTAGCATGGCGGAGACCGGCATTGCGAATACGTCAGGAAAGTTTGCTGTTGTACGTTGGTTGAACGACGGAAACAAACTTTCAGTGCATAATGTGAAGTACTTTATTGATCCAATAAAGAAGATGTACGTTCCTGGAGATGAAGGCGTTTCTTGCTTTCCTGGCGAACCTGGAAAATGGAACTTTCGAGTCTTAGCATTTGGAGGTAAATATGAATTTTAACGTACCGAGTAAATAAAAGATCATGTTTGTACCGGTAATACTTAATAATGCAACTTCCTCAAAACAGCTTTTGCCGTGGCTCAGTGGTATACACTGAGTTCTACAGCTAACGCAACACTTTAACATTGATTTTCTCAGCATTGGCTTATAATCAATCTGAAATTCTGCATGTTATCTTTTGGTTTATTGCTTAACAAAATATTGACAAAACCATTCAACCGTGACGACCATCTAATTTTGGACTAGAGTAGAGCAACTGTATCTATTGTCAACCCCCTTATAATATCGACCCTTCACAAATTATTTTTTATATTTGTGTATTTTTACACCCTAAAGAACAAGAGTGAATCATGCAAGTCATGACATCAACATGTATCTATCTATCTATCTATACTGTCTAACTCCCCATGCGGGTATTAATGACAGGTGTATCTTTGTATCTTTGCTTAATGTGTTTATTCGCAATATTTCGATGTAGGGAGAAATTTGAATAAAGCATTCATTGTCATGAATTATCGTCACAAATAAGTTGGGTGTTTATTTTTTGATGATCTCTTTTATCATTGTTTTCTTGTTTCGTAGGTTACGTAATAAAAGGTTGATAATTTGAAAGTGCATTACTATAGCGACCGGCATAGTTTTTACTTTTTCCTTTAAATCACTTCACCTTATATGATAACTCTATCATGCTTCTATCTTTCTCACTTTTTCACTACTTTTAACACTCTTATCTGGCACTGACTGCGCACCTGTCAATAATACCCGCAAGGGGAGTTAGACAGTATCGATAGATAGAAATGCAAGTACCATCAAATTTTAAAAGTTGGATTCAATATCATTTGATTAAGATGTGTTTTCGAAGTTAAAAAATTACATGTCTTCTATTATCGCGTAAACAGAGCCCATGACAGCCATCATGGGTATGAACGCCTGAGCGTCGGCCGTTTATAAGTTTGTACATTTTAAGAAATTGTCAAAATGTAAAATCAATAATGCGAATAGCAAAATAACCTGCATGGCGATATTGAATTAAATGTATATATGTTCATAACTAAACCAAAAAAAATAGTTGAATAAAATTGCATTTTAATAACTTCATTTTATCGACACGAATAAATTTAAGGTGATTCTTCGGGGGTATTAATCACCTTTAGTGATAGCTATAGTTGTATTACTTTTAATTCACAGGTCGACAAGAAATGAATGCCTGGTTACAGAGAAATTTCAACATTCTAACAGCTGATGTTAATGATGAAAACTTCATTAAAGACAGCCAATCTGAAGGTAATAAAACGGTGTCAGATCAATTAACTGCGTATTTTCCGATTATATTTATAACATATATGTGTTGTCTATCATTTTACAGTAGCCGAAGTCAAAATCTATTGCCAAATTAATAAAAGGCACAATGTAAAAATACCAATAGATAAACACCTTTTCAGCCATACCATAATTGTTAAAATGGGCATTTTACCTGAACTGCAACAATTTTTCTTGGCCATGGTGAGTTAGAAATATGCATCATGCATTCCCCGTTGACTTAAATGAAATTGATACTTTTCAATTTTCAGTGACCTCTACAACTCCAGTAAAAGTACGTCCAAATGAAGGGGTGAAAAAAGACAAGCCGACAGATGGTAAGTAAATTTCCTCGATATTTATATACCCAAGGATGTCACTAAGAATTGTTTTAAAGGGGCTCATTTGATTTGTATGTACTTTGTATAGGTTATCGTTTATGAACATATGTATTTTTAATTTTATGGAAATTATTGCAAGTTATGCGAAGCAGAGCGCAACAGTTACTTCTATAAAATTCAAAATAAACAACCATAACAAAACTTACAGTTTGTCCCTACTTTTTAATCTTAGGCCAACCTAAACAAATTGTGTGGAGTTACCCGACCCAGTTTTTTTGCAGTGTGTCAGTCGGTCGGGATTATATTATATTTTTTTATTCCTTTTCTACACACAAATCCGACTCCAGGAAGGCCACAAAAAGTTGAGTTGACAGGATTTGTGTGAGTCTTTTGGGTAACTCCAAACAATTTTTTAATGTCAGCCTTAGCTGGAATATTTTTCAATTTTCAGGGACATTAACACCAGTCAATAATGGTTTGAGTAACAATGTGCAAAAAAAACTGACAGGTGGAGAAGCAATGACTCCAATTGATAATGGTTCCAATGAGGGGGGCGAAAAGGTTGTTGGAAAAAAGGACAAGCAGGACAAACAGGCAACAGGTGGTAAGGAAGTAAATTGTCTATATATTCTTAAATATAATATACATAAGGACCCGCTTCCTTCAAAGATATTTACCATACGGAAACGAAATCTTACTAAAACATTGATTTTTCTTAGTTGAAAATGTTCATCCAGCACTGAAACTTGCATTTATCAGTCTTTGATATAATATTATTTCGCCATATCCCAACTACAATTATCGCATTTCTTGGCCTAGGTGAGTTTGATTATACTGTTCAATTATTGCATGGTAATTTCTATTGATCGAAATTGCAATAACTATTTTATTATTAAATCCTGCATGCGTGAAAACAATGTGTGGCAAAAAGAAAATTTCATTTAAAGTTGTAAGTGAAATTACAGGAAAAATGAATAATGTTACATCATACCTGTCATTGATGATCAGATCATACAGATGACAATGTCCGCCTAGGAATACATATGTGGTTTCCAAGCAAATTTACTCTCTCCATCCACTATGTTTCCATATTGGGAAAAAAACATTTCGCTTCACTGCTCATTGATTGCGCTTACACATAATATTTATTCGATAATTTATCTTACAATGCAACAAACCTTTAAGCTAAATACAATCTATCTCTTGCTTTAAAATTTGCCAGTGGCATGCTAATTTATCTTTGTGAACTAAACGGTTTGTTTTGTCCACCCTTTTATTTTCCTGGATGCATGATGTCGTTATTCATTAAAGCAAATCAGCACATGTCTGTTTTCAAACCAGGCGACTGCGCATGTGCAACTGGTCAATATGTGTTTTTAGCTCCGCATCTATGTCAATAAATAAATTTATTGACTAAAATGTGATCGCAATATGGATTTACCAGTGTATTGGCTAAGGACACAAATGGCAGTGGCAATAGCAGGGCTGGGATCTCAGGCCCTCTGGGCTATCTTGGCCCGGGTTTACAATCAAAGAGTATTCTTTATGTTAACAATCAAAGTGTTTTCTTTATTACTGTTGTTGAAATACTCTTTAATTTTCAGTGACCACAACGATTCCAGCCAATAATGAACCCAATGAAAACAGAAAGCTGGCAGTTGGTGATTCAACGACTCCACTACCAGTCATTAGTGGCTCCAACGTAGGGCTTGACAAGAGCCATGGAAACATGGGCAATCACAAACAGCTGACAGATGGTAAATAAATTTTCTACATTTTTAGCTCACCTGGGCACGCAGTGATCATGGTGCGTACTCATGATGAACTTTTAGGATCGTTGGATGTCTGTCATCCGCCCGTTCATCATGAAACTTGGTTAGAATGTATGTCTCTATGAAATTTATGTCAAGTTCAAAACTGGGTCAATTGGGGTCAAAAACTAGGTTACCAGGTCAAATCATAGAAAAACCTTGTGAACGCTCTGAATGCCACATAATTGATTTGATCTTGATGAAACTTCATCTTTGTCAGAAAGTTTGTCTTGACAACATCTAGGTCACATGGGGTCAAAAAAATATGTAAAACAACTTTGTTTTCTTATACTCAGGTGAACGATATAGGGTCATCAAAGAACTTGCCTTTTCAGAATACTTGCTCAATTTTGTGTGCATTTGACTTTTTAGCTCATCTGAGCTGTACTCATCTGTCATCTGTCCATCTACACTTTCATTTAAGACATCTCATTAACTACTGTACCAGTAACAACCAAACATCACTGAAATGGTCCTTGGATGGTCCCCTTTTAAAATTGTTCAGGGAAATTCCATTCCATCTGTAACTCTGGTTGCCATGTCAACCGAAAGCAAAACTTTGCCAAATGTGTCAGAAATTGCTGCCACAATTTCAATTAATTTGGCACAAATGTTCCTTGGGTTGCCTTCTTATACCAAGTTGTTAAAATAATTCTGATTCGTTAAAAAAGTGACCATGACCAATCGACATGCTGAGTTTCACTAATGTAGCCTCAAAAATATGAAAAAAGATGCAATTTTGTATTCAAATTTTAATTCTGATCTTGACAGACAGATGACCTACTTACCTACTTTTTATGCCCCCTTTCGAAGAAAAAGGGTATATAGTTTTCGCACTGTCTGTCAGTCTGTCACACTTTTCGTGTCCGCTCTCTTATTCAAATAGTTTTCATCCGATCTTTACCAAACTTGGTCAGAAGTTGTATCTAGACAATATCTAGGTCAAGTTCGAATATGGGTCATGCCGGATCAAAAACTAGGTCACGGGGTCACTTAGTGCATTTCAAGGATTTAGTATTTAGGTTTCGAAAAATGCTCATAACTTCTATCAAAGCGTTTATAGGGGGCATATGTCATCCTATGGTGACAGATCTTGTTTGTTTTTTAGGTTACGGTAATGAATTGTTAAACGTGTGCAGTTTTGCATGCAAAACTTAATTTTCCAGCTGTGGCACCCTTTAAGGGCATTTCTTGTTTCCTTTAACAGCTGTCCTCCAACAAACAGCCCAAAAAAAAATTGCAGAATCCCTGCTGCTGAAAAGAACAACAGGCGTGCAAAATGATACACACAAAGAGTAAGTGAATACCTCTAACATGTTTGCAGTCAATAAGGCCACTCTCAGAAATTCTATTTTTCATGTTTCTTCATAAATTTCCCAGTTAATAAACTATAGCCTCTATATTTAGAAGTAACATGAATAATATATTGGGCTTGAATCACTGTACTTAGATTCCAACATGTAGGTGGTTTCAATCCCATCGGTTGTGTTGTAACGTGTGAGATTAACCAAAATTATCTTCCTAATTGCCTCAATATAACTAAAAGATGGTTGAAGGCGGCATAAAACGCCAATAAATCAAATCAGGATAATAGCTTTTGCATCACTATGGCCTAATTTTTAGCCCGTCTGTTTCGAAGAAAAAGTCGGGCTATTGCCATCAATGCATCTGTGTCAGCGTCGTTTGCATGCAAAAACTTTGATGTGGCTCATATCTTGAAAAGTATATAAGATTTGACATGAAACTTCATAGGTAGTCAGATCTCATCGACCAGCACACTAAGAGTCGGGCGTTGGAACAGCTAGCCGCTCTTGTTAGCTTGACTATTTGAAAAAAGAGCAATTTATTGTACTACACCTGGCATCGCTGTTAGCGTCAGTGGTGGCGTTATATAGATGGCAGTGTGTAGTTAATACCTGAGAATTTATTTTTGTTTTGTCTGAGATTAATATTACATTGAAGGACAAAGGTAAAAAATTCTCTGAAACTTAATTAGAGCTCCAACTCTGAAACTTAACACCACATCCTTGGTCAAACTACTGGTAGAGGACTATGATCACATCCCGTTACAAAAACATGTCTTGTTTGTTTTTCAGTTGTGTTTCTAAGAAGGAGTTCAATGCCCTAAAAGAAGATTTGCGTACACTCAAAGACGAATTCCGTCGTCTTAAGAGAAAGATCAGATCAGACCAAGAGCAAGTCGACTCAGATCAACCACTCGAAAATAAGAAAAGTCTGTGTACTGCTTCACCTAAATTACTGTTGACAACATCAGATGAGAAAGAGTTGGCAACATCATCGAAATCTGAAACACCAACAAGCCCATCGGAAATGTTATCATTCAATGATGAAGTAAAGTACAACAATCACACCATGTCTGACTTAGAAGATTCCATTTCACACGAAGATAATCTGTATTCAGCCGTCAAAATTCTGATGTTGAAGCTTTTCCCGGAAAGCTACATAATATCTCATTCAGTTACAGGAAAACCATCTAATTCAAAAGTAGATGCTAAACCTCAGTTTGACAGAAGGCTGTACAATATTCTACTGTCAGTAATTAAAAAAAAGTTTGGGTCCACAAAAGATGTAACAGCCAAAGTGCACTCCGTACAAAAAGTGCTACAAAAACATTATACAAAGTAAAGGATATCTTTTTTGCTCTCCTGAATTGGACATGACTAAGGAAATCGTTTTTTTGCAATCCTGCTTTTGACATGATTACGGAAAATAATTTAGCAAAGTAAATAATTTTTGCACTCCTGGTTTGGACATGATTAAGGAAAATATTTTTGCAGAAAGACATTGTTTTTCAACTCCTGTATTGAACATGATTAAGAAAAATATTTTCGCAGAAGGACAGCGTTTTTGCTCTCCTGTTATGACATAACTAAAGAAAACATTTTGCATGATTAAGGTAAACATTTTAGCAAAAGGAAATTGTTTTTGCACTCCTGTATTTGACATGCTTATCAGTGTGCGCGTTGCTAGTGATCTTCAATCATCAACTTGTGTCTTAAAAAATGAACATATTGCAAGTTTTGTGATTAATTCAAATGCTCATACTTTATTATGTATCACATTTAAATATCTGTTGCATATTTTAATGATAACAAGCTCTTAAGCAGTTTAAGGAACTTTTTATGAATTAAATTGTTGTAACTATTGTTGTTACTCACTGTTCAAAATTTAATATTAATAATAATTTTTATGTTTTTGTTAGCAGCACCTATATCCTTCACAATTTTTACCATGTTTACGAACTATTGTAGAAGTTGTATTGGTGAATAATCATACGAGAGGAAATCATTTGAAAACTTTTCTTCTGCATGCACACAGTTTTTCACATTGCATTTTCAGTTATTTGGTATTTCCAGTGTTGTGTTTGAGACTGCTGTATCTGTTCAGAGCTTGAATATCAGATTCGGGAATTTCAATTCCAGTAATCTGTAGCGATATGAATTTCTTTATTGTGTATTTAAGTGATAAATATAATTTTATAAATGTATATGTGAATTTTTGCAATAGCTGCAAAATATGCGATCAGTTTTGTGCATCAAATTTTATTTGATATAACTAGTACTAGTGTGGAAATTATTTGATGGTTTGAAAGCTACACCATTAAAATGTTGTTTGGAAAACACATTTTTGAATGTTTCACTAGCAGTTGAACTTATTTTTGTTAGGAAGTTGAAAACACTTTCTGACTTAATTATGCCCCCCTTCGAAGAAGAGGGGGTATATTGTTTTGCACATGTCCGTCAGTTGGTCCGTCCACCAAATGGTTTCCGGATGATAACTCAAGAACGCTTAGGCCTGGGATCAGGAAAGTTCATAGGTACATTGATCATGACTGGCAGATGACCCCTATTGATTTTCAGGTCACTAGGTCAAAGGTCAAGGTCACAGTGACTCGAAACAGTAAAATGGTAGTCACGCGATATGTAAGGCGTTATAATTATAAAAACAGTAGTATTAAAGACAAAACCGTTGTGTTATCAGTATTTTCTAATCGTTTATTTCAGTGCATGAGTTTATAATGGAAAATATATACTAGGCAAACATGAACACATGATTGAGAAAATGAGATGCATTCATTGACATAGTTCATGGACCACCATTAATTTATCTTTATTGAAATTTCGAAATTGAACTAGTCAGAAAAGTTTGTTGCGTTTGTTTCAGCTCATCTGACAAGGCGAGCAATTATGATCAGCCTTTTTCCGTCAAAACCATGACCACTTAAGACTGTGGTGCCGTTTTACAAAAGGAAGGCCATATGACTATGGTCTACCATGGTAGACCATGGTCATATGACCATGGTAGACCATGGTCATATGACCATGCCCAACCACGTTTTGTTAAATGGCACCACGGTCTTTGACCATGGTCATCATGACCATGGTATTTGTCCATGGTCAACCATGGTATTTGTCCATGGTCAACCATGGTATTTGACCATGGTATTGTGCCATGGTCAACCATGGTCATGATGACCATGGTCAAAGACTGTGGTGCCATTTAACAAAATGTGGTCTACCATGGTAAACCATGGTCATACCATGGTCATTTGACCATGGTTTAGCCATGGTATACCATGGTCATATGGCCTTCATTTCGCCTGGGCTTCATGCAGTCATGATGAATGGGAATGGACCAATATGCTGAATGCAGATAAATAAACCAGTCAATAGGCTGGATTAATTCTAAAACAAATGCAAAAGTTTCTTGTTTGAACTTTTCATAGCAAACATATTCATTAAGTTTCTTTAAATTAATAACTGGTCTAAACTTGCCATTTGATATGGGAAACAAAATAAGTTTGATATAAACTCGCCATCTTAATGGTTGGAATATACTATAGCTTCTTCTTTAAGCATTGTTACGAAAGCCTATAAGAGTCACACGAACGTCAAAAATATGTATATATTAATGCGTAATAACGCAAAGAAACACGTAATAACGCAAACCAAACACGTAAATACGTAAATCAAAACACGTAATAACGCACAGTAACACACAATAACGCAAATCAAACTCGTTATAATGTAAATCAAAACATGTTATAATACGAATAAACACGTAATAATGCAAAACAAACACGTTAAAACACGAAACAAACACCTTATTACGCGAAAGCAAAAACACGTTATAACGCAAAACTGAACTAGAAATAACGCGAAGAAACACGTACTCACACAAAACAAACATGTTATAACGTAAAACTTAACTCGTTATAACGCGAAGAAACATGTTATAACATAAACCTAAACAAGTAATAGCACAAAAAAACGTAATAACGTAAATAAACTTGTTATTATGTAAAACTTAACTTGTAATGAGACGCAAAATCACACAGAATAACGTAAAATAAACACATTATTACGTAAAACTAAACTCGAGAAATAACGCGAAGAAACACGTACTAACACAAAACAAACATGTTATAACGTAAAACTAAACTCGTTATAAGGTGAAGAAACACATTATAACATAAACCTAAACTCGTTATAACACGAACAAACACGTAATAACGTAAAATAAACACGTGATTACGTAAAACTAAATGCGTTATTACGCAAAGAAACACGTTTTAACGCAAAACAAACACGTTATAACGTAAAACTAAACGCGTTATTATGCACAGATATACGCAATATTGTAAACAAAGAATATATATATACCGAAATCGAAATGATGTGACTAGTGATTGTTGATGTGTGACTTTATAGATTTTATTGTTAAATAACTTCTACATGTTTAATATATACTCGTGTATGCATGTGTGGTGGTATCTTGATCTTTGAATTTATGTGCACCCTTATGTTCAAAACAAGTCTTGAAACATTGTAAACTGTATTCACTTCGGTATATGTTGTTCTGACATTTGTTATCCTTATTCGGGGGTATAGTACAAAACAATATGTAATATTCAAGTTATAATAATTATACAATAACAAAAATGATACCGAAAATGAAGTAAATGAATAAGTTACTGTACAGTATATATCTATATGTGCCTATATAATTTCCTCAGACAGGATGAAAACTCAGACACAACGGATGATCGAGACAACGAATTATATAAGCTGTTTGCCAACCTGGCTAAGCAACGTTATGAAAACGCTTGGCGGAAGAAAGTTGACAAGCATAAATTGACGGACTTAGTGCGAGTGAAGCAAAAGAAAAAAGTGTTAAAATGAAGGTATTTGAACTCAGGACTTTTTCCAGCGATACGGAAAATACATTTCTCAATGGTTGAAATTGCGTGGGGGAATTATCCATACCAACATTTATATGTCTAATATCCGCGAATACATGGAACGAGGAATGGACCAGGAGCAAGCAATTCGTTTATCGCTGAGAAAGCATAGTCATCAGTTTTTGGACGTTTTGGATGATGATAATGAGGATGATGACAGCAAAATGGAGGAGGATTTGGAGGACAATACTAACGATGAGTCAGACACGGAATAATATGTGTGACCATTCTAATATATACTTTATAAAACTGTGTTTTTCGACTTTAAGACGTGTATATAATACACACTCTATTTATGATATATACTGCATACGGTACACTGTAATTTTTTGTTTTGCAATTGTACATACTGCACACAATACAATTTGCTGCCGTCTTTATAATTGTACAGACCCACCTGTCAACCCAATATTAAACAACAAATCGCAAGGTTAAATACATATTTTATTTGTACATCAAAGACATGATTAACACAAACGCAATAATATAATGTGTTTCAATGCATACTGGCCAGGTGTAAATCAGACTATACTACAACAATCGCACAGCAAATGTTTAAATACAACACTTGGTTGAACACATTTGAATTGATTTATTAATACAGCATTAAAATCTTGGCCATTTAGTTTGGGGCAGCCGACGTGACAGTTGCTGTGGCTGTTGACTTCTTGGCAGGTTTCGGTGGGATGTTATGCCTCCTGAGTACGTGTTAAAGCCATGTGCCATGCCAGCATTGTAATTGTACGGCCTTGACCGTGAAGCTCCCCTAGCCCGACTGCCTCGGATGGGACCAAAACCACCGTGTCCATACTTGGGGTATCTATTGGTGGAAAAGTATTTCCCAATTTTAACAGCTGTCTCACGTTTTTCAAGTTCTTTTGACACATCATCCCCAAATAAGTATGATGTAATGGGAGTACTCAGACTACAAATATTTGAGTATTTTTATTTCAGAGAAGGTCTCAACAGATAACGTCTCCTTATACTCAAATGAAACTGAGCTTGTCCCAGCAATGTCAGAGCATCAGAAATATATCCTTTTACCCCTGGTAACTTTGCAATGTGTGGCTTGACAAGTTTTGCCAAAGAAAGAATGGGAATCATTCCGGCTTTTATAAGCCCTTGAATATCTCTTAACGCTTTATCGGTAGTCTGAACTTTTATAAATTTCATCAGTTCACCCCATATTTCCTCATTGATACGAGGAGCTGACATAAAGTCACAAATTGATGGGACTTTGTATTTTTCTACAATGTTTTTGATTTGACATTGCTGGGTACATGCTGTGTTTATGAGAGAAGCAAATGATTCACTTATTGGGTCTCCCTTATCAGGGGCCTTCAATTTTGGCAAATCCCACAATAAAATATCGTTATCATTAGCAATGCAAAACCATGTAAGAGTTCCCTCCCTTTGCAAATCTGCTCCTGATCAGACACTCATTCACAATTTTTGGGCCAAAATGCGTAACATAAATATGAAATGCATGACTTCTCATTTCCATACAAATTTATGTTTAATATGAAAATGGTACTTATCTGTGTTGAGTTTTAAGTGATGGCCATATTGTGAAAGCTTAATTTTTTGCTGTAGTATGCTGTCAACATATGCATGAGTTTTACTTATGTATTTTATGTGACAGTGATACCAGCCTAATGACAGATACAGATTATGATAAAAACAAACATAAGAGATGCACTTTTTTGTCTTTATTAAATTATCAACACAGCAATTTCTATTATTTAACTTCTTGAAAACACTTAACTGTCGAACAATGGACACTTAAAATGGAAAATTGGGCTGAAGAAACAGTAATTTCTTGCATTATTGTCCTTTTGTTTTTTTCATATATTCTCACACCTAAAATAAAGCGTAAATACAGAGTCCAATATAATAGAGATGTGTCACGGAGAACGGAGAACGAACACCGAGAGCGGAAAGCGAGGATTATACAGGGGAAACTCAACATTGTACAAGTGTATACAATACACGAAATAATCATGAAACGCAATTTATAACAGGTTGAACTACTGTACACTCGTAACGGTTTGCGACGAGACTTTTAAAGAATAAGCTCCAATTGCTTTCGCCGGCAAACCAGTTTAGCACAAATTCGAACTGTCAGAGACAGCATCTGCCTGGGATGTCGCCACACAGAACTCACACATCTGTAGGTTTTTAATTCAGCAATTGAGTGTTCTACACTAATCCTATGTCTAGAAATGTAATTGTTCAGACGTAAGGCATTACGGCGGTCATTCCCGCCTTTTCTCCTCAGTTGAGCACCTGTATAGGGTGTCATTAGTGGATGCCCATTTCTGTATATTTTGTCTGCTAACAAAATACAATCCTGTGGAAAGGGCAGCTCCGCACCTATTTGTGCCATCAGTCGGTACTGTTGTGCGTCATTTAGGTGTCCAAGGAATCCTGTTACAACATGCCTAATTATTCCTATATTGTCGATAACTATCTGGGTGTGCAAACAATGGAAATGTCTGTGTCCGGAGTAAAACTGCTCCTGGTTGCGTGCGGGCCGATAAATCTCGTGACTGGTCCCGTCAATCGCTCCTACGGCCATTGGAATCCGCCTCCATGCGCCGCGTAAACCCAGCCATTCCTGGAGAGATGGCCATTGTAAATATCCATGTAAAACATCGTCTAAGACAGATAACAACTGCCTAACTTCGCGTTTGATAGTTGACACATCTAATGTTAAACATAGCAGAAAGAACACTGTAACACGGATAGGACCGAAGCCATATAAATACCATCAAAAATCTATTTATTTTTGAAAGATTGTTAACACTGTGATGCATTTGAACTGGGTGTATAAAATTTAAGAATGTTTCTGGTGTTTCCCCTGTGATTTGAAAGAAGCAATATCTTTGGTTAGCAAACATTTCGAATACATCTCTTCCTTGATAATTCACATTATCGTCTGAAAACAATCTATTTCGAATATCCAGTAATGGATCCGGTGGCGACAGACCGACTTTATTAAGGATCATGTACTGATACAGACGTACATCAGGAGGTGGCTGAGCAAGTATCACAACACACTGGAGTAAGGCACGTCTTGCTCGAGGGTCCATATCTGAAGCATTAGCGTATATACATTTTTATAAAAAAACATCAACGCGAAATCAAATGTGTATACTGAAGTGCTTCTGAAAACAGGCACGAAAATCTCGCGCATTTGCGATTTGTACATGGTACGCTAAAATAAAAGTGTATTTGTTGTCTAATTCTTTCTCACCCGAATAAACGATTTAGAGATGGAAGCACTTCCAGGTAATCTTTTCAATTTTACATGAAATAAAATACAAATTAATTAAATATAATATGTTTTAGTTTAGATAATCAAAATCAAACCGTGTACCGTTTATCGACTTTTCTATAGATACGTCCACAATCTTGCACGAGGATAATTTACATTAAGGCTAAGTCTATAGTAATTATGTTTCTCTGTTTCGTACACTTAAGCCACGTGACATATAAACCCGTGTACTTATGTGCATTTTATAATGAGTGTTTGTTTTTTGCTGCAGCAACAATACTTCAACGAAAAACCAGGACCGTGCGCGTAAGCGACGAGGAGATCGTGTGTATGCTGAGGGCGTACATTGCCCACCCAACAAAGTGGAGCGACGTTATTGACGATATCAAAGAAAACTTAAATCATTTGAATGAACCAACAAAGCAACTGTATGCACATAGCACTATTCGACAGTTGCGAGACAGGCTGTCCGCTAAGCTGAGTGCATTGATGGCAAAGGCGCCGGAAACTATCGCTAATGTGGACATAAGGTATCGTGTGATAATCAAAGAAGAATACTACAAAAAAAATATCTGACTCAATAAATGCATGATATTGATGCTTTTATTTGTTAGAACACAAGTTGTTAACATTTTCAATTAAATCAATGTCTGTCAAGTTTTTTTGGAACATAAAAGTATATCTGAATAAAAAACATAAAATTAAGTAAATTAACTATTGCAAACTGATAAATATTTATATCCAGGAACCTCGTTAGGCAAGTGCGTGCAGTGGAGACACGACATGTAGATCGTCCCGCCGATGACAACAGACAACAGCAACCTGCGATAAACATACAACCAATAGAACAGCCTGACCGTGCAGTACGTCCACAGGCCAATGCTGTTGAAGCGCCAGGTGCCCTTAGAGATGACGTTGCGGCCAGCCTGATCTCAACTTCATCTGACGAGGACGTAGCAGTACCACAGGAGCGACCGAGGAGACGGAGGAGGCCCTTGGCGGAATTGATATGGGAGAATCAATTTTTGTACAACCGTTTCATGAAAACCAAAATGCCAAAAATTCTTAGGGAGATTGGCATATCTAGCTCCGAAGAATCAGGTTAAATGTAAACACACTTGAAAATTAAAAAAATGGCAACTATTTTTGTGTTTTGCTTGGCCTTTTTTAATTTGCACAAAAACGTTTGAAACAATCCCCCGTTTTTCATTGTTTACCTTTCTCCAACTTCGATGTCCGTTCTCCGTGACACATGTCTATTAATAGTGCACACAAAACCTTTATAAACCCTAAAGCAGACAAAAATAGAGCTCAACTGATAAAAGACCAATTACAAAATTATTTTTTTTATAACATCTGCTTTTGTCACGTAAAATTCATTAAACAAGTAACACATTGTACATGTAAGTACTTCAGCAGAAAATGGGTTAATCTATCGTAGATGTGGGGCAAATAACTTGCAAATATAAAAGTTTGTAGAAAAATAAAGATTATAATTGACAAAGAACCATTAAAATGCTAAATCCATACCAATTGTCATGTAAAATTCAATGAACTCAACTGTTATATTTAACTACATCACATGTGGTAAAACTATCATAAACTCTTTTGAAATGACATCCTTGTTTTCTGAATAACTGGATTTATAAATATAAATGTGACAGATGATGGATAATTGTAGAATATTTGACATTTTAATGACATAACTCAGTTCATATTTGTCACGAAAAATTCAACTAACTTTTTCAAGATTCCAGCTATTTTAGCCCTGTCTTGGTCAATATACGTTTGTATTATTGGACAAACAAACTTATTTAAACATAATATTAGTGAAATTAAAACAAACTAAAACAATAAGTTCAACATTTTATTTTTGAATTTTACGTGACATTTCAATAATTTTACGAATTTTACGTGACATTTTAATCTTTGCTCTATATGTGCACCAGACCCTGATAATCAACCATGCGTCATAACAGCATTTATCCTTAATTATTTCTTAGCATAAGAGCAATTAAAACACATTCTTTCTATATAGTTATCACAATATATTTGACAAAACAAAAACAAGGGGAGTTCAAATAAGTAACCTAACACAATAGATCATGTGTCATTGATTTCAATTAAATGGCCCTAGAAAAACATTCAATGACAACATAAATATCATGGCATAAACCGAAAATACGGAACTAATTATTTGGTCGCTGTATACACCGCGGTAAGCGCACGTTTCATAAAATTGTCACGTAATTATTCAGTCACGTAAACTTCAAGTTTACCTTTCCAATAACCAAAATCTGTAATATTTTTGATAACTCGTCACTCTATTTGTCATAATATACAGTTCTCAGTAAGAGATTACATATAACACTGTCAATTTCATAGAGAAAAGTCTGGCAAGAGACAAACAGTGGTCACGTAAAGCTTCACAGAAAAAAATCCCCCATATGAGCTTAGACCATTAATGGCTTAAATCTTGATTGTGTATGCTAAGGTTGATGAAAACTTTGTTTTTTTCATAAGAAGTTGTGTAAAGTCTTATCAATTAAAATGTTAAACCATGATTTTCTTCAAAACAATTTTATGATAGCACAGCAAAAAAGTTAGTGTCACATAAACTTCAAGCATCTTGTGACACGAATAAAATATGATTTTTTTTAAAGATATAATTCTGCAGTATTTTTTTCCTATCTTGAAACCTCATTGTACAAACAATAACCAATCAGGTATTAAACAAAACTTTAATATTGAACTCGGTCAAAATGCAGAATAAATTACTCATAAAAAATATGGCATAATGTTTGTGACAGTGGATTTTATAGGGGGGTATGTTGATAAAGGACATGTTTACTTAATTCAAAAGAGTTTCTGATACATCTGTTTTGGTTTCATTTAAAACAAATACATTGTGCTCATAAAACAAGGTGCCTACATAACTCATATATATGGAAATACACATTTTGTTATAGTTATTGTACCTGTGACATGTATTTGGCCGAAAAAATGAGAATGAGTGAGAAATGACCAATACGTTGACCCAAGAATAGCAAGATTTTTTAACTTTAATTTTAACTTCTTTTACGATCGAATTTTATGATAACTAGATAATCAAATTGCCCGGAGCTTTTCTTAACTATGCAGAAACTAGTCACTTTGACTAAAAAAATTTAGTTTAAAATATTAAAATTTATATTTTTTATAAATCTAAAGATTTAACACAAAAAATTTTGGCCTGATTTTGCAGTTTTATGTTCTTTATGATTATGTATAGGTTTTAAGCAAAAAATCTGGAATGATAATGCAATCTGACCCTTTTCTCTCTTGGTGGGGATATTGCAAAAATTCAAGATAGCTGCAAACACAAGGAATCATGAAAAAGCTTAGACCAATAGTAGTGAAAAATAAGATTAACATTTTGTAGTGATTAGTATAATTTGTGACAGTGTTGTTCAAAATGTTTATTTAGTGTTTAGAATATAATGATTAATTTGTTTTAAACTTTGTTCTTCAGCCTGAAGTTGAAGTAATTCAAAACCGAAAGTGAAAGTAACCAAACCTATTCATACTCTAGACAGAAGGTTCATTTAAGTATATATAAAATTTGTTTATTATTACAAATAACCTATTTATCATCAACAGCCTACTCATTGAAACTTTTAATTTTGTCATCATATGCTCTGGTATACTTGCAAGATTGTTTTCTTTGATACAGATTAAAATGCATTAATTTTCTTATAAAAAGCACACATTGTCAAACTGATGATGATCCATGAAGAACATTAATCATTGTTTTTATAAATGCCTCTTTGGGTCTATATCCTTTCATGCTCTTAATGTTTCTGTAAATGAAAAACATAATTTACACACACATTTTTAACACTGGCTAATTGTTGTCTTTTCAAGGTATCTGTTAACTGAACTTCAAATCTTCAAATTATTAAGCAACAGTTTCGACATCCTGCATTCGTTCTAGTTGTATTATCTTATCAATATTGAGCCTGAATAATTTATTACCATATTATAATAATATAGTAAGGCTATAACTATTTAAGGTGTCTACAACTCCCAGTTACGTACTATGAACTTGACCTTTACCTAATTCCTATGCTTTCACGTTAATTACTAGTACTATGCACTATGACAAAATATGAGAAACATGTAACGTGGAAATTACACGAATACCAGTTTTTTGTAACCAAATGCATTAAAGACAGCACAAAAATAAAATTTTAGTAATGTTGACCTTGACCCCACCCACCCCATATGCAATCCCAAGCGAGGTCTATATATAAGCCTATCTACATATAAAGTTTCATTAAAATATCTCAAAGTCTTTTCAAGCAATTGAGCTGATTATCATTTTATTTATTTTTTAGTCACGGTGACCTCGACCTTGACCCTACCCACCCTATACGCAATCCCAAGTGAGGTCTTAATATGAGGTATCTAGATGTGAACTTTCAATGAAATATGTCAATGTGTTCTCAAGTTATTGAGCAGAAAACGTTTTTCTATTTTTAGTAACAGTTACCTTGACCTTGACCCCATCCACCCTTTATGCAATCCCAAACGAGGTCTCGCTATAAGTTTTCTTATATACGCTATGTATGAAGTTTCATTACAATAGCTCAACCCATTCTCGAGTTAGAGATCTGAAACGGAAAGTTGATGTCGCCACTACAAAAAATGACAAACCCAAATCTAACAAGGCTTTGATAGTATTGCAAACAATACAGGAGTCCCCTACCGGTGAAAACCTCTACTAATTACACATTGTACCGTCAAATCGCCCTTTATCTGTAGATGTTCAAAGTTTCATATTCAAATCCTATTTGTCACTGCAGTATTAAGTTGTTGATTCTTCTATTTTAGTAACATTGACCAGACATTTGAGTTACTTTTTGAGTTATTGCAGTACTTAACTGACAGAGGGCAATCATATAGTCCATTCTGTGTACCAAGTTTCATGATAATATGTTATGTTCTTTTTAAATTATTACAGTATTAAGTTTATTTCTATTTTAAGTAACAGTCACGTGACCTTTGACCTCTGGTAAAAATAAAGGGTCATGTACAATCCTCACCTTGCACTTTCTATGTATACAAAGTTTCAACAAAGTATCTTCAGTACTTTTTGAGTTATCGCAGGATCCAGGTTTGGGGGACGGGACAGACAGACAGAGTGAGACCGACGGACGAACAGACAGACAGAGGCACACAGACCGAGAGCAAACCCATAGTCCAATCTGTGTACCAAGTTTCATGATCATATCTTATGCACTTTTCAAAATATTACAGTATTAAGTTTATTTCTATTTTTAGTAACAGTCACGTGACCTTTGACCTCTGGTGAAAAATAAAGGGTCGTGCATAATTCTCACTTTGCTGTTGCTACGTATACAAAAAGTTTAATCAAAGTGTCATTAGTACTTTCCGTGTTATCACAGAATCCAGGTTTTGGGGCGGACGGACAGACAGACATACGAACGAACAGACAGAACGACACACAGACAGATGGCAAACCTATAGTTCAATCTCTGTACCAAGTTTCATGGTCATATCTTATGTCAGATTTGGAATTATTACAGTAATTAGTTTATTTCTATTTTTAGTAACAGTCACGTGACCTTTGACCTCTGGTGAAAAAAAAGGTCGTGCATAATCCTCACATTGCCACATTGCTGTTTATATGTATACCCAGTTTAATCAAAATAAGTTCAGTACTTTTTGAGTTATTGCAGGAACCAGGTTTTGGGGACGGACAGACAGACGGACGGACAAACATATGGAAGAACAGAGTTATTGCAGGAACAAGGTTTTGGGGACGGACTGACAGACGGACGGACAAACATACGGAAGAACAGATAGACACACAGACGGATGGCAAACCTAAAGTTCAATCTTTGTACCAAGTTTCATGGTAATATCTTATGTACTTTTCAATTTATAACAGTATTTAGTTTATGTCTGTTTTTTGTAACAATCACGTGACCTTTGACCTCTGGTGAAAAATAAAAGGTCCTGCATAATCCTCACATTGCCGTTTATATGTATACCAAGTTTCATCGAAACATCCGCAGTACTTTTTGAGTTATCGCATCATCCAGTATGTTTTAGTTTATTTCTATTTTTAGTAACAATCATGTGACCTTTGACATCTGGTAAAAAAATAAAAGGTGGAGCATAATACTCACATTGCCGTTTATATGTATACCAAGTTTCATAGAAGAATCTTCAGTAGTTTTTGAGTTATCGCAGGAACAAAATTTTGGGGACGGAAGGCTTGACAGACGGATGATGTTATATAAAGGATTTTCTGTTAAATTTTGGTTGTTTATTAGCTTTTGAAATTAACACGACTTAAGGACGTATGATATTTCTACTTTACGGCAGTGTATACAGTTGTCGTAAAATGTATACGTTACTTTTGCAATTTTAGAGAAAATTTTGTTCAGATATTAACAACTTGGTGTTAAAATTGTGAAAAAAATCTAACATCGCAATGCTTCTTTCACCGTCAAAATATTTACGACAAATACAAAACATATATCCCTTGAGCGCTTCGAGCGCTTCGTTTTTTGTACACAGACAACAAACAACAAAAACGACAGAATCGGATTACTTTTACTATATAATGTGAAAAACTTAGTTATAAACTTTTATCTAAGAATGTCAATTCTAGAAGAATTTAGAAACAATAACAGAAATAAAAAGGGTCGTTTTGCTCGTCAAACAGTAACATCTGCAAATAAAACACAAAGTGAAACTGAAAGTAACAAAACTTTTGTTTTGAATAAGCATCATGACCATGGTTACGTTCAGACAGCTCAAACAAGTGATTCATTTGATGAACAATGTGTTGAGTGTTTGACAACGGAGGAAGAGTGGCAGTCAGGGCGGAGAATTGTTGAACTGCGCAGTTTGGCAGAGAATCTGAAGACATGCGTGAATTGTTCTGGCCCTTTGTTTCTTCACAATACAACTGCTAGCAGAAATTTTGGTCCTGCCACAGTTTTAGACATCACATGTGAAAACTGTTGCCAACACAACACAGTTCATACTGGTAAAAAGAATGGCAATATCTACGACAAAAATACAAAAAGCTAGCCCTAGGTAAGTTATTCAAATGTCAATGTTTTAATGTATTATTTTAAATATAAGTGTACATGTAGCCTCTTTTCTTGTATATTCGGCCACTTAAGAGCTAAACTGCTTGTATACCCTAAATGAGCACAATTTCAACACTAGTGAGACTTTTATCTATAAATTTAAGGTCTCTCCAACTAAATAAAGGCTAGATAATTTAGAGATCAGCCATTCACTTATTTACTGACCAATGATAGGAAGGCAACTGGGCAGCCATGAATTTGTCCGATGTTTCCTATCATTTGGTTCAGTCTTCATTTTGATAAGAAAACACTAAAATTTTGTTACAATTTTGACATAATTCATTAGAATGATTCTTTATTAGACTAACACACAATAGCATACTGTTTGAAAATGAATGTTCACAAAATTATTGGTTTATGCACAAAGTGTGTAGCAATTTTTGAGATTTTCTTGTATAAAATCTTAATTTTCTCAGACAAAATCTAAAATTCACAATTTTTAAAACCAAAGACAATATTTATGTGATAGATTTGTCTCAATACAGATAGCTAACACAAGTTTTGTAAGAAGCAATAGTTAATTTCCATTATCCTCTTGTTTATTATTGATAGCCGGTATTTGGTAATATTAACATTTGAAATTAGTATATTTATATATATTTTCCCGAAATATAAAATGAAAATTTGGAAAAAAAAAACAAGGGAATTCCCTCTGTGACTTGCAGCTGTTGACATATGGTTTAATAAATATCACATTGCCAAAAAAGATTTGATCAATGTTCTTGTTAGGTTAATTCCAAAATGCCATTTTATCTAGCTGACTAAATAGTAAATTGCGCGGAGCCAGCAGACACTATTTCTCGTGGGTGACCGTTCAGTTATTGTTGTGTGTAACCCATTTTTGTTTAGTAAATTTCACAACGCAAACTTTTTTGCAAGCTGTCGAAATGAAGTTTGTCTTGAAAAAATGTTGTATATTTCGGCTTCATTCCTTTCAACGTTCAGGGGTGTGGAAATATCATGATTGTTAACTTGTCGATGGACAAGTTCATTGCAAAAATCTACTTGTCTGCAAACAACAGTCACTTGTCCAAACAGAAACAGAGTTTTTATTCAGGCTTTCATGAGATAGTTTCATTTAATTATAAATAAAACACAATTTGTCATTCAAATATACAAGGGTATAATAATACGATAATTAGCTGCCAACTTAAACATCATTTTTACACCCTGAAATTGTACATATCCATGGACAAGTAGACAGGAAAAAATCACTTGTCCGACAGTAAAATTACCCGCGTCTGACAAGTCGGGCATAGGATTTCCACACCCCTGACGTTTCTGGGCTGACTGGTCGGCCAATATAACGCGATGAGGTCCTCAGTGGTCTGTACTATTTCTTACATAAGGAAAGCTGCCTCAACATTTCTGTCACAGTTTTACACAACGATGGTTGCTAAACCAAAAGTTTGATAAACACAGAAATAAACCAAAATAGATAAAATATATGCACTGAATAAAAAAACAAACATTTTTTGTGTCACCCATCAAGAAATCTATACATGGATGAACTTATACTCAGTAGCTATAATTGTATCATGCACCTTGGTCGCATTTACTTGATGCATGAAACATGCATTTATTATTATAACTCTCATTCATTATTTCACTTAGTGTATTTTATTTCAATTGACTGTAATAAACACAAATCATATTACCGAACATTGTTTATTCAAGCTTGTCATCTAAATTAACAATTTGATGTAATGCTTACAGCAATGGTTCATGCAGGAGTTGGGATTCGGTAAATAAACAGCATTTTGAACACTCTGAACATCCCTGCTGTCTATCACTCCATGCTTATTAGAAGGTATGTATTGTACTTAAAAAAATAAGATAAAATCTTTTTGTCATTAAAGTTTGGTAACACATGCATCTTGTTTCGCTCATACTTTTAATTTCCATGCAACTGTTTAAGCTCAGATCTTTAATATTGGCATACCAGAGGTAGAACATTTAGTGTTAAAGTTTAATTCTATTGAGCATAGATGCAGTCACAGGCTTTTAGTTAACACTGTTGACAACATTCAAACATGATTGTAAAGCTATGACTCTTTCTCCATTTTCTGGCAACGTGTCTATAGCTTTAATCATGGAGAACCTGGCTCATATCTTCATTGCAGTTGATATTATAAATTTTCATAAAATCACTTAAAACTGAAATGTTAAGTTTCCGTTATAATGAAATCTGTAAAAAAAAAAATCCAAAATATTTAGGCCTATATAAATTTGCTGTAATGTTATGTCAATTATGCACACTTTTGCTCATGTACATGTACTTTTGTAGGTTATGTTAAAATGACATATGTTGACAATCATTGCCATTTAGACATAATTATTTTCACCATTAGACTGAATGAGACGGGACAAGCAGTGGAAGATGTTGCAAAATCTAGTGCAGAGAAGAAGTAAAGTTAAATGAAATGTAAGTTTAATTTTTTACATTAAAATGTTATTGATTTTAAAGTAGCTACATTATTAGTTACATGACTTCTTACTGACCATGTACACTGTGATACAGGTTCAGTAAAATAATATTGGGCGAGAGGGTAGCAAGAGCTCAATATAAGTTTACTGACCCTGTAGGACACCATACGGGGTCAGTAAGAAGCCATGTAACAAATTTATCTTATGGAGTACCATTCATTTTCCCATTGTTGTGTCAAAATTGACCAAATAACAGTTTGTTGGATGAAGATCAAGTGTATCATGCAAGACTGAGAAATATGTTTGTGTGATGTTGTCTTGCATCATGTTTCAGCAGGTGCTAACTATGACAGTGTCCATGTAAATGCATACCGGTAGGTGCAGTAATTGAGCTAAAATATTTACGTAGTTATCGTTGTTTAAAATTATTATATTTGTACATGTATTTCATGTCTGATATTAATGTATATTGTAAATTAATGGATTCTCAAATAACTGTACAAATGACCACAACCAGATGATGTATCACACATAGGTCCCAAATTTCGGTGCCACATAAGTAAAATGTCATTGTGTAATGTATAGAATATAATAAATGTGTAAACAAATGTAACAAGGTCACATGGTTCAAATTTCAATATATACTGTTTGTATATGTTGTGCAAATCACCATTTGTTCATAACAACTGAATGTTTCACTGTTTGCATCAAAGCACATCCTGGAATGTGCTCTTATGATGTGAGGCCCTTATCACATATCTCTATTTGCATTATATTCATTTTATACAGGCAGAAGAGTGAAATTGATGTTAGTGTGGATGCAGGGTGGCAGAAAAGAGGAAGTGGAAAGGCCTATGATAGTTTGTCAGGTAAAAAGTTCATGATTAATTGTCCGTAATGTTAATACTGTAAGTCTTTTGTAGACCATTCCACTGCTTATATACTTAGATCACCATGTTTAAATTCTTGAGGACATTATATAACAATTGTATGCAACAGAACTGCGAATAATATGCTGAATATTTGTCTGATGACAATAGTAACTTTTGAGTTAACTCAGTAATTCACATGTAAGTACCAGTAATGGTTTATCTAGCATAGTAAATCCTCGCCCATTTGTGTTTTGTAACTTTCCCAACTTGCAATAGACTGGCAAAACAGAGTTCACGTACATTTAAACAATTATCGCATTATAGGGCATTGCTCTATGATTGGCCTGAAGACTGGAAAGGTCCTGTTATATGCAGTACGGAACAAAGCATGCAGGGTGTGCAGCCAGCACCAGAGGGAAGGAAAAGGTACTAGCACCTGCAAACTTCATGATTGTAGAAAAAACTGGAGTGGATCATCAAAGGCCATGGAACCTGACATGGTCTCTGAAATGATTACTGCAACAGCCAAAAAGGGCATAAGGGTTACAGGGGTAGTGGGTGACGATAATACCACAACAGCTGCAAGACTAAGAGTTACTGTGCCCCATACTATAGAGAAAAGGTCAGACAAAAATCATGTGAAAAAGAATTTGGCCAACTGCTTGTATGGCTTGCAAAAGAATTTTCCAATATTAAGCACAAGTCATAAACTACTTGCTAAAATTATTCAACTACAGTATTTCACAGAATAAACACAACCCTGCAGGCATTTCTCGTGGTTTGGATGCAGTTGTTGGTCATATTTTTGGCGATCATTCATGTTGTAATAACACATGGTGCAGATTTCTAAATAACCCAGCTGCCAAATACTCTTCATTACCGTATAGAAGACCACTGACAAAAAAATTGCAAACAAATTAAGCATATTGGGCAGTACTCAGGCAAACGAGAGCCTAAACAAGTCAATAGCCAGCAAAGCTCCCAAACAGCTTCACCTCTCTGGCTCAGCAAATCTGAATTTTAGGGTAGCTGCTGGAGTGGCAGAGAAAAAACTTGGAAATACTTATCTCACCAACGTAATATATCAAAATTTATTTTCTACTTTTGTCGAATTTCAAATTACAGAAAATGATTGACTTTATCAAAATTTCATTTGCTTTTAGAATTAGAATTTTTTTGTTTGTTGAACAATCAACTTACCAGTTATTTATAGAGACAGTTTAACAAACTTTAGGCAATACAATAAAAAAGTCACACATTTCCTGCAGTTTGTTTTAATATGTTCAATTGGTTTAATATGGGCAATTTAAAATATAAAGTTATGTTAACTGTATGCTGTTCGATACGTTAAGGCACTTTCGTTACCATGTTCTTTTGTTACAATCAGTTTTGCATGTGGGCATATGTGTTTATTGAATACAGCATCTTGTTTTTTAATTTAGTTCGATTATTTTTATTAATTAATATTGTACTTTATGAATACTCATTTTTAATTATTTCAATCATCTTTATAATTCACGGGCATATTGTATATTACTAAAATACTTGAATTTTATTTTTCGTATGTAAAATAAGTTAACAAACACAAAAAAATAACCAGCAAAGCATTTTTGTTATTTTATTTAAGGATTTTGCTGGACACTTTAAGTTTCATGACAGTTATAAACTTGTAAATTTTTCTATCAACCTTATCACAGAAGCATTTTTTAGCCGAGTGCGATTTCATCCATATTTGCATTTTCTGTATTCTGCTTCAGGTCAATCGAAAGCTGGGTGTTTCACCTGGAATGTACACATCAAAACTGGCCCTACTCCGTGACCTTCAACATAAAAAGAAAAAGGCCATAGCTGTTACCAGAGCAGCCAAACAGCGACATATAAGACTCAAACTTGAACAGTAAATGCACAATCTTGATCTATAGATTATTTGGGGAAAAAAACCGTTGTACCTTCTTTTAATGTAAGTGAAATAAACAGGTCCTTTGCTTGTATGTATTAAATATTTACATTTCGAGAAAATCAATATCTATTTTAATGCATATGTTAATATGCAAACACTAATTTATGCACTAGCATTATTGTTTTTAACCCATTGTTGTATTTTATGAAGAGCATAATGCATGTCAGATGCACATATTATTTATGCTTACAATGTCCACTTCAAATTTTCAATATATATTTTTTCAGCCATTCAAAACGATCAGTACAAGAGGTACGAGAGGGACCAACATATGCCTGCAACATAGGGGAACAAGATGTCGACCTCACCACCATTCCCCCACCTGTACCCAAGCCTGGTCCAGCAGGACTTGACACTGCTCAGAAAGAGTTGTCTTTTTTGATCTGGAAACAACAGGTTTAGGTATGGTATTTCTTTAGTATAATATCCTTTGTTTGAAGACTTACCCACTTTGAAGATGGTATATATGTCATGTTAATGCCATTGAAGGATATCAACTAATGACAAGCTGAATACATAGCCTCCAAAGAAGTTATTTTCCATTATCCTGTACTGTTACTTACATTTGATAAGTGGATAACCATTGATTAAATGAATTATAAATCTTAAGCATAAGTACATTTTAAACACATGACTGTCTTACTCTTTTGTTAAAATTTACGTTGTTATAACTTTTTTAATTAACATTATTTTGTTTTATAGAGTGTACTTCTCATATAGTACAGATTGCGGCTGTGCACAAAGCTGGCCAGTTTTCCATGCATGTGATGCCGAATAAGAAGACATCCTCGAAAGCATCAGAGGTTACAGGTGTGACGATTGTTGGCCAGTCCATGATTCTCAAAGGCCGTGCAGTAGAAGCTGTCTCAATCAAGTCTGCTTTGGATAGTTTTCTTACATTCTTAAAAAAATGCCAGAAACATTCGCCAATCATTTTAGTTGGACATAACATTTAATCATTTGATTGCAAAGTATTGCTTCATGCTTTGCAAAATTGTGGGAAACTTTCTGAGTTTCAAAGATACGTACATGGGTTTATGGATACATATAAAATGTTCAAAAAGTGTTTCCCAAATATGAAATCATACAAGCAAGAAGAATTAGTTAAAGATCTTATACGTGAGTCATACATGGCACACAGTGCATTACACGATGTAGTAGCTGTACAAAAGTTGTTGAAGTCTGTTATTCTGGAACGAACAGTTCTAAACAAATTTGCATTCTGTCTAGACAGAGCAATAGTAGTATATAATGTTTCACAAACTGTTGCATCGAATATCAAATCTTTACAACCAATGATTGACAAAACAATGATCAGTCAAGGTGTTGCCAGGTCCATAGCAGGAAGTAGATTACAGTTTAAACATCTGTGTGTTGCTTCAAAATGGAATGGAGTGGAAGGTTTAAGGAGTCTACTGTC
Organism: Congeria kusceri; assembly: GCA_027627225.1. Classification (NCBI taxonomy): domain Eukaryota; kingdom Metazoa; phylum Mollusca; class Bivalvia; order Myida; family Dreissenidae; genus Congeria; species Congeria kusceri. Next base: position 69,098,469 of record CM051027.1, read on the forward strand.
AGAGGTATCAAATGGACAAATACGGGTCAAAAAATCGGAAAAAATAATAGTGGCTATTGCAAATTAGGTTTCTCAGTACCACTAATTTGAAACAACTTGACATAGATATTATGCCCACTAACATTTTCATGAAGTTAGTTTAAGATCAGTTGAAACCTGTTGAAATTTTTTAGAGAGTGGAAACGAACACAGTTGCACTACTCATTGTGAAACATAGTTGCACTACTCATTGTGAAACATTGTTGCACTACTCATTGTGAAATCCTAATTGTGCTACACATTGTAAAACATAGTTGCACTACTCATTGTGAAACATTGTTGCACTACTCATGGTGAAAGCTAATTGTGCTACACATTGTGAAACATAGTTGCACTACTCATTGTGAAACATTGTTGCACTACTCATTGTGAAACCTAATTGTGCTACTCATTGTGAAACATAGTTGCACTACACATTGTGAAACATAGTTGCACTACTCATTGTGAAATATAGTTGTGCTACTCATTGTGAAATATAGTTGTGCTACTCATTGTTTACCTTACTTGCAATACTCATTGTGAAATATGGTTGTGCTACTCATTGTGAAATATAGTTGTTCTACTCATTGTGAAATATAGTTGTTCTACTCATTGTTTACCTTACTGGCAATACTAATTGTGAAATATAGTTGTGCTACTCGTTGTGAAATATAGTTGTTCTACTCATTGTGAAATATAGTTGTTCTACTCATTGTTTACCTTACTTGCAATACTCATTGTGAAATATAGTTGTGCTACTCATTGTTTACCTTACTTGCAATACTCATTGTGAAATATAGTTGTGCTACTCATTGTGAAATATAGTTGCTCTACTCATTGTGAAATACAGTTGTTCTACTCATTGTTTACCTTACTTGCAATACTCATTGTGTACACTTGTTGCACTACTCATTGTGAACATTATCTGTTATTCAAAAGTATTGTAACTTCAAAACTACAGAAGTAATGCACTTGATAATTGGAATGTACCTTTTTCATCAACTCAAACATCAAATGCAATAACTCTGTTTTGTATTTTGACAAAGTTATGCCCCTTTTTCACACAGATTTTATGGTTAAAGTTTATATTCAAAAGTCTTACAACTTATAAACTACACAAGTTATTCACTTGCATCTGGCCATATATTTTACTGATCAAGTTAGTTAAGTTTGTATTACAGAGTTTTATAATATGTACCAACTGCTTTACTATGAATTGTTGAGTGTGCTGTCCTCTGACAGCTCTTGTTATAAAACTTGCATCAAATGGTCACTATTTGGAGATGATGTGTTGCATACAATACGGAAGTCTCTAGCTCCACTGTAAAGGTCACGACTTGAATTTTGTTTGATAAAATATGCTCTGTAGGTTTGTGTCTTGTTTTTTGTGTGATAAAAAATGAGTCTGTGTCGAAATTGTGTCAACTTTGCTTTCTTGAAAACAGGCTAGACATGTTGCCGACAGGCAGGTACACGTGTAGTTTCATTGCATATTTTGAGCTTTTATATTGTCATTCCGGAGATAAATGTGAAGGTATACATGTGCCTTTTTTTTTGTACTGTCAATGTCATTTTATGACTGAACTTGTACATTAATAATATTTATCTAGAATGTGTAACACATGTCTTATTCCTATAACAATATCCTGTATATATATATATATATATATATATATATGATATATTGTCTTTTTTTCCCATGTTGTTGTATAATAAAAGTATTTCAGGTATTATGGCTATTGGAGCTAGATGAGATTAACAAAATTTACCTAACATTGGGATAAGATTTGTTTCATTGGTATTGCCAGTGCATTTCATTATTGTGTGCAATATTTGTATTTCAAGATAAAAATGCATTTTTTTCTTGCGATAATTTGCAAAATATTGAAATGTTATATATAATGTCATTTTATTTCATGGTTGTACAGTTAACCAGAATGATATTGTCAATGTTACAGTGAAAGAAAAAAACATCTTTAGTCTTATCACAGAGTGGTATCTTGGTAAAAGTTTTTCAACTTCTGTTTCAAAAACAGTGATAACTTTCCGGCATCAAGATGTCCAACCTCAAAAAGAAAGTGATCAGCTATCATTCTTTCTCATTATTTATGAATTTTATCTCTTAATGAAGGCTTACTTCTGGAATAAGACCCTTTAAGTATTACATTGATTTTGTCTAAACATATTTATTGTACACATTTTCTCAATACTATTTATTACGTATGGCGGATTGAATCGTGCTATTTATAGTTACTTGCAGTGTTGTATTTATACTTTATATATTTTATAAAATATATGTTGTTGAATGTTATGGTTATAATAAGACATATGTATGCCCATTATTGAGAAACTATCTTTTGAAAGTGAGAAATGACATACATATACAACAATTCATGAGATAATATAAAATGGTAAAAAGTGGGTGGGGTAATTAAGTAAGGATATGTGAATACCGAAAAAAAAAATCCATTTTTTTTAAAATTGTCGTTAGAAATATTTTATTTAATATATATCACTTTAAGATAGTGTACTGATTTGTTATTGGTAGAAATACATTGGAGTTTTATTGAGATTTGGCGACATTACAGTTGAATTGATATTTTGGGTATTTTTCAAAATAAGTTCAATTTTAAAACAGCTGAAGCTAAAAAAATATTCACGGTGACCCATCAATTTGTTATCTATATTTTATGCTAAATTACTTGTCTTTAATGTATTAAAAGCTCATGAACTTTTGGATATTATTACCAGCAAAAAAGTATGTATATGTATTGCATGTCAGCAAATTTCACACTATAATAAATTTGTCAAAACCAATACAGATTTGCAAACTCAAAAGACTTCTAAACTTATATTTTGTGTTCCTTTTTCTGTTTTTTTATTTGTTCACAATGATAAAATTAAGATGTAAATGTATGTTTGCATGCATTTGTGTGGAATAGTTTGTTGCTTCAAAAAGTAAATTCTCGTAAAAGTGCAGGTTTTATTTATTTATTCATTTATTTTTGTATTATTTTTTTAATTTTTTGGTTTCTTGCCTTCAATAAAAAACCAATGGATATAAGGGTTTCTCTCCTGGTGATGTGGTGACGTCTCAGGAGTTCATTATTCTTATATTTACTGTGATTATGCTTACACATTTAGTAGGCAAAATTGCATGACTACGTACATGGATTGGTATGATTTTAGTGGTTTGGTGGGTTTGATTTAATAGTTATATAACGGCTGTCTGTTAGCCTGACATTCTCAGATATTCCCAGGCATGTTCCTTGATGACAATCAAAATAATTATATATTTTATTTTACATGTCCCATGATGGCAAAATCATGGGTCAAATGTAATTACAAAGTAATTAAGTAGATCGCACATACCTAGAATTGTTTGTAAAACAGGTTTAAAATGTTCTACCTATACTGGTTGGCGAGTAGTATCCGTGATTTTTTTGTAGTTTTTCTTTATTTTCAATCGCATAAATAATACTTTTAAAGAAAAGCTTGCTGCAGTAAAAAGTTCGGCTCCTTCTGTTTACGAGGATGTAACTATCTTGTCCTGACCTCATATGGTTTTTTCCATATAAGGGGCTCAAAAGGGGTAATCAATAAGCATTACTTGAAGCAATAAAACTAGTAGTATCCGTGATCTTTCCTATTAGTTGAAAATGCGAATTTTGTGGTACACACCTCAAGATTTTAATTGCTCTATACTGTTCTACATTATATTACCTACATCATAATGATGTAATGTTATTAAATTCTATGCCAGATTAGCTGTGATAATGTGATTACTAATATAAGTGGATGCCGGAAAATGGTCTTTTGATGACCCCTTTGGCGCCCCTTAAAAATTTGCTGAAGGTAACCTGGAGATAACCATGTTATTATTGAAGTAGACATCCCTCCTGCATTGAAATTTTGTCAAAATCGTCCCGAAACTAGCCGTATAATTGAGTAAACATTTTAAAATTGCAATTCTTTTGAAAATCTATTTAACGAAAAATGCGTGTTGAATATATGGATGGTGGTGTTTGAATACTAAAATTTCTGCTTTATGTGAATAACCAAGCTATCACCCTTGGTAAACCGAAAACAGGGAAGTGCAAGATAAAAATAGGAGTTCAATTATATATTTATGCGCATGCGCAAAGACGTGCGCGTGAATGCACCGCGAGGAGTTAAGTTGTTTTGAGATTTTTTATAACAAAAATGTAAATATCTTGAAAAATATGAAGTTTCGCAGACTCCAACTTATTCTGCATTTGGAACAGTTGCTAGGTGATGTGTATAAACACAACATGCAATACTGGAGAGCTTTTACACCTTTTAATATACAAATCACGGATACTGCTAGTTCATGGATACTACTCGCCAACTAGTAGGTCCAAAGCTATCTTCACACACAATTGCAAGATGACATGTAAAATAACACATTCTTTTTTCAATTATTGTTCAGTTTGGCATTGACCTTTGACCATATGACGGATATACGTGTGTCATAACCAACAAAGCAACTTTTACAAACCTAAGGGTTCCATAGGCAGTGCCATAAAAAAGATTTTACACCAATTACTACTGGTCTGTTTGAGATTGAGAAGTATTTTGTATCAATAAATATAGGCCTCTTTCATTCTGCATACATAATGAATTTTCATCCATGATGTTTAGGAAACTGAAAAGCAAAACTATTGATTTTTTAAAATGTTAAGGAAACTGAAAAGCTAAAATATTGATTTTTACAAAGTTTCGGAAACTGAAGTTAAAATATTATTTTCTTACAAAATTTAGGAAACTGAAAAGCTAAAATTTTTATACAACGATTAGTAAACTGAAAAGCTAAAATATTGATTTTTTTTATAAAGTTTAAGAAACTGAAAACCTAAAATATTTATGTTTTATACACTTTAATAATGAATGTATGTAAGGAGGACACAATTCCAGTAACAATGCACTAATGTTTTACGTTCTTACTACATGTAGTCCAACAAGGCTTTAATAGTATTGCAAGCAATACAGGAGTCCTCTACTGGTGAAAACCGCTACTAATTAAACATTGTGCAATACCGTCAAATCGCCCTTTATCCGTAGATGTACAAAATTCCATATTCAAATCCCATTTGTCACTGCAGTATTAAGTTGTTGTTTTTTCTATTTTAGTAACATTGACCAGACATTCGAGTTACTTTTTGAGTTACTGCATTAATAAACTGACATAGGGCAATCATATAGTCCATTCTGTACAACAAGTTTCATGATATGTTATGTTCTTTTCGAATTATTACAGCATTAAGTTTATTTATATTTTAAGTAACAGTCACGTGACCTTGGACCTCTGGTGAAAAATAAAGGGTCGTGTACAATCCTCACCTTGCTCTTTCTATGTATACAAAGTTTCATCAAAGTATCTTCAGTACTTTTTGAGTTATCGCAGGATCCAGGTTTTGGGGACTGGACAGACAGACAGAGTGAGACTGATGGACGAACAGACAGACAGACGCACACAGACGGAGGGCAAACCCATAGTCCAATCTGTGTACCAAGTTTTATGAAGTTTCATGATCACATCTTATGCACTTTTCAAAATATTACAGTATTAAGTTTATGCACGCATGGACACCATTTTATTTTTGTTTGGAAAATTTTGTAAATCCATAAAAGTGTACAGTTGTGTGGTAAAATCAATTTTACTGATGCAATTATATATGCAGATGTCTATTGCACTGATTACTCTGCAAAATGGTTAAATTACAAATGGTAAACTGCATATAAAACATTGCTAAAATGAAACAGTTTATTCTATGTTTGACGTCTTATTCGAACTTTACATAATAGTGTGTTTTTTTTAGTTACGCACGACACGTCATAAAAATGTATTTCTTTTTTTTTTTCAAAGTGCCATAACTCAGCTGATGTGGGAAAAAAATGCACCAAAATACCCAGGTGCAAAAGTTCACATGCTGATTAATATGTTTATAAAGTTTCATCACTCAAACAGTAATACTTTTTGAGGTACGCACGACACAAGTCCAACAAGGATATCAGTAAAACTGATGGATGCTCCCCAATGCGCTTTGTCAAGCAATATAAATGCAATGAGAAGGGCAAAGTATTAAAATGACTAAAAATCAATAGAAATGCGTAATATATACTATATTTCATAAATTTTCAAAGTCCCATATCTCTATGAAAAATCATTGAAGAGGAACATCCTGCTAATAGACATTTCCAACGTTTGCCAAATCCAATGTTGAAAAGCAGTATGTAAACTTGGGGGTTGTCTCGAGCTTTTTGTCAAATTTGACAACGCAATAAATGTTTGTTTATGGAATGATAAAAACACGTTTCTACTTCTTGAAGTCTCTATGTATTCAATGATATCCCGCCATCTAGTTGGGTGTTTCATACATGTGTCAGCCCATGAGCTTTTTGGCCCAAATGCAGTATCTGGGCGAAAATGAGTTATTGGCAGTTTTGAATACACTGAAACTGGGAATGGCTTCCTTTTTTCTTTGTCACGCATTGTGAGCAAGAATGAGCAGTTTAAGTAACGCCACCATAACGATAAATGTTCACATTTCACACAGATTTTAATGTTTGTCATGCGTACAATACAGAACCTAGCATGGTGAGGACAAGTAATTTATATTATATATATTTACTGGATTGACTTTCCCAAATAACAAACTTTGAATGTACAAATGTTTCTGACAAAAATAAAAATAATACAAGAGATGGTTGCTATGGCAACCAAACAAGCAATCATAGCAAAAATTATCATTTTTCTACAAATAACCTAATAAATAACATTTTTTGTTGACAGTATTCAAGATTTAAACAATTATTTGAAATATCTTAATTATAATCCTGACTTTCTCATATAACCGCCACAAAAGCATCACTTCGTCCTTGCTTTGTCTTAAAAACATAAGTTTCTATTATATATTTCAATACGCGAGACGTTACGCGTAATAAACATGCCATTTTCTTGACCTTACAGGTTATATGCGGAGCACGTGTATGTGGTGAATTTTAATAAACTAATGTTAATATATATTTATGAGTAACAATTTGAAAGAAATATCATTAAGGTAAGAAATGGTTATGCAATATGTAACCTATACATAAAACTATATGTTTTGTTTATTTTCCTTTACCATTTTCTTGTACAGTCTGTAAAAATGCAAGTGAGAACCGTTATAAACATGGACTCGTCGATACAGGTAAATTTGACGATTTATAAACAGGTAAATTTGATGATTTATAAATGCAAGATGACAGCAGCGTATTTATAAACGGAAAACCACAAATAACCCCTGTTTACAATAAATGGTTGAACCCCTCATTATCAACAAAATTTAAACGGACTTTTTTTATAGTTCATTAACTGAAGTATTTTAAATACACGCTGAATTTATTACACCCAATATTTTACAGTCATTCATTTTATCCACACCATGATATGGTAATGCAACTTCGTGTTACACGATATACACGTGATTCTTGAAATCAACAATGAGCATGTGCGAAGCAGTGTAGTACTGTAGATATTTCTGTATTGGTTTCTTATGTTTTAATTAAAAATATTAAAACACACTGATTGTTGTAGACTATATATAAACAATTTCCCTCCTTTATTTTTTTTTTTTTTTTTTTATAATGTTCACCACTTGGGGAAGATCCTAACAAACCTACAACATGTTGATCATTTAATAATACAGTAACTGTTCCCCTGTTCTAAAACTAGCGGACTATGTCAAATGTCTAACGTTTCAAGAATGCAGGGTTTCCCGCAGAATATTTTAAAGGCATGTGGGCATCTCCGACACTCCCCCTCCGTAACAAAAAAACATCTTTAGACTCCACCTCCCCGAAACCGACCGTGATGCTCGACCCCACCAGTCCGAATTGGCCGCAATTCTCTAAATCCCGGCGGCGACCAAACTGGCCGCAATGTTCGACGCCATCTGCCCGAAATCAGCGGCAATTCTCGACCCCACAACTTCACCAAAATCGGCTCGAGCCTACATGCCTGAAACCGACTGCAATGCTCGACCCCACCAGCCCGAAATCGGCCAGCATGCTCTAAACCCCGGTGGCGACCAAATCGGCCGAAATGCTCGATGCCATCTGCCCAAAATCGGCGGCAATTCTCGACCCCACTTCACCAAAATCGGCTCGAGCCTACATGCCTGAAACCGACTGCAATGCTCGACCCCACCAGCCCGAAATCGGCCAGCATGCTCTAAACCCCGGTGGCGACCAAATCGGCCGAAATGCTCGATGCCATCTGCCCAAAATCGGCGGCAATTCTCGACCCCACTTCCATGAAATCAGCTGCAATGCTCGACCACAAATACCCGAAATCAACCGCAATGCTCTAAATCCCAGCAACGACCAAATTGGCCGCCACGCTCGACCCCACTTTCCCGTTGTTTCAAAAACTTTTTTTATTCTATTAGTTGTTTTCGGATTCGAAAAAAACAACATCAATCGTGATAAGTTTTACTACAGGCGGACATTAAAAGCCGAAAGAGTCACCATTGTTATTAAATATTTGAATACGCGGGTCTTAATTGATATAAAATACGGTCATGTATCTCCATGTAAAAAGCGTTTTGCTACAAAAGCGCGCAAAAATTGTGTTGCCGTTTACAAGATAAACGTTCATGGACTGGTCACGTGCTTAATTGCAAAGTGTTTATGCGAACAACATGACGTTTGGCGACGTCTAATTGTGTTTTAAAATGAGGCTCTATATTACATTATTCTTTTTAATATTTGTGATTGTCAATTTGTGAAACGGATTTGGGAAATACAGGGATACAATCAAAAGGTAAATGCAATTATGAAATGTTTTAAAATACCTGTTTGCTTTTCCTGGATAGTATTTCTTGTCAAACACTTGTAAGTTGATAGTAAGGTATAAACTCCTCCCTTAAAATCGCCGTATTTGATTGGCTAATGAGATCGCTGTGGGATGGACTACACTGTTCAGTCCCTTGTAAAGTACACCGTTGGAAGTGAGACATTATCGATCAATACGGCGTGCGTTTATGACCTATTGGCCCATCGATTAAAGATTAGATAAACGCGGATTAAGGGTTGTCGCTTTGAAAATTAAAGCATGTCTGCGTTATTTAAGCATGTCAGCAAACAACGTTCTGCTTTGAAGGCATGTCGGGCCCGACAATTCATAAAGGCCTGCGGGAAACCCTGGAATGGAATGGTATGCGAGAGCAGTGTGACAAATTGGGGCAATTGACGTAACATCACAATCCATCATATCACTTAAAACATAAAAATATATAATTCCAAGTAAGATTTATGGTTCTTCATATGTTTTTCTGTGTAATGAAATATATCCAATCATATACCAATTGATGGCACAGATTAATTAGACAATCTTGTATGTGTGTTAAACAAACGATACGAGATGTAAGATCACTTAGAGTTTTCGGATCCGAATGGAAGCGTCGCCGCCATTTCATATATTTGAAGCGTTTGTTAACATTTGAACTGTGTTATGGCAAAACACCAAAAGAATTTACTGAAATATATATTTGTTCCAATTCCTTTTCATATTTTTATTTTAAAAACAAATATCAACAGTATTGCTACGCCTGTGACTTGACATAATAATGCTCGCTTTGATATGACCCCTGAAATAACCGATTCGGATTCAACATAGGAAAACGTTGGAAATGTCTAATAAGCACACCTCCTCTTGGCAATGAAGCTTCCCATGAAATTTCATTGAAATCTGGCCAGTAGTTGCTGAGAAATAGCCCGGACAAGAACTGTGCACAATATACTATGTCAGAAATTTTCAAAGTCCCATAACTCCAAGAAAAATAACATCATGCTATTATGCACACCTCCTCTTGCCAATGAAGCTTTCCATAAAAGTTTATTAAAATCATGCCAGTAGTTGCTGAGAAATCGCCCTGACAAGAATGTATGCAGTATGTACTAACTGCAGAAATTTTAAAAGTCCCGTAACTCTAAGAAAAATCATTGAAGCCGAACATCCTGGCAGTATGCACACCTCCTTATGGCAATGAAGCTTTCCATAAAGTTTTGTTGAATTCCAGCTAGTAGTTGCTGAGAAATAGCACGGACAAGAAAGTAAAGAATAGTGCACTATATACTGATTTCATAAATCTTCAAAGTCCCATAACTCTGAGAAAAATCATTGAAGTGGAACGTCCTGGTAGTATGCATACCTCCTCTTGGTAATGAAGCATCCCATAAAGTTTTGTTGAATTCCAGCAAGTAGTTGCTGAGAAATAGCCCGGACAAGAAAGTGAAGAATTGTGCACTATATACTGATTTCAGAAATCTTCAAAGTCCCATAACTCTAAGAAAAATCATTGACGCGGAATGTCCTGGTAGTATGCACACCTCCTCTTGGTAATGAAGCTTCCCATGAAGTTTCGTTGAATTCCCGCCAGAAATTGCTGAGGAATACTCTGGACAAGAAAGTCAAGACTACTACTACTATATACTAATTTCAGAAATATTCAAAGTCCCATAACTTTGAGAAAAATCACTGAAATGGAACGTCCAGATAATATGCACACCTCCTCTTGGTAATGAAGCTTTCCATCAAGGTTAATTGAATTCTAGCCAGTAGCTGCTAAGAAATACTCAGGACGAGAAAGTGTGACGGAAGGACGGATAGATAGACAGGCGGACGGATGGACAGAGGGAAAACCTTTAGTTCCCTCCGGTGAAACACCGGTAGGGGACCAATTACCACCAACATCGATGTGTGAAAGTTTTTTTTGGTTATATAATGTGATATTTGTTGTTTTAATTGTTTATTAACCGGCTAGTGATTGTAATCAAATTACTGTTTGTCAAATTTCATCACTCACTTTCAAAATCATTTTACATATGAACAACAACGCTCCAACAATTTCCGTAGCAGGCTGTAGTACCTTAGGACAGAGTTTGTTGATTTTCAGTTTCTTGTCTCCACCTACCAGATTTTGTTTCAATTGCCAAAAAAAAAAAAAAAACATGGAACAAAACCAATATTGAAAAAAAATATTTTTACATGTAAAATCATACTAAGTGAAACATGCAAAGGCATGTAAATCATGTTATTCCAAGTTAATTTTTTCATGGTACATTCTAATAGTAGGTAATTTATCCCAGTTTTTATAGAACAAACACTGCACTGTATTATTTTTATTGTCATGGCTATTGTTTTAACAATATTATGTTTATAATAAAATGTCATATTTATTTTATATTTAATAAATATTTTTCTATTTATCTTTGTTTATCGGCCAATAAACTATGATTTGGGGTTCTGATGCGTAGGCATCAAACAACAAGGGCGTTAGCCCAAGTTGTTCAGTAGCCACGCATCAGAAAGACAAAGAGTTGTTTATTGGCCAAAAAACAACGATTATACGAAAAATATTTTCGATTCTAACATGATTCGACATATATTTTGACAATTGTAAATGGAACTACTTTTAACTATGGTCCGCTCAGAATCAGGACCACTTTTTGCGTTGTTTATTGGGTAGTTTAATGGGGTAGTTAAACAATGATAATTTTGATTTTTTTCTATAGAAAATATAGCGAGTATCCTGTTAAGAATTTATTTTCACCTCCAACTCGACAGTTTTTAAATAATTATGTCCCTGAAACTAAAAATGAAAAACCCTGGCCTTATTTGACATGTATGTACTGGTGCTTTTTATTATGATGTAACTGATGTAAAGTTAAATGCAGGGTACTCACACAGAGCTGATGTTTAAGAAATAATTTTCAATGTATCATTGTTTATCGGCCAATAAACCACGATTTGGAGTTCTGATGCGTAGGAATTATATGAGGCGTAAGCCTGAGTTGTTTAATAGCCATGCATGAGAACGACAAAGAGCAGGTACTATTGCTTTTTATTATTATAACTGATGTAAAGTTTAATGCACGGTACTCACACAGAGCTGGTGTATGTTTTGTATTCTACGTAGATGGATATTCTAATTTTCTTTATTATTTTTATTTTTCTTTATTAATATTGTTTCCTATTTACTTTTGCTGTTATCAAAATGTAAAACTGTAATGCAGTATGCTGTAAATAAAATGTGACTCCAGCAAAAATCACCTGTTGAAAGCCGTTCACATAACTTTGTTATACAGAATGCTGTAAATAAAATGTGACACCAGGTCCTGTTGACAGCCATTACATAAGCCCATTGTCACGTGTCTTTATATAGCCGTTTCATAACTTTGTTAATCAGAATTCTGTAAACAAGAGGGCCCTGAGGGCCCTAGGATGCTCACCTGAGACTTTGTGACCCAATTGAAATTTGCATCCTTGAGGCGTGGCTAATTTTTATCCCAGGGGCATAATATGAACAATCTTGAACAAACCACTAGGCCTTGCGGTTTCAGGTATACCTTTTTAAAGTAAATTTGAACAATCTTTGTAGAGGACTACTATATGATGTTACATACCGAATAAGAAACCTCTGGGCCTTGTGGTTTCTGAGGAGATTTTTAAAGTCATTTTGCTATGTAACTCTATATAAATCATGTGACCCCTGGGGCGTGGCCAGTTTTAACCCCAGGGGCATCATTAACAATATTTGTAGAGAACCACTATAGGATGTTACATAACAAATATGAAATCTCTGGGCCTTGCGGTTTCAGAGAAAAAGATTTTTAAAGACATTTTGCTATTTAAGTTTATTTAAGCCATGTGACCCCCGGGGCGTGGCCAGTTTTAACCCCAGGGGCACAATTTGAACAATCTTTGTAGAGGACCACTATAGGATGTTACATACCAAATATGAAACCTCTGGGCCTTGTGGTTTCAGAGGGGAAGATTTTTAAAGTCATTTTGCTATATATTCTATATAAACCATATGACCCCTGGGGCGTAGCCAGCGTTGACCCCAGGGACATCATTTTAACAACCTTTGTAAAGGACCACTATAGGATGTTACATACCAAATATGAAACCTCTTGGCCTTGTGGTTCCAGAGGAGAAGATTTTTAAAGTCATTTTGCTATATATTCTATATAAACCATGTGACCCCCGGGGTGTGGCCAGTTTTGACCCCGAGGTTATAATTTGAACAAACTTTGTAAAGGACCACTAAAGGATGTTACATACCAGATATGAAACCTCTGGGCCTTGCGATTTCAGAGGAGAAGATTTTTAAATTCATTTTGTTATATGTTCTATATAAACCATGTGACCCCCAGGGTGTGGCCAGTTTTGACCCCATGGGCATAATTTGAACAATCTTTGAAGAGGACCACTATAGGATGTTACATACCAAATATTAAACCTCTGGGCCCTGCGGTTTCAGAGAAGAAGATTTTTTAAGTTTACATTGTTAAAATCTATTTTTAGCTCTGGTGACCTACATATGCAGCGGACCGGAAAGATTTGAACAATTTTGAAAGAGGTTCACCCAAGGATCATTCCTGTGAAGTTTGGTGAAAATCTGCCATGCGGTTTAGGAGATGTTGTTTGAATGAAAAGTTGACGACGCACGCACACACGCACGCACACACACACGCATGACGGACAACGGGCGATCACAAAAGCTCACCATGAGCACTTTGTGCTCAGGTGAGCTAATAAAATGTGACACCAGGTCCTGTGGACAGCCGTTACTTAAGCCCATTCTCACGTGTCTTTATATACTATCAACTATAAACATGTTACAAAGTCATTGTGCCATGCACTTACGACGTTTTAAATATACATTGAGTAAGTCTTAAATTAACAGATAGAAGAGAAAAATGTGATTTATCTTCGATCTGAACTAAACAACTCTTTCCGTCTGTGATTTATAACAAAACAGACCTACCACAGTGTACCTGATAAATATATAAACACTCATAATGCAAATTTTGTGGGATACTGTTACTTAAGGGTATGTGCAAACGATTCAACATGCAATAAAAGTGAACACAATATTTGCAATAAAGTCAAGTGCAAAGAGGCATTTAAATACAAATTGTGTTAAAAATATACTTTCTTTGTGATAGCGGAATTTTAACATCAAAGATGTACTAGGGCATAACTCAATCAAAGAAAAGTAAATGTACACAATTGCACCGCTTGTGCGATGAACATCCTAGTAAGATTAAGTGATGCCACAGGCTCGAATAATTCACTAATAAGTACTAATGGGTTTGGAGGCTGTAAAGGTCTCAATGCACATGCTCACAAAAGTGCATCTTAATAAAAACCTCAAGTTCGAATAGGTCCATAAATTAATCACATTGCATCACAGAGGTATGCTTCTTGTCCTATACATTCATTTTGATCATACTGGATAATAGGGGTGCAACGACATGGCAAAACCCATATTGCAATATATTGCATTACAGTAAACCCGTATTGCAATACTTTTTAAATATTTTTTAAATACAAATTGACGAAATTAATAGACAATACAAGAACACCTATAATTTACATCTTGTACATGTATTAACTCAATTTAACTGTTTGACATCTTAAATACAGTAAAACAAACTTTAAACATATCTTGAACACGTAAATAGTATGTTAGTATAATGTTACAATTACCAACATTCTTAATTTCTTATTTTAATCACATGATGCTAACTTGCTAAGGGAACTGCAGCAATTGAACTAAAGTGACTTAAGTGAATGATCTGGTACTGTTAAGTTGTTAACATTTAACCATGTAACATCATATTAAAATTATATTTTTCTTTAGACAAATCAGCATGTCCACTTTGTCGGAAAGAGTTGCCCTTTGCGTCAACAAAATATCCCCTGCAGTACTAGAAATTCTTTCAGACGGTACACTAGCTACAGGGATACACAGGTAATGTTTAGCTAAAGCAGAAAGTTTGGGCATTTCCTGTTCATGAGCTTTCCACCATTCAAGTGGGTTTGCATTTAATTTAATGTTTTCCTGATTTATATAGTCATTCATTTCAGCTTGCACCTGCTCCAGAGGAGTTTTACTACAAGCGGCAACCATTTTGGTAGTAACAACATCATCTAAAATTGCAGCCAATCCGAGTTAGGCATTCTTTTGTCTAACATCTTTGCTCATCAGAAATGCGTACACTGCAGGCTGTAGCTCTAGAAATCGTTCCAGCATATCTACCGCCGAGTTCCACCCAGTGCTTACATCTTGGATTAACTTAACTTGACGCAAACCTAAGCATTTTGAGTTTTCTTTCAATTGAGCAGCTGCAGTAGTACTTCGATGAAAGAAGGAGACGACTCTTCACACTCTTCCAAGTAATCGTAATACGCTGTTCAACGTCAGTCCCTTTTGCACAGCCAAGTTCAATGTGGGCGTAACACCCCAGGTGTGACGTACATGCAGCTTCCTGGGCTGCAACAAACATATTTGCAGCATTGTCGGTAACGAGTGGTGGGTTGCTGGGCAGACCCCATTCAACGATTGCTTGTCTTATTATCTGAGCAATATTTTCACCAGTATGACTTTCGGATATTGCCTTTGTCTGGAGAACAAAGTTTTTCAGTTGCCAGTTATCTGTTATATGACAAGATGTTATTATTATGTATGATTCTGTTGCCCGGCTTGTCCAACCGTCAGTTGCCAAGACTACTGTGCGGGCAATGGACAAATGTTATTTAACTGTGGCCTTCACATTCTCATACATTCCAGGAATAATTGTTTCTGAAAAGTAAGTTCTAAATGGAATAGAATATCTAGGGTCTAAAGTATTCACCAGATCACGAAATCCTTCTTCACATACAACGCTAAATGGATGTAGATCATTAATGATAAATAAAGCTATTTGCTCCGTAATATGTTTAGCTCTGGATGAACTTGCTTTGTACTGAGTGGTTACAAATATCTCATCAATTTTAGGTTGTTCATGTTGGCGATGTTCTTTTATGGGAGATGTCTGGGATGCCATGTGTGCTTTGAATATTTTGTGGTGTCTTGCCATGTGAGTTTTCAGATTAGACGCACATCCGGCGTGTTTAACCTCAAGTTTACACCTCCTGCAAACAGCTACATTTTCCAACACTTCACTAGAAAACCGTTTTCTTTTCATAGAGAAATACTGCCACCAAGGACTTTTAGCTTTGATGTTTTTGATCAGCTCATATTCGTCTGCGTTCGCCATTTTACAAATTCAACCCAGTGATCTCCCCTTATTGCGAAATATTTAAAATGCGGATGCTGATAATTTTCGGGTGAACACGCGTAATGAGGATTGTCTAATGTGTTATATGTGCGATATACATATTTTAACTTTATTTTATGTAATTATTATTATGTTATTGAATAACAACCGACAGACAATTTCAGAGGATCAATTTATTTATTACACCTATGGACATTTGAATTAAATTTTAGATTTTCAATTTGTCAAATGAATCAATTATCAATAACCAAATAATTAGTAATTACTAATACTCATGTAATCCAAATTCAAATATACGCGGACTAAAGCAATTACATCAACATCTTGACCAGAATATTATTGTTCATATATTTTTTAATCTATGATACACGTGATTGTTAATAAATTGAAACTACCGACTTTCCGTAATAGCCTAAAAGATATTATATATTCGAATTTTCGAAACATGACTGCAACCATGCTTAAAATTATTTATCTATTAATACCCAAAACTGTATTTTATGAATTTCAGTTCTAAGTAGGTATTTGCTTAACTCGTAATGTCCTTTAATCACACTATGAAAATTGGCTGCGCGATATGCTAACTAACAGTAATTATTTGTTTTTGTGTATTTTTTTATGAAAATGTCAGCAATTAACATATAATATTGTCGTTTGTAAGTTATTTTGTTTTTATTACCTTGCTAATATGAAATGTATACCTGGTTTGAACCAACAAAAATTATATTTAAACAAAAACTACAGAATGCAACAGCGTAACATCAACAATTAGCTGGACATGCAGAACTGCAAGCCGTTAACAACATCCATAGTAAAGATGTCGGTTTAACTTCTTGTGTCTTTGATGTCACTGTCAAGTCAATATTGATCGAACTGCATCTGTCATCTTATGAGCTTACAGTTTGTCAAGCATTATTAAAAAAAGAAAAACGACAAATCAAGCATAATTATGGGGCGCGTCGTGGGAAAACTCAATTTAATGCATGTGCGTTAAAGTGTT
Organism: Congeria kusceri; assembly: GCA_027627225.1. Classification (NCBI taxonomy): domain Eukaryota; kingdom Metazoa; phylum Mollusca; class Bivalvia; order Myida; family Dreissenidae; genus Congeria; species Congeria kusceri. The sequence continues at coordinate 69,115,624 of CM051027.1, forward strand.
GTCCCTGTGTTGTCCGCACAGGCTAATCCGGGACAGCACTTTCCGCTTTTATGGTATTTTCTGTTTCAAGAAGTCTCTTCTAAATATAAATCCACTGTAGGCGGAAAGTGACGTCCTGGATTAGCCTGTGCGGACTGCACAGGCTAATCCGGGACCACACTTAATGCACATGCATTAAGTCCGGTTTTCCCGAGACGCGCCTCATATGAGTTTGTATTTTAAGTAGCAAAATTACTTTTATTTCCAAATGTGTGGTGTAATATAACAAAACATTATTTCCAAATGTGTGGTGTAATATAACAAAACATTAACAACAACAAATAATTGCAAATAACATCAACATTGTTGGAAACACCTTCAATGTTTTCTTTGATTTTTTTCATCCCGACGAATTTGCTTAAAAATCGGGTAATAATCCAACTATTACACATCTATATATCAAGGGAGATCACTGTTAACATTAAATATTATTAAAGGAAAAACATCAACAATGGATTGGTGGCATCCATAGATTCGATCTTAATTTTTTTGTTAAATTGTGTTTTGTACATAGTGTTGACCTAATAAAAAAAAAAATTCTAAGAAAAAATGAATTTTCTAAGTTGGAAAAAAGCCATAAATCAATCAAATTCTAAGGGAGAGTTATGGTTAATTTTACAAACTCACCTCATCATATTGTTTTCAATAAATTTTCACCAGCTAACCATGAAAAATGAATTTTCTAAGTTAAAATTGGCCATTATTCAATAAAAATTAGGGGGGTCACAATATTAGAAATCCATATTGCAATATATTGCGATATTTTTAAATTTAGTACGATATTTATAGCCATATATTGCGACCTTTGTATTTGTGTTTTTCATCAACTTAAGACAGATAAAATCACTATGGACAGCACAATATTTTATTGGATGGTTTTTTAACTTTGTATAAACATCGATGTTGGTGAAAGGCGCAACAATAGCAACATATAAACAGCAGATAGAAAAGCAAAACAATTATGACCAAAACTCTCAAACCGTCTGTCATTGCTGTTCACTGTATTTATTATATTACATTCAGAGTTACTTTTTTACATGTACGGGTATACTATTCGTGATGTATATTTGTTTTGTGCATAAAGTATGAATGTATTGCTCTCTTTATTTTACCTGGAAACACTATCAGTTTTAATGTATGTTTAAGCATAAACTTTAAAGAGAACACATGTATACCAAACATAAATAGAATATTATTGGTCACAAGTACAGTCTACATATAATGGTCTGGCTTTTGACCTTCACCCCTACAAAACTATCAACTTTACAAAATGATACTGGCTTTCAAGAGTTTATTGCTGACTTAATAGTCTGGCTTTTGACCTTCACCCCTACAAAACTATCAACTTTACAAAATGATACTGGCTTTCAAGAGTTTATTGCTGACTTAATAGTCTGGCTTTTGACCTTCACCCCTACAAAACTATCAACTTTACAAAATGATACTGGCTTTCAAGAGTTTATTGCTGACTTAATGCACGTTTTAATTCAGTCACAAGTTTTGTTATCAACGTAATAATAACAATAAAAAATAAAAACTGTAAAAAGACCAAATAAATAATGCAATATATCAGTATGGACATTCTTATTGCAATATTTTATTGCAGAAACAAATATTGCAATAAACCAATATACCGGTATACACCCCTAATAAAAATCCATGACAGAGTTATGGTTCTTGTCTTACACACTCATCATGAAGTATATAGTATATCAAGTTTGAAAAGTTAACCCATAAACGACAATCATTAAAAAAATCTAAGTAAAAAACAGGGCCTCAATTCAATCAAAATCCACAACAGAGTTATGGTTCTTGTCCTACACACTCAACTGAGCATGCTGAATATATATAATAAGCTTGAAGGCTGTACATGAAGGTCAAATGGTTTTCAAGAAAAGTGGACTTAAATGAAAAAAAAGATTCCATAGTTTGCATACTGTGAACTGTCGATTAATTATGATTTTCAAGGAATAACTGCAAACAGGTGACAGGTATGTAATATTTTTTCACAGCGGAAAGTACGAACGTTTCTCACCTCTGTCTGATGATCTATGTAACGGTTGTGCTGTCACAGCTTTTGATTCTTGTAAACGTGACAAACTGATCGTTAGTTGAATGTTTCGCAGTATGACAACCGAAAAAGATTGATTTGTCATATATTGGAACATAGTGGCGATATTGCAGTTGCTGCAATCATCTAATAAAAAGCGAGGAGACATCTTCATACAGCTCTTTAAATCAATTCATTTTATCTAAAATACATATTTATATACCTGTATGTTTCTCATACAACGTTGTGCATTGAAAGCTTCATTAAATTAATGTGTCATTTCACCCTAGTTCTTCTATAATTAAAGTTACACAACTTATCATTTTCTCTTACGTTTTTACAGAAGGAAACAGCATATCAAATAGTAAAATATTAGCAACAGTAACATTTTCTGACGCCGCTTTTATAAGGCATAAAAATTTTTTTTGGTTTCCGCTAACCAGACCCTCCCCCCTAATTTTTTTTCCGCTGTTTATACCTAAATTGTGAGGTGAATATGCTATGAAGAAAAAAAAAGATGAGTCTTAAGTGCAAACAATTTAAAATTTTTGGCTAACCAAACCAATCTACCAGTATAAAAAAAACTATGAAAAGCCACAGCTATTATTTCAACAGCATTATTGTTTTGTCACACTGTTTATTGTGTATAATCTTTTGATGTTTAGATGTTTCAGCTTTAAATTGCAAGATTCAGCAAAACTACTAAAACTAATGTCAATATCGAATACATGTCATTACCAGTAAATGAACAAGGCATCCATAATCATAAATGACCTTACATAAAAAGACCATTCACCAATCAATCTAGTTAATTGTCCTAATTGTTTTTGTATTACATATGATGATTGAAATGAATAATGTATTAGAAGCCCTTTTTATTAATCAAATTTACAGATGTCTGCAGGTAAATAACATCATTCACTATAAGTAGAGTGACAAAAAATTATATATAACAAGAGAGCCATGATGGCCCCAGCTCGCTCACCTGAGTTTAAGGCATCATAATGCCTAATAACAAGAGGACAAAATGGCACTAAATCCATTACCTGAGTATAAAAATCTTGGCCTTGCAGGTTCAGAAGTTGTTTAGTCTATATAAACCATGTGACCCACAGGGCATGGCCACTTTATACCTTAGGGGCATAATTTGAAAAATGTCTGTAGTGGACCACTATTCAATGTTACATACCAAATATGAAACCACTGGGCCTTGCGGTTGCAGGGAAGATTTTTAAAGTCATTTTGCTATTTAGATGTATATAAACCATGTGACCTCCAGGAGCATCATTGGAACAATCTTTGTAGAGTACCACTCCACAATGTTTCACGCAAAATATACAACCTCTGGGCCTTACAGTTTCAAAAAGGAAGATTTTTAAGGCCCACTTGCCATATAAGTCTATATAAACCCGGGTCATGGCCACTTTTACCCCAGGGGCATATTTTGAACAATCTTTGTTGAGGACTACTATACAATGTTATATATCAAATATGAAACACTCCGGTTTCAGAGGAGATTTTAAAGTCATTTTGCTATTTAAGTCTATATAAACCGTGTGACCCCCCGGGGCGTGGCCGGTTTTGACAACAGGGGCATTATTTGAACAATCTTTGTAGAGGACAACTATACAATGTTTCGTATCAAATATGAAACTTCTGGGCCCTGCGGTTTCAAAGGAGAAGATTTTAAAAGTCATTTTGCTATTTAAGTCTATATAAAACATGTGACCCCCGGGTGTGGCCAGTTTTGACCCCAGGGGCATCATTTGAACAATCTCTGTAGAGGACCACTATACAATGTTACATACCAAGTATGAAACCTCTGGGCCTTGCGATTTCAGAGGAGAAGATTTTCAAAGTCATTTTGATATATAAGTCTATATAAACAATGTGACCCCCGGGGCGTGGCCAGTTTTGACCCCAGGGGCATTATTTGAACAATCTTTGTAGAGGACCACTATACACTGTTACATACCAAATATGAAACCTCTAGACCTTGCTGTCTCAGAAGAGAAGATTTTTAAAGTCATTTAGCTATATAAGTCTATATAAACCATGTGACCCCCGGGGCGTGGCCAGTTTTGACCCCAGTGGGCATCATTTTAACAATCTTTGTAGATGACCACTAGAGGATGTCACATATCAAATATGAAAGCTCTGAGCCTTGCGGTTTCATAGGAGGAGATTTTTTAAGTTTTCACTTTTTAAATCTATTTTTAGCTATGGTGACCTACATATGCAGCGGACCGGAAAGATTTTAACAACTTTGAAAGAGGTCCACCCAAGGATCATTCCTGTGAAGTTTGGTGAAAATCTGCCAAGCGGTTTAGGAGGAGATGTTGTTTAAATGAAAAGTTGACGGTGCACGCACGCACGACGGACAACACACAAGTGTGCTCAGGTGAGCTAAAAAGTATGAAATTCACACATATAACTGCCAAGACGAAAATTAAGTGATGGTTGACCATGGTCAGTATTATATCTGACAGCTGACCATAGACTACCATGGTCAACCATCAAAAACCATCAATGAAATCCCTAAAGCCATTCCTGAGAAACTAGCTTACCAAAAAACCTATCCCTGACGCCAACGCCGCTGCCGGGGCTAGTAGAATAGCTTGCCTTTTCTTTGAAAAGTCGAGCTAAAAATCAGAATGTTGTTTTGTTGCATCGGATAACTTGGAGATTTAAATAGGGTGACAAAACATACATGTACTGGAATTAAAATGGAAACTGTGTTACAAGGGAAAATTATTTAATATTAACATAAATATTTACATTCATTTGGATTAATATGCATATAACGTAATTAATTATGTGTGCGTATTTGAATTTTACATTAATTATGTTATTTTATGAAAATAATGAAGTGTGGCTTCAAAGCTTTCATGATGCATGTTTGAAGTAAAATTATAACTAGGCAAAGTTTAAAATAGGTGGCATAGTGGACTTCTCTTCAATTTAATTTAAAGGAAAATGTCACTCTATTGTTAAAAACACTGTTGATTTTCTCATGTTTCACGCTTTCCATGAATAACTGTACTTCTAACGGTAATATTAACTGTCATCAAATGGACAAGTTATTTTAAGGGCTGTCTATGAAACATGTTGAACATTATTAGAAGTTTACAATATATAATAAATTCAACAATTTACTAACTAAAAATCACTTGGTAAGTTTTTGTCCACCAATAAGTAAATTTGCATGGAAAAACCACGCCAGTTTGTTTATAATTTACCTATTTTTTATCCATTTGCTGTACCAATCTTTTTGTTCAATTTTGGATACTAGTATAGATTTATGAGACGACCCTCAAACTTGCAACACTTCACTGACCACAATAACGAGACTTCTCCAAGCAAAAATCATGCATGGGATTAACATTCCTTTGACAGGAAACTAGGACACCCAATGTCTTTAAGAGCGAAGTCACTAGGTTCACAGCAAAATAATCTGTGGCACCCGATATTATATAATATTTTCAAATTATCTAAGTTTATTATAACACTAAAATATATTTTTATGAGAGGCCATGAGAACTAAAGTGCTCCAACTTTGAGATTATTATTTGTCTTTAATTATATTTAATTTAATCTGACATTATGAATGGTACATTAAATTTGATAGGCTAACAGTTATGATTTCTACGCTTCATATTGAGTATATGTTATTTTAAAAGGTGTTGTTTTTTTTCTTAAAAAAAATAAATAAAATTTAAGTATCATATAGTATATACCCCAAAGGACGAAAAAAAAGCTGTCTGAGTGAATAACATCTTTTAAACTCAATCTTCACACAGAAAATCCCCAGATATAGATGGAATGATAATTCCATCAAACTTATGTATCAAACTGTATGAAGAATAGTTTACAGTCGTCAGCATCCATGTAACAGAAGTTGCCTTAAGGCACTTTGAATATCTTTGCAAAAATCAGACACTTCAGTGAATTAAAGTCTCAATAAACAGGTTATGCGTTCTTGAAATTCTATTTATGAGTTTCTGGGACTGTTTCAATTTAGTTGATAAAATCACAAAAGCAAAACTTGCTCTGATACTCATCTTGTATTTTCCAAAACATTCCACTAAGAGCACTCAGGAACATTCTAAGCATGGGTGGGGAAATCAATTATATTAAATATATGCCCAGATAGCCCCAAAGCATGTATGGACAAGTGAGCCAATTTAACCTACCCCTACTTATTAAAGAAGACCCTCTTTATTTCAATACAAAATACACTGCAGATCCGTTATATCGCGATCCGTTATTTCGCGATATCCAATATCTTGCGAATTGGCCATGGATCCCGATTTTTTTCATGTATTTCAATACTTTACTACACTGCAGATCCGTTATATTGCGATCCGTTATTTCGCGATATCCATAATATCGCGAATCGGCCGTGGATCCTGATTTTGTTCATGTACTTCAATATTTTACTATTACACGACGTTCATAAATAAATCCAGTTTGATCCGGATTTTCGCGCCTACATCACTACTCTTTCATTCACACTCTTGTAGTGTGACAAACAATAACCTGACCTGCTCACCATCAAAGTGTAACAGTTTGACGTCATCAGCTTACATAGCGCGTGCCACCCATGACAACGTCCTTTTACTGCTGTTGCTTTAATAAGCAGGAAAATATGTTTAAAGTCATTTTGCTATATATTCTATATAAACCACATGACCCCCCGGGGCGTGGCCCGTTTTGATCCCAGGGGAATAATTTGAACACCCTTTGTAGAGAACCACTATAGGATGTAACATACCAAACATGAAACATCTGGGCCCTGCGGTTTTAGAGAAGAAGATTTTTAAAGTTTACACTTTTCAAATCTATTTTTAGCTCCGGTGACCCTCATATGCAGCGGACCATAACAATTTGAACAACTTTGAACGAGGGTCACCGAATGATCATTCCTGTGAAGTTTGGTGAAAATCTGCCAAGTGGTTTAGGAGATGTTGTTTGAATGAAAAGTTGACGATGGACGCACGAATGCACTAAGGCACGGATAAACTGACGACGGACAACGGGCGATCACAAAAGCTCACCATGTGCACTTTGTGCTCAGGAGAGCTAAAAATGATGGGTCCTAACAGACAATAGGTGCGTATTTGATGCAGAAAATCATGTCCCGTCTCCCCGAGTAGGTTAGGGTGTAGCGGGGGCTCAAACTCTTGTGACCCCTGGGTTGTGAAGTCAGAGCGTTATCACTAGACCACGGATGTGTGTGTCAGTGTTCAAATGTTCAAATTGTACTCGATTTGCAGCATATTAAGAACTGCAATCATAACCATGTTGTACAATGTGCTCAAAATTGATGGAAACAAACACATGCAAAATATCTGTGAGAATGATGGAAACAAACACATGCAAAATATCTGTGAGAATGAAGTAAAGTTTTAATTAAAGACAAGTACCAACCTTAGACTGTTTAACCATATTTAATTACAAGAGGGCCATGATGGCCCTAGGTTGCTCACCTAAGTTTAAGGCATCATAATGGCTAATAACAAGAGGGAAAACTGGCACTAAACGCCTTAACTGAGTATAAAGATCTGGGCCTTGCAGTTTCAGAATATTTTTTTTCCAAATAAACCATTTGACCCAAAGTGCATGGCCACTTTCTACCCCAGGGGCATAATTTGAACAATATTTGTAGTGGACCACTTTTCAATGTCACATACCCAGTATGATTCCACTGGGCCTTGCAGTTTTAGAGGAGACAAATTTTCAAGTCATTTTGCTATTAAAGGTAGAAAGATCCTAATGACGTCGGAAATACTCGTGTAATATCGATCAACTTCGGCCCATTCGCGACTAACCGTAAATGTAATCGTTCTGAACCGGAACAGAAATTATTTTTTCGAAATAAACATTATTTTTTGCATACTGAGTTATTTTCAATTACATGTGTAAAATAAATGATTATTTGTGTTGAAATATGAAAATAAAAAGGTAGTTCGAAGAAAAAAATGGAACGCAGGCATGGGGAATACCTTCGGATGACGTCATTGTTGGGAATTTCTGTTCACATTCAATCATGAAGTATCGCGACAAGTCTGGAGTTTTTCGTAAAAATCAAGTTAAAATAACTACAGTTAAACGTCCAAATAATATTGTTGTTGAACACAGTTATTCAAATACACCTCTGTGTGACGGGGATTCGTGTTCATCCCGTTGTAATAACTTTCATGGACATGCAAACCTGGGAATAGGTGTCAATCGAGATGGGTGGAGAGAGGGACGTCGAGTGGTCGAGTTCGGTGGTCTCTTGGATAACTTAAAATACTGCCAACAATGTAAACTTGGACCTGTTCCACTAACTGTCTACAACATTGTGGGTGAACTACAAAAGAGACTCAGTGGGTATTTGTATGTCGTTTGTCAAAATCCTGACTGTCAACATGTCAACAGGGTTGCATGTGGCAAACAGCACCACAGTCAAGGAAAGTCGAATGGGGATGCCGTGTTTTGATGTGAACACTAAGCTTGGCACAGGTCAGTTCTATGTCAATCATAATCTGTTCTCCTTTTACATATGCATTTTTTATTTGAATTCTGAAATGTAAAGTTATGATTTCAGTCTTCACAAGAACATACAAACAGATACAAAAATCCACTAGCCGAACTAAATAAATTATGATTTTCTTCTAGCCTGAATAACATTTAATTTGTGGTTAGCATGAAGACTGTGATTTTTGTTAGAAGTGCTGCGCTTGTTGCACCTGATTATATGGACAACCATGCAAGCGGTCTAAATTTATTAGTTCAAAGATTATGTACATTTATTTTGAAAGTTCAGCCCATAATATATCTGTTCAATAAATTTTACTTGCTGTCTTCAGCCATGATTGACAATCTTGGTGGCCCTGTCCGTGTCAATAACTTCTTGTCAACCCTCAACCTGAAGACCATTGGCAACAAGAATCTGAAGAAGATGGAATTCCGAGCCGGAGAGGCCATTCAGTCATTTGCTATGAACTCTGCACATGAAGCAGCTCGAGATGCGTTTGAGAAAGAAATGGAGTGAGTTTTATTATGTTAATGATACTAATAATGTTTGGTAAAAATTTGTCACATGCTCACATTGAGATGCAACAATGTACACTGAAATACATGCTTTTTGTGTCTAATTCAAAATAATCAATTTGTTGAGGTATAATTTTGTATATTTTTAATAAATATTTTTTTTATGTGTATGCTTTCTGCTGGTACCTTTTATTCAGAAGTGCATCATATTGAAAAGAATCTAATTGTGACTTACATTAACAATAAAAATCGCAGTGCATAGTTTTAGAGTGTATGACTGTATGTGCTTTTAACTGCTATAGTTCATTATAAATTGTATTTTAGAGATATCACAAGAGAAGAAACATCACAGGCCAAGGCATCAATGGAAGGTCCATTAGTTGATGACCTTGGAGTCAGTGTACTTCCAGATGAATCCCCTTCTTTAAAGTAAGTGTTCATTTTATATTGTATTAAATTCTATAGGTGAATAGTGGTATTATCATCATAATTATGTAACATATTTATTGAATTGTTAGACCATCCTTAAAATTAAGTTTGTTTGCAACCATAGATTTTTATTGCAGGTCGGATTGTGTTTATTTCATTTTGTACATAAATTATGTTTGAAATGCTGAAAATGTTCAAATGAAGTTTAAATGAAGTTTTTTCATTTAAAAGACTGCGACTGCAAATGGACTCTGCTGGTAGCCATTCGGACGGCTGGACAGATGTGGAATCCGATGAAGAGTCTCACTCAGAGTCTTCCTATGTCTGCAGTACTGTAAATCCTGCATCATCCACTGGATGCACCCAAAGGTAATGTATTTGTGAGATTTACTTCAAAATGTTTGGTACTTATGCATCAAAAATGTGGTAATTCTTTTTTTATACAAATACCACAATATTGCAAAATTAGGAAATAGCTGAGTATAAAGTGTTCAGAGGTGAGATTTTGTGGTCAGTCACTGTCCGGCGTCTGTCGTGAAAAATTTACTTCCATCATATTATAAGAAACTGCTTAGTATATTTTACCCAAACATTGCTGTCAGTGGTTCATTGTTGATGTACAGTAATTGTCCTTATGTAACTGTACAGAAAACATTAACAAAATCTTGTTATAAACCACTTGCTGGATTTTTAAATAAATTCACAGAAATGTTTCTACTATTTGCCAAATTCCTTCAGATTGTTTTGATTAGCTAATAAATATTGCTTTCAGTTGTCCATTATTGATGTATATTGTCATTGTATTACATCAAACACCTCTGAGTACGCTATTTATCTTTTACATGCCATTATAGTTCATTTAACTCAGTTGAGAGACCCAATGCCATATGCCCTTGTTGTTATACATTGTATTCCATTGTATTTGCATAGGACTCCGGCAAACAAAACACTTCCCACATAAAGGTTGTCAAGTCAATAATCAGCCATAGGACTTGTGGGACTTGCAACTGGTGGCGGCGTAACCGACCTGGAGAACAAGTTAGACACCACATGTGTGTGCGTAACCATGCTGGAAGTGCCAGGATGATGGAGAGCGTCAGTGGGGAGAAAGGCGTGCTTGAGCTGAATGAACAAGGGACGAAAGTAGAATACCTGGAAGGTGACGGGGACAATACACTGATTGCAAGACTAAGAAATAACAACAATATCCTCATGAAAAAAAGGTATGATCGCAATCATGTTGTGAAAAATGTTGGCAAAAGCCTGTATGCTCTTCAGCATAAAAAAGGTGTGAAGTTAAGCAAGCTTGTTATTCTGCATCTGGAAAAGTGTCTCAAATATGCATTTGCCAGAAACCAAGGTGAAAAAGAACATCTGCGTGAAAACTTGAAGGCCCTTGTACCACACCAGTTTGGGGACCATTCTTTGTGTAATGCTAGGTTTTGTGTTATGAAACGGACACCAGGTGAACTGTACATCCATAAAAGCCTGCCATACAAAACAGCATTGAGAGATACAAACCTGAGAACTGAACTGCAGAAAATTTTTGATCCACTGGTAGCCCATGCCAGTCAATATGCAGACTTGGGGTCTAGTCAGCTGTGTGAACATGCTAACAAGGAAGTCAGTCTTAGAGCCCCAAAGTCCCATCATTATGGTAATACAAAGTCCCTCGACTACCGAGTTCATAGCACAGCAGCTTTTATCAATGAAGGACGACATTATGTATCAAAGGTAATTGATAGTTATAAAATTGTTACAATTTTGACTGTTCCATTGTTCATTGGTTTCTGCATAAGTTCTTGTAGTGTTGTATTTTTGTTTGATGGGTTAACCCCAATTGTTATGTTAGAAAATAATTGTTAAGCTTATCACATTTTACATTTTAAGAATTAAACCAGCCATTGTGTTACCTTTTAACAGTTCGATGTTTGAAACTTTATTTTCGTTTATTTTATTTTGTGTTAGCAGTTGATGGTTCCTGTTATGTTGACGGCAAATATGACGGCATTGAGGTTGGTTAAAATTTATCATTAATAAATTATTTTTTTATTGAAAATTCTTAGATTAGTTATGTATGAGGTCATGAATTGTGTAGTCATGTAAGCAGACCTGTTTTTCTTTAGTAAACAATTTATTTCATAAACTTATGCCCAAGCTGAGGCATAAAATTGAGCAATGTTTTTAGTTTCATTTACATGGAGAGAGACCCATACTGCATTGCATTAATTTAGCTTGTTCAGAGAATTTACATACTTTAAGTCTCTTCGCAATTGTCTGTTTTGATTGCTAGTAATTAGCATGATAACAATGAAAGTTCTTATTATTAATCTCATTTAGACCAATGAGATGCTTGGACTTTCACCCGGGACTCACACGGTGAAGTATGCAGACCAGTGTCAGAAGCGGCGTCTTCAAAAGCAGCAGTCCCAGCAGCTCCCATCTGTAAAGTGTCGCAGGCTAGTCCTAAAGCAGGAACGGGCAACTAGCCAGGGAGCAATGGAATCCTTAGAAGGCATTTCATAACAGTCAGGTACAACATATTAAGAAAGCAGGTTTCATTTTACTGCTAACCAACATGTAATATATATCTACTCAACATCACGTCATAACTTTGTACAGGTATATCAAAACTGTTTGATTTGGGATTTTCTTGTAATCACTAGTTTAAAATAATGTGTGGATGGTATGGATATTTTACTCATCTCTTTAAACTGTTTTGTTCATATTTTTATTTGAACCCATGGGTTTACAGTATCGCATACAAAACCAAGTTCATAATTATGTACTTTATGTTACCGGTATATTTAATTTGACTTCAGGAATTGGGCATTCCAATGATGTCGACATAAAACAGCTTCCAGAAGCGGTTCCTCGGGGAAACTTTCAACCGGTGAGAGTCGTTGGAGGAGACCCGACATTTATAGCTTTCTATATTGAAACTACTGACTTGAGTAAGAATAAACATTTTTGGAATAAAGAAACAACAACAAAATTCACATGTTAATTTATTGAACAAATGAAAGAAAAAAGTTCTGAGTTTGACCTTAAAATATTCCAAATTTTAACATTGTTCCTTTTTAACTCTTTTTGTGATGAAAAAAAAAATGTGTGACATAAATCATGATAATAGAGATTTATTTTTTGGTCATTTTTTCTCTCTTGATAAATACATTAAAACATGTTGTTTTAAGTATTGCTTTTATTACTAACTGACAATTATAACAAGTTACACTGTGACATTCATTTCAGTCCGTGGCTCTATAATGCCGCAGATAACACAGATCACCGCATTTAATACAAATTCTGGATCACGGTTTTCGGTCTACTCCAAGCCTCAGATTCCGATCGCTCCAGAGGCACAGAGGATCACTGGTATTGGTGTTGATATGGATACAGGAGAAATGTCTCTAAACGGGGTGTCTGTTCCCAGTGTTGACATCAAACATGCCTTTGAAAATCTGTGTACTTGGCTTTCCACATTTTCAAATGTGTACCTGGTTGCCCATAATGGGCGTAGGTTCGACTATCCAGTGCTGATGTCAGCCATGCAGAGGACTGGGGTGGCAGATGACTTTCTGAAATGTGTTAGAGGATGTGTTGACACTATGCCAGTGTTCAAAAAGAGATTTCCTGGCCAGTCCCTGAAACAAGTAGACCTTATGAGTAATATCCTGGGAACCACCAATGATGCACACAATGCTGAAGCAGATGTTGAAGCACTTGGTAAACTTCTTGAACTTTGTGCAGAATCCGAAGTTTTGTCTAACAGTTTTTCACTTCTGGCCGTAAATAATTCTTTATGGTTTAATGCTGCAAAAGCAGCAAACATGATAACATTTGGAACTCTACTCAGTAACGGAATTTTTAAAAGACCTACAGCTGAAAGCATTGCTGGTTCAGCGTTAAGCCTGGACCATCTGAAAGTAATTTATAGGCGAAATGGTGAGGATGGTCTGAGAGACACCTTTTTGTCCAAAAACAGTGAGGGCTTACCAAGAGTCACCAGCTCCAAAAAGATTCTGGAGGAAGTTATTCCAAAGATTTGTCAGTTTTTGGAAACTTGTGATAACCAAATGTAATTGACCAGTTGCAAATAGATTGCTCCGCCGTACCGTTTGTCTAAGGTTGTTTGTCCAAGTATTTGAAGTAAATTGATTGGATTATGTAACCATGTTTTATTATATACCACTGAAATATAAACTCAATCCTTGATTGACAATTAGCAACAGGTCATTTAAAATGTCAAGTGCAATGTTTGAAACACATAAAACATATTATAATTTTTTCTGTCTTTGGTACACATAGATATGTGAACCTCAGTTATTACATAGTCCCTTTTTTAATGTATAATTAAAGCAATAATTCCTTCACATTGTATAAATATAATTCATTTTATAATGATAGTGGTAAAATCAAAAGTAAAATTTTCATTTTAAACATAGAAGGAAAATATTTGCTTTTTTACTTCATTTTCATATTTTTTAAGTTTTTTTTATAAAATAGGGTTGCCTCACTATAAATGTTATAACTTGAGATTTTTGTGGTGAACCTATACCACAATATATATTTTTCCTCTCAGATGAGGTTATGTTTAATTTTGGTACCACTGATTTTGACATATTATGAAATAAAAGTTGTTTTTTTTAAGGAAATCTGTGTTGGGATTTTTTTACTGTTATGAAAAATCTGGGTTTTTTAACTTAGGCTAAGCCAAAGGTAAGGTCACATATATTTTTGGTCAACTTTGTTACTTATTTGTGTATACTTATTCCATTACATACACCTTTAATGAATAAATTAAAGCTATTCATGATTTAAGAAAATACATTTTGACAATTTTTCAGTCATTTTGTAAGTGAACCCCTTGAAAATTTTAGGTTGAAATGGGAAAATCAGGGGTGATAGCAAAAAATAAAAAAAAATTCAAAACGTGTGGTTAGATTTGGTTCAAGTTTAGTCTCTCAATATATTTATGGATAAAATATAATAAAAAAGTCAAGGTTTGAAAAAAGTTCCATTAGGGGCTTTCTACCTTAAATGTATTTAAACCATGGGGTGGCCAATTTTTACCCCAGGGACATCATTTGAACAATCTTTGTACAGGACCACTCCACAATGTTTCACGAAAACTATAAAAACCTCTGGGCCTTACAGTTTCAACAAAGAAGATTTTTAAGGCCCACTTGCCATATAAGTCTATATAAATCATGTGATGCCCCGAGTCATGGCCACATTGTACCCTAGGGGCATAATTTGAACAATCTTTGTAGAGGACCACTATACAATGTTACATATCAAATACGAAAACACTGCGGTTTCAGAGGAGATTTTAAAGCCTATTGGCTATTTAAGTCTATATAAACCATGTGATCCCCAGGGAAGGGCCAGTTTTGACCCCTGGGACATCATTTCAACAATCTTTGTAGAGGACCACTATAAATTGTGACATACCAAATATGAAACCTCTAGGCCTTGCAGTTTAAGAGGAGAAGATTTTTAAAGTCATCTTGCTATTTAAGTCCATATAAACCATGTGAGCCCCGGGATGTGGCCAGTTTTGACCCCAGGGGCATCATTTGAACAATCTTTGTAGAGGACCACTATACAATGTTACATACTAAATATGAAACCTCTGGGCCTTGCAGTTTCAGAGATTTTTAAAGCCATTTTGCTATTTAAGTCTATATAAACCATTTGACCCCTGGGGTGTGTCCAATTGTGACCCCAGGGGAATCATTTGAACAATCTTTATAGAGGACCACTATACAATGTTTCCAACCAAATATGAAACCTCTGGGCCTTGTGGTTTCAGAGGAGGAGATTTTTAAAGTCATTTGGCTATTTAAGTCTATATCAACCATGTCACCCCCGGGGTGTGGCCAGTTTTGACCCAAGGGGCATCATTTGAACAATCTTTGTAGAGGACCATTATACAATGTTACATACCAAATATGAAACCTCTGGGCCTTGCGGTTTCAGAGAAGAAGATTTTTAAAGTCATATTGCTATTTAAGTCTATATAAACCATGTGACCCCTGGAATGTGGCCAGTTTTGACCCCAGGGACGTCATTTGCACAATCTTTGTAGAGGACCACTAGACAATGTTACATACCAAATATGAAACCTTTAGGCCTTGTGTTTCAGAGGAGAAGATTTTTAAAGTCATTTTGCTATAAAAGTCTATATAAACCATGTGAACCCTGGGGCTTGGGCAGTTTTTGTACCCAGGGGCATCATTTTAACAATCTTAGTAGAGGACCACTAGAGGATGTCACATATCAAATATGAAAGCTCTGAGCCTTGCGGTTTCAGAGATTTTTAAAGTTTTCACTTTTTAAATCTATTTTTAGCTCTGGTGACCTACATATGCAGCGGACCGGAAAGATATGAACAACTTTGAAAGAGGTCCACCCAAGGATCATTCCTGTGAAATTTGGTGAAAATCTGCCAAGCGGTTTAGGAGGAGATGTTGTTTGAATGAAAAGTTGACGACACACGCACACACGCACGCACACACGACGGACAACGGGCGATCACAAAAGCTCACCATGAGCACTTTGTGCTCAGGTGAGCTAAAAAACAAATTAATTAATCACGCACATTCCATCAATACTGAAATTATGTTACAAGAAAATTCCTGTTCCATTGTTGGTTTAGTCATTTAATAAGTAATTACTGGTACATGTGACTGTTATAATATAGATATAAATACTGATGCTGCATTTCTTATATTACTAACAACTAGAACTCCGCGAGTCAGATGTATCGCCTGATGGGGCATAACTAAAGTATGATAAGAGCAATTATGCCGAAAACCACACTTAACCTTCCTTTTATGCCCACTAACACTTCCCGAAAGTTTCATAATGATTGCACAAAAACTTTGCTCAAGTTACTGTCTGCACACGCCTTATTTGAACTTTGTTTTTTTTTTAAAGGGGATTAATCAATTACAATTAGAGCAATTAAGCCAAAAATTGAAACTAACCTTCCTTTTATGCGTTCTTACACTTACATAAAGTTTTACAATGATTGCACAATAACTTCTCAAGTTATTGTCTGCAGAAACTGAAGGGGACGCCGCAGCCAACAATGCCGCCGCCGCCAAAAGTAACCACTATATGTAGCCTTTTCAAGCGACACAAAAATAAGAAGCATTTGGGTACACAAGTTACAGTATTTTAAATTTTAAATAAGGACTTTATTCTACTCACCACCATGTTCTGGTCCAGCGGCCGAGAAATAATCAGCATCTTGTAGGGCTTGTACTCCTGGAAAAATAGTCATGATCAGTCTTCGAAAAAACTCACCAAGTGACAAGTGAAAATCTATTTGGGCAAGTTAAAATGTTGCATGCATTTACCAAAAATACAACAATGTCCAAAAATTCTGCATAAATATACAGTATTTACCTTAATTATTTGTTCCATTTATTTCATCACTTATAATTTTTTCAGACAAGTTCAGGGTGAATTCAGTCAAGTTAAAATCTGGCGAGTCCTTCCAAGAAAGTATTTCCACGGTCATATCATATGTTGGCCATGAAAATCTCTTTCAAAGGGATTATATGTGACGCGTTGTGGGAAAACCGGGCAGAATGCATATGCGTAAGTGTCATCCCAGATTAGCCTAAGCAGTCTGCACAGGCTAATCCGGGACAGCACTTTCCGCTATTATGGTATTTTCTGTTTTAAGGAAGTCTGTTCTAAACATAAATCCACTGTAGGTGGAAAGTGCCGTCCCGGATTAACCTGTGCGGACTGCACATGCTAATCCGGGACGACACTATGCACATGCATTAAGACTGGTTTTCCCACGACGCGCCTCATATTATCTTATAATGAAAATATTCATAAGGGGGATACAGTTATTCAACCTATAACGCAGTACAACAACAATGCACATTAACCAAGTTATTTAATCCTGAAGTAGCTTCTGACTGTACAGTAGAGTGGGACGTTTTAAAACTGCAATTACATGTATCGGTAGTTGTCACAGTAAAAACAACTGACCAGTGGCAAATTCATAGATCGCTCCGCCTTTCTGTTTGTCTAAGGTTGTTTGTCCAAGGATTTGAAGTACATTGATTGGATTATGCAACCATGTGCTATTATTTACCACTGAAACTGGTAAACTCAATCCTTGATTGACAAGTCGCAACTGGTCAATTATTAGTCTTTCCTACATTACTTATCTAAAGCAATATGACCACACCTTATTGTAGCCAAGTTCCTCACTCAGGATTTTGATGTGGGCAACTGTTGGAAAACCTACAATACAGAAGAGAGTTAAGACAATATTTTATAAGTTAAGTTATGTCAAGTTACTTCATTTTGCAAATGTTTACTAAGGGTAATTTTAAGGTAAACATAGGGGAAACATACATGAATATATTATTTAAGCAGGGGAATGGGGCCGACTTTCGGTCCCAAATTGGCCATAAAAACAAGGTGAAAATGCGGAAACTGCATTAAAGCCGGATTTTTTTTTGCCGATGGGGGTACATGTACATGTCAATGTTGGTGAAGAACTATGGAAGTTTCATGCCGATGATCTAAAATGTATGCAGTTTGGTTAGACTTGGCAAAAATTCTATTTTTAGCTGTAGTGGCCATTTTGTGCAGTGAGGCAGAACCATTTGAATAAGTTTGGTAGAGGAACACTAAACGAACATTTGTTTAAAATTATTTGAAAATCTAGCGATAGGTTTACAAGAAAATGGCGTTAGACTTAATTCTATTTTAAGCTCTGGCGGCCATCTTGTGCAGTGAAGTGTAATCATTTTCACAGGTTTGGTAGAGGACCATCGAAGCAACATTCCTGTAAAGTTTCATGACGATTGAACAAGAACTTTGAAAATATGCCAGGAATACGAAACTTTAATGCAAATTTTCTTTTTAGCTCTAGTGGCCATTTTGTGCAGTGAGGCGGAACCATTTTAATAAGTTTGGTAGAGGAACACTTAACAAACGTTTGTGTAAAATTATTTGAAAATCTAGCCATAGATTTAGAAGAAAATGGCGTTAAGACATGATTCTTTATAGCTCTGGGGGCCATCTTGTGCGGTGAAGCGGAACAATTTTCACAGGTTTGGTAGAGGACCATCCAAGGAACAATTCTGTTAAGTTTCATGAAGATTGACCAAGGACTTTTGAAAATATGAAAGGAATACAAAACTTTAACGCAAATTGTTTGTTAACGACATCGCAACGCTTGTCCGCCCAAACGACTGGTTTTTGCTAATCTATAAGCCGTGATTTTTCGTTAAAAAAATCGGGCTAAAAACACTGAATCGTGTTAACATTCCTTCAAGTTTACCACACGTTGTGTACAATTTTATGTATTTCTTGGACTTTTGGAATTGTCATGGTGATCCAATAGTGGTTATACAATGGTAAATGTTATTTTCTATAATACAAACGCGTTCTGTTGTTATTCTGTATGTTTTAGTGAAGTTTATTCATAAAAGTATGTGTTTAGTATTTTCTCTCATAATTTCACCTACAAACTAGCCTCACAAAGACAATAATGCTTAATATTAGCGATTTTTTTAATAAATAGCATAATTTGGAAATAATATGCGTTTTTTCTCTGTTTCTGATAAGGTTAAAATAAAAAAGTCCTGTTTCTGGTCTCCAGACCCACCCTTTACTTTCGCTGCCGACCCTACATATTTTTGGTCCAAAAATACTTTATTTCCGCCGATAAATATTCTTTTTCATTTTACCAAACAAGATTTTAATTGGCTATCATAAACGTGATAATGATTCGCTGTTGCACATA
Source organism: Congeria kusceri (assembly GCA_027627225.1). Classification (NCBI taxonomy): domain Eukaryota; kingdom Metazoa; phylum Mollusca; class Bivalvia; order Myida; family Dreissenidae; genus Congeria; species Congeria kusceri. Next base: position 69,134,967 of record CM051027.1, read on the forward strand.
GTACATATTTTACCAAATTGTGTCCATCATTTTTATTTTTATTTTCTAGAATATTGAACCAAATTTACTTTCATAAAAAAAAGTAATCAATGTAAATTTCAGATACGCATACATATTTACCTTGTGCGCGAAACACATAATAATCCAAATTAAATACAAATATTCATGTTACTATTCCATAAGTTTTATGCTGTAACACAATCTCCATGTTAATTCCAATACATGTATATTTCATCATTCCCATTTAAATCTACAATTTATCCCATGCAACAAAACTGTCTTTTTTTTTTCACACCCTTGCATTTCCTCTTGAACACTAGTTCATTAATGCTCTAGATATCCACACTGCTTGCATTGTTCAGGTACAATAGTATTGATTGATGCTTTTTCACTGACCACATGTTAATTGTGTTACATGCTTAGTGCTACAAACTGCTAGACAATGGCCCCAGCTGAGAAGTCACATAAAAGACTTTTTGAAGTCAAACCGACACCGTTGCTATGGTTGTTGCTAACGGCTTGCAGATTTTAAAGACCTGGCTAACTGATGACGTTGCGCTTTCACTCTTCTCAGTTGTAACAGGTGTGTTTTTAACGGATTTTATTGTTTGTTCAAATTTAAAATATGATTGCAGGGTAATTAGGATGCAATGTTTCGTTAATAAAAAATTATGAATTAATATAAATTAAAATATCACTAAAATTAAAAAAAAAAACCTGACTGAAAAAGAATATCACCGTGTACAGCGCGCGCCAAAATTTACATAGCTGGATTTTAGGGTAAAAATGTGCGCGTAATACATAAAGTACCATAATACACAATACTCATCTGAATAGAAACATATATGGAACAGACACATCATTCTCGCATCATAAAAAAAAAATAATAATAAAATTTAAAAAAATCCTTACCTACCGAACCTTACTTTTTGGGCAGGAGACCAGAAACGGACCTAAATTTTTGTTTAGGCCTAATATAAAACACACATATTAAGGATTTTTTTTCACAGTTTACTATCTGTCACACAGAGAGTGTGTATGTTTTCCAAAGAAGTTAACTTTTATGTGTGTGTTTATCAATTAAATCATGTTAAAATTCAGGAAATGAATCACGTCATATTTCTGAATTTTTGTTAAGAAACATACACATTCTGTCTTTTCATTACACTTGTCAGCCCCCAGTGATTGTTGCTGCTTCATCTTCTATATAAATCAAATGTACTAGAAACTTTGATAAGTCTATATGTTGAGCTAGTACAGCTCAGGAAAATTTACATGACTCTGACCTTTATGCATGAATATATTTCAAACAGATTATGATAAATACTTGAAGATTAGTTTCCATGTTGGAATTATGCTAATTCAGTATATTTCGCTGAAAATACATTTATGATTTAAAGGGACTTGTTCACAGATTTTCAACATTTATATACACATAAACGATTCAATTTGATACTTTTATAACAAAATGTCGTCGACATCTGCATAATTATTAACTATATACATGTAAATTTCTGGCTGTTTATGCGTAAAAAACGTGTTTAATGACCGTCTCGTACATCCACTCGCAACATGAGTGAGCTGTTTCCCTGACTAAAAATAATCGCGCACTGTGTAATCACGTGACTGGCCAAGCTAAACAAAGAAAGCGGCAACAATGTAGCGGAACCTTCATCGTCGAACACGGAAGAAGTAAGTAAAACACGTTTGTTCGTGTTAATCTTAATAATAAGTAAGAGTTTTTGATAGAATTAGTTAATATATACAAGTACTAATTAGAACTTTTCGTTTTCCACTAGATAACATGCATATACATCGAGCAAAGCTTCAGTGCTCGTTTAGTCGTTGTCTGTGTTTACGCAACGACAATAACAAGATTAATTGTAACACTTATGTGTTATTTTAATCATTTTTCATAGCAAGTCGTTCACAACGTGTTTGTTTTTTTCACCAACAAAGCTTATCTAATTTTGGAAATGTATCTTTGTGTATGGATATGTATGATGTATGGCATACAATCAAGTTGAGTATTGATACATGTACATGTAGTTTATTTACTGAAAATATATTTTTGAAATTTGTTTACACCAATTTTTTCCTTTGGCAGGGTTATGTAAAACAAAATCACAAAAGCTTGTTTTCCAGGCAACTGAGCTAGATTGCAAAAAACATTGTTTTTTTGGTAAATAATGGCATGCTTTCATGTTTATGGTCAAATTAAATGTGCCCAGTTACTGAATTACCAGGCCCATACCCAAATATTTGTAAAACTCGCTGTTTGTTATTTAGTAAATAGTTTGAAAATATAATCAATATACTAAACAGTTCATTATTTTGAAAATAGGAGATGGTAAATAGTTTGTAAATATTAGGAATAAACTCATCATTTTATATTTCCGAAAATAGGAGAGATTTGCGATTCAGCCAAGAAGAAGTTCCAGGAGGAGGGTTCTTCCAAGAATATCACTCGACTTTGTCACTTCTGTGCAGCAAGTTGAAGAGGTATGTTTATATAGTTATTACCTTTTTTGAGTTGATTTTATTGGATAAAAGTGAAATGATAAGACAATTTTTTTTTAAGATTGGAAGATTCGTATTTGAGGTGACAACATGAAACAAAGAAAAATTGGAAATATTCAATGCTAAGTGAAAAAAAAACACTTATAAAAATACACGCAATGCAATATGCTATAAAAAGGTTCAGATAGTTTAAAATAACACATACATTGCTTATAATAAAGCTTTCCAAATAGACATGTAAACAAAAAAGAAGCTATCACAGATTTTAACCCATTAATTATCATCATTATTCATTTGTCTTACACTTTCTTGTGTTACAGGAGTGATCACCTTCTGCCATTGATGAATCCGATAAGCCAGCAGCTACTGGCAAAGGAAAAAGAAAGCGTGGAGGTGGAGTTGGCAAATGACGAAGTGGCTACTGGCAAAGGAAAAAGAAAGCGTGGAGGTGGAGTTGGCAAATGACGAAGTGGGAAAAGAGGAAGTCGAACACTGAAGGGTCGTCGGTTTGAAGCCGACAAGGAGGAGTGGCTAGTTTCTCTTCATGAGCAAAGGCAGAAACAGGCTGATGTTAGTAAACTACATTTAAGTCATTTTTGTGTTTGTTCAATGCATGGAAGTTGTATATTCAGTTTATTTATTTTGACTAATTAATTGTACAGATGTGAATTTGACAGAGAAACTCTTAAGATTATGCATACAAATTGTATACATTGTTATTCATCAGAATGAACTTTCAAAATTTGTATTTGTCATTATAAAACTGGCAAAACTTTCAATTCTTTTCAAAATAAATCTTTCAGAAATGTATTTTCTAGGAAATGATAGAACAGCTTACTACTGACGCGGCCAAGCATCTTTTAAAGGAAATTGCTGCCACGCAGCCAGCTGTAGTTCTGGATGATGCAGCCTAGTTGTCCTCTAGGAAGCCAGTCCCAGACCAACCTGGTCCATCGGACACCCATTCTATTTGGTGTGTTTGTGGCCAGTGCCCAATGATGGAGAGGGAGGAGGACAAGTTATGCTGACTGGCATGGCCCCGCAATATTGTACAAGTCGCAGACCGGTATGTTTTTTTTGTAGATTCTTATTTACACAAACTAGCGGGCTAACATGTTATACAAAAGTAAGCATATGAACTGTCAAACAGTTAAAGATAATTTTTATTTTATCTTAAAAACAGTGTACAATTGCATTAATATCTAGATTCATGTATCACGTTTTATCATGTTTATAGCTGTTGTTTTCATGTGGCCATGTTTCGGAAAATGGGATTGGTGGTAAATGATCCTTTCACTCTCTACATTCAACAAACCTTTCGGAACGATGTGTTTGCCTATCAGGCTACAGATGTGGAGGACATCAATCGTTCCATATCGCCAGTATGTGCTGTGGACAACTTAGACGGGACGACCGACGAACTTAGCCTACGTGTTGTGTTAAAGTGATTCGAAAGAGGTATCCGAGTCCCACAGACCAATACACGGGCTTCATTCCAGGACGGGGAATAGGATGGTGAACTTTTGGCAAACAAATCATTTAAAAAATTGTTAAAAAGTATCAGTAACATTTAAGAAGAGAAACTGTTGTATGTTTAAAATGTACATTGTAGATGGATGCTTCTTGTGTTTTTAATTTTTTAATTTTGAAGAGATTTAAAACTGTTGCATTAGCTGTAATCAGAAATTCAAGCCATTCATCTTTTGTCCACATATGTATCTTTCATTTCCAACAATGTTGTTAGTCTGAACCAAATTCACTGTTTTTCCACACACGTCTTTGTAAATCACCTTGTTTTATCTCTAGTCAGAAGCATGATAACTTCATATGAAACAATCCAGTTTCATTTCATAACATTCAAGATTTGTAGGAGGTATTAAATGTGGCATATATGAGTAATGAGCGAAAAGTCTGTTTGCTCAGTGTTGCATGTAATTGTTATAGGGCATTGTCAACTATAGTCTGTTTACTGAGTGATTCTTGTAAATATTATAGGGCATTGTCCGCTATACTATTTTATGGTAATGTTTTATTGTTGGACACATTTGGAAATGACACTCATGATTCCAAAAAACACTTCTCATAGTTTTTTTTCTGTTGTATCTTAAGTAACAAAATCCATGACACCATCACTTAATAACATTGATTTATCTACTTAATGGGATGGTGTTATGATAATTAGTATTATTTTTCCTTAAAGTGTGTATGTACGATCTTTACAAAAAAACAAAATCAAAAGAAGAGGATGTAAGTGACACAATAACTTAATCAAAACGCTGACAGCATAGACAGACTGTTGGCAACAAAAGAAACTAAAAGCATGTGAATTATGAGTGCACTTTTGCTAAAAGGAAACATTTGTTTGAATGAAGTTAAATGCCCCAGCTTTAAACTTTATAATTTGGCCTCTTATTCAATAGTACTTGACATCTTAATGAAAACTAATTTGTAAGTAAAGAAAAATTATTTTGTTCGAGCTTACCTTATGCAAACGGAATTATACGTAATAGTTGTAGCACACTTTGATCGAAATATGTTAGTTATTTAACGAGCCTGCAGGGCGAGATTAAATAATTAACATATTGAGGTCAAAGGGTGCTACAAGTGTTTTATACCATATTAACCTATCAAATCGCAACTTTCCACTATGCCGATCCCATGGGTGTTTCCATGACGTCACGTGATGTCTAACACGTGTTTTGTTTCCAAATTTAGCGCTGTCATTAGGTCATGTGTCTGGCATGCCTGGAATCATGAGTGTCGTTTCCAAATTTTAGCGCTGTCGCCAGGTGTCCATTGAGTGCAGTCATTACAGTCTATGATTTTAAGGGATAAACACTTCATTATGGATGCCTTAGATTCAGATGATTTAATTTTGAGTTAGATTGCTTATATCATGGAGTGTGACTACCTCGAAATGACATCTTTAGATAATTCGCATGAAAATCTCATTTTTTCACAAGCTGTGGATGAAATCGAAAATTCCTAATGGACAGTATGATTATGATGCAAACGTGTCTTTTGATCTTGGGTTTTTGGACTTAATAAAGACAGAAGAGGCCGAGGATGACTCGGGAGCAACCGGAAGTGGTCTTGGAGCAATCGAAAGTGGTATTGGACTTAATAAAGACAGAAGAGACCGAGGGTGACTCGCGAGCGACTGCAAGCGGTGCTGAAGCCACCAGAAGTGGTGGCGGAGCAACCGGAAATACTGTTGAAGCCAGAAGTGCCGCCAGTACTGCAACCAGATTTGCAAAGCTGGTGACCGACATTGATAACCTCAATGCTTCAAAAATTTACAAAAACACAGAGAAAAGCAAGCGATGGGCAAGACTTGTCTTCGACGAATGGAGGAAAAAAACGGGGAGGTGATATTCCTGACCTAGCTTCTATGAGAAAAGGAGAGATGAACCACTGGCTGCAGAGGCTTGTGTTGGAAGTGCGAAATCAAACAGGAGATAACTACACAAGCAACACGCTTTATTTGATTCTGTGTGGACTTTTGCGTTACCTTCGGGACAGAATTGTGTATGACAAAAATTTCCACGATGAAAAGGATCCTGACTTCTGTCCGTTAAGAAAGACAATTGACAGTCAAATGAAGGATTTATTTGAGAAGGGAGTTGGTGTAGATGTGAAACAATTCCAGAAGACGCTGAAGAGAAATTGTGGAATTCTGGCGTTTTTGGAAAAGGCGATGCTAAGAGGTTGCAATACACAGCATTCTTTTACGTGTGCAAACTCTTCGGTCTACGCGGACGCAATCAGCACCGCAACCTGGTCTGCCAACAATTTGAAATTGGGGATGATGAGATCGGGAAGTACATTAGATTCCTCGGAAGGGATAACAAGACATTCAAAGGAGGACTCGGGCATCGACAACTGCAACGAAAAGATATAAAACACTACTGCACAGAAGGTATGCGAATTATTTCTTTCTATTTTTAGATTAAACCTACGGTTTTTATTTTAACTCGATTACATCGAAAGCCTCAGGCTTATTGAGACACTCTTGAGTCCGTTGCCTGGGTAGAACCACTACTTGGTGTCTTTGAAGAAGACCTTAAGAACGCTCCCAGAGTGGGGATTGAACCCGGGACTTCCCTATCGTAAGGCAGACACAATATCCACAACGTTACCGTGACCTTTCTATTTTAATAGTCGTTACTATGGATAAAAGGTGAACCCAGTGCGGTTCTCGAACCCCCGACCATCGGAAAAGGGCGCTTTACCATCTAAGCTAACCGGGCGACTCGTTCTTAACAACGCACATTACATATCTAATACATTTTACTTCATTTGCAAGAGCTAAATCTAGGGAAAGGAATTTATGTTTTAAAGTTAATTCGGACCCATACTGAGTTTTTTCTTGTTGTTCTATTTTCAGGCCCCAGGTCAATAGCAGACCATTTCATGAGTTACTTGGATGCGCTTGGAAATTCTGGACTGTTCTATCCCAGGCTACTTGCTTGTGATGGTCTTTAAGGTACGGCAAGCATCCTGTGGGAGTCAATACCCTTGGTAACCTCATGAAGGACCTTGCTGCCCTGGGCAGTCTTAAGGGCAAGTTCACGAATCATAGCGGAAAGTGTACGTACGCCACAGAACTCTACAATAAAGGAGTGGACGAGCAGGAGATCATGGTGCGGACTGGCCATTGCTCTACGGCCAGCGTTCTTAAGTACAAGCGGGCGGGAGAGACAGTTCTCAAGGAGGTATCGGCTGCTCTAGATCCTAATGCCAAAGTGAAATGTGACAACATAATAAAACAGGAATCAGTATCAGTGGAGAAAAGTAGTGCTCTAACGGACATTACATGCAAGCTCGCGAACGCCTCCGGATCTGTGTCATTCACAGGCTGCACATTCAATTTCTAATTGTTTATAACTTGTTAGTTCGACATGTTCACCCCATTCACTGTTAAGAGTTTATTTGTTTTAATACAAAAATCAATACAGAACAGTTCTTTCAATTTTTCTGGTGCGCGATCCTAATGTGAAAACTTACAGTACAATAAGTAGCGTGCGTATAAATTACAACTAAATTCCATTATACCGCACACTACTTATTGCATGATAATCTTGCATATTAGGCTCCGCCCACCAGTCAGCGTTCTGATATCACAGTTATTGAATACCGAAAAGCAAAGAAAACCTTCAGAAATATGGTATAAATGCCAGTTAACAAGTCAATCTGCAATGGCCAGAATAACCGATAAAGCGTAGTAGTTAGGCACACCGATTGTTAGTGCTTCCTAGCCAAAGATCTATAAATAAACATGTTTATTTATAGATCTTTGTTTGTAGCCTACTGAGTCAAAATATATCATAAGATGAATGCTCTCGATTGTGCATAGTACAGTTTAAAATTAATAAATTACAGTAATTCATTGGCAATGAGAATTGGTAGCACGAAAAAATACTTTCGCAACAAGTCAAAAATAACCGATGTAGCGCATTAATTTGGTGGCCTTATTCCAGGACACTCCGGTAAATATTTCGGTTACATACAAGTAAATAGCAAAAGAAGGGATGTAATTAGTTTAAAGTTATTTTGTAATAAATTTACCTTTTTACAAACTGTACTCGTAATAAATCGCATGATATACACATTATAATACATATAATACATATTACATACAATATCTTAAATAATTAAAATGTAAGAAAATGAGTGTGAAATTTTGCTGTTTTAAGAAGGACCCATTCTGGTTTCGATTTACTGAATAATAGCCTGCAAAGAAAAGAAGTAGTTTTCCCAATACCTGTTTTCGAAATGCCCCCCTCAATAGACCGTTGGCTTCCGCCAACAGTCTAAAAATCGCATGGAAAAACATAAAAACGATTAAGGAAACAATACAATATGAAATAAATCAACCAATACGAGTATTGACTTTTGCATAGTTTATTAGTGTTGTGTAACCTAAACAACTGTCGAGTTAACATGTATATTGAAGTTTCCAACTCTACAGCCAAAAACTATAAAGTGTTTCAAAACTTGCCAATCACACGTTTTAAAGCAATGTTTGTTCTTAACCTTTATTCCATTTTAAATAGAAAATTATGTTAATTAACTTTATTTGGTGATATGTATTTATGTCACTATGTGTGTTGGAAGGTTGTACATACTAACTTTAAATGCCCTGTCCATGAAACAACGAAATTGTTGTGAACATATATTGCCAAATTGGTACTCTTTAAAAGTCGTACAACCTAAGCCTTTAGGGTCTGCCTTGAGCTGAACCTTGAACTTAGACATAAAATAACCAATAACTAATAGGAGTTCATATTTAGTCATAACCTACCATATTTTACAAACCTAGGTCAAAGTGGCGTATAGTTTTTGCCTAGGTAAGATTAAACTACTGGTCAGTTTCAACTTTATACCACTAATCAATCATTCATCCCTTACTTGTCATAGTCCTGACCAACTTACCTACAAAGCTTGAAAAGAGCTAAGCCTAAAGGTTCTGTAACTGTTTCCTGGACAAGGTTTTACAGATACCGGTACAGGTCAGTTTGACCTTTGACCCAAATAATCAATTAGGATTATATACTAGTCATGACAAAACCATCAAGTTTAAAGAACCTCTAAAGAATGGGAAAAATACTATTGCATGCAACAGTCAAGTACTTAAATACACACACAATCTAAAAGAATTCCCATGTAAACATTTACACTTGATTCATACAGCATGAGATCTGTTAATACAATATTGAATCGTTTCACCTGATACTTAACATTATATTATGATAAGGTAAAGTCATGCCATGCCCCCGCCTTTTGACACTTATGTTTCTGATGGGACGTTAGAAGGTTAGGAATCATTTCATGAAATATCCATCTTATGTCAGTACAAACCAACAAAATATGAAGTTAATGTACATTTAAACTTCATACTCGAAATATACAAATAACAAAACAATGCTGAAAGTTAACACAATATGTTACTGTCAATTTTCAGTAATCACTGACTTGACAGTGATTTCCACAGGATTGTTTGTGCTTTGATTAGTTTTTTTTCACACATCAATATTCACATCACTAATGCCATTTATTTGTGTTGATATTTGTAAATCAGTTAATAGAAGAACTGTCTTGTTGCATCCTGTACAAAGTTAAGTTTCATCAGACCATCAGTACACACAACCACCAGCACAAAGGTCTCTATTCCACATCTATAAATTGTTTCCAGCTTTCTTGCCCTTGATCCTGGATATTTTGGAATCCCGAAGCTCTGCGGTTGCTGGTGGTGGACGAGGGGCGATTGCTGAAGCAATGGATTTTGGTTCAGTCGGATCAACAATAAATTTACCATGCAGGGGATTTTCCTTGTTACTTGCAATGTACTCCATACAAATCGTTGACAGTGAACCTGGGATGTACGAGTAACCCTTCTATTCTTTTACTGGCACTACTGTCCAATTGTTGGCTGCCTTGGAATGCACTTGTTTTACTCTGAAATAACACATTTACATAGTGTGTTCTTTACAGACCAAAACTGCTAACTGCCTAAATGTTCAAAAATAATACACTTGTTTAAGAACAAACACCTACATAACAAGAGATGTTTGTTAAACATGTATGCCCCCCGACTTGCAGCCAAGTCGTCAATATGTGCAATTGTTAAGATATTTTTTTAATATTGTATGTGCACATTAACACATGGGGAGGAAATTAAAGTTGATGCTTTAGAAAGTAAATATAAAGCTAAAAGAAAGATAGAGTCTAATTATGGATTTATTGTTACATTCTATTTTATAAGGATACCTGTTTTCTATTTGATTTAAACATCACATAGGCCAAAACATCTCTAGATATCCTGCGGAAACAAAATGGTCTACGGAGGAAACAGTTTTCATGTTACAAGCCCCTGTGACCTTGACCTTTGACCTGTTGACCTCGAAATTGATAGGCGTCTTCCTTTCCTATCGAGTAATGAGCATACAAACTTGGATGATCGTAGGTCAAAGCGTATTATACATATCATGCGGAAACGAAATGGTCTACAGAGGAAACAGTTTTCATGTTACAAGCCTCTGTCACCTTGACCTGTTGACCTCAAAATTTAAAGGCGTCTTCCTTTCCTCCCAAGTAACAAGCAGTCCAACTTAAATGATCGTAGGTCAAAGCCAACTTAAATTATCGTAGGTCAAAGCATTCTCTAGATATCGTGCGGAAACGAAATGGTCTACGGACAGACCGACCGGACATCCGACCGACGGACAGGTGCAAAGCAATATACCCCCACTTCTTCGAAGGGGGGCATAAACAAGAGCTGTCAGAGGACAGCGCGCTCGACTATTCAAAGTATTTCAGTTGGTTTGTATTTTGGAAAGTTGAAAAGGCATACATTTGTTGAAATACAAAATTGAGTTTATAATAGAAATAATTATTTAATCAAATTATTCCAAGTTTCAAGTTAAAACCTTAAGGGTTTATTGGGGATTGTTGAACCTATGAAGTGTGGGCATAAATCTTGCAAAAGACAAAAACTGTGCAATAGGGAATGTTGCACTTGATGTTGGAGTCAATGACACAGGTACATCCCAATTTTCAACTGAATAACTTATACAGTTTTCAAGCTATAAAACTTCTGAATAATAAACTTTTACCAGAAAATCTATGCAAAAAAGGGCCATAACTCTGTCAAACTACAAACAAAGTTAATAGAATGTTGCCCATGACACTGGAGTTGATGACAAAAGTATATTCTACTTTTGTAGTTTTGCAGTTACAAACTTTTGAATATAAACTTTAACCACAAAATCTATGTGAAAAGGGGCATAACTCTGTCAAAATACAAAACAGTTGCCCTTGACACTTGAGTTGATGACAAAGGTATATTCAAAGCTTTTAGTGAATAACTTGTGTAGTTTTTAAGTTAAACAACTTTTGAATAAAAACTTTACCAAAATTCAAATGCCGACGCCCGGCCGAGTAGGAGAGCTCACCTTTTCTTCGACTAGTCGAGCTAACAATACTTGTCAAAAGAGGTAATTGTACTCACATGGATTGCAGTACTTTTTAAATTACATACATAAGTTACTTTCGTAAATGTGGAACATACCTTGGCTTGCCAACTTTGTAAACATACTGAAAATTTCTTACTCATAATTGCCGAGGGTGAGCATCAGTAACGATCTCTTTTAAGTCTACACCATCAGCATGCAGGGTTGCCATGGCTTTCGCAAAACCCTTTGCCTCCATGAGACCAGACTTCAAGTTGGTTTCGCGTTTGTCGACAATTTCCAGAGCCAGAATGTTCTTATCTGCATGGTTCATGGTCATATGACACCAAAACGGAAGTCACATCCTCAGGGTTACATGCTGTCAGTTAGATAATAAACACATAGGGTTCAGTGTATAATGCATATGATTTTTAAAATACAGTTTAAATGATATGTTTTGGTATCAATTTAAAGGTATATATGTAAGAAATAAGAAAAAAAGACAGTTTTAGGCACTACTTTATCTTAAATGGTTCCCAGCTTCATAACTTTTGGCCCATGTATTCATGCACAAAATGGCAGCCCCCATGCCTGTCAAAACCGGTGTGTTTATTCTAAGGTAAATATTTTGAGTTACAACGTATAAAAATTTTTGACATGCAGTTTTTTCAAAAGGTTATGGCCTTATCGATCCAACAATGTATGGTGATATATTGGGAAGTCGCTTGGTCATGGTGAAAATTGAGATCAAACATTGAATATTTTATATGTAACAATGAAGGAATTTATTTGCGCATGCGTAACCTCATGACGGTGTATGTGCAGTACTTTGCACTGTACCCTGGACTGTCCATCCTTCCATCTCCTGATGAAATAAACATACTGACAAATTATGTCAAGTACAAAGAAATCATTAAATTTAGAGAAAGTGGTGATGTTAAGTATTTAAATGCTATCAAGTTGCTCAAAAGTTACATCAACATGTATTTACTAAAGTAAAGACAATTACTTTATTTGATCTCATTGCTAAGTATACACAAACACACTGAATTAGTAACAATTAGCACTAGGATTTGAAATTCATCCAAAGATCAATGTTTACTATATTATAATACATGTAATTTATGTTACAATTACCTGACACTACAATGCTCACAGCACGGTGTTGCTCTGCTACACTGGCCCTAAGGTCTGACCAGTATTTGTTCACCACTGGTACAACATATTTGTTCTGCACCCTGGCGAATGAAGTTTGGCTAGAAAAATTGAGCCCTAGGAACTTGGCGAACAACCCCACCTTCAGAGTTATTGCCCGACAACAGGACAGATGGAGAGGCTTGACAATTGTTGCAGAATATTCCAATAGGGAGTACTACAGAACTCTGCCATTTGTGTACTGCAGGCCCATCTTGACAATTGTTGCAGAATATTCCAATAGGGAGTACTACAGAACTCTGCCATTTGTGTACTGCAGGCCCATCTTGACAACTGTTGCCGAATATTCCAATAGGGAGTTCTACAGAACTCTGCCATTTGTGTACTGCAGGCCCATCTTCGCAAGCCTATACAATGGAAAATATAAAAGTTCACGTTTTCCAAATTGTTTATTGTCATTAATGGTCTGTTACATGTATATAAGATGTCCAAGGGAAATGCATGTGCAGAGGAAAATTATGTATTTATGAAAGGGAATATGTGCAGACAATGATGAATGTAATAAAAATGTGGGTTTTACGCAAGTCAGATCCAAGTCAGACGGAGTAACTCTGTGCCATTGTCTAAGTAATATTACCAGTACATTTGGATTATGTACATGGAAGTTATAGTTCCTTATTTATAGGAAAAGCAAAGCCTCCGACCATGTACCTTGAACAACATAATTAGGACATGTTGCTGATGTGCAACACCCAATGTCTCATAAACATGTAAAGAAGTTTTCTTTTTAATTGTTGTCATTGCATATCACATTAAAATGTGGAAAACTGGTGTCTTACCCAAATGACAATTAATGTACAGCCAACGGTCTTCAACTTGTGTGTCACCTTCTTCCCACACTTTGAACAGTGCTTGAATGGCACAATATCCAGAAGAGTGTCATGGCAATGTTTGCTGACAATATATTTGTCTTCTGTCATGTCTTCCTCTGTAACCTTTGACCAGAACTCACTGGTTGAATATCATCCTCAGCTTCATCACCGGTCTCAATGTCAAAGACAGCATCAACAATAGCCTCATCAATGGTCTCATCATCTGACTGACTACAAATGACAAAGTTTGAATAAATCAAATATTACATACTGTGTTTGTAGTCGTTATATATAATTGCACCGAAAATCAATTATAAACAAGAATATCTGTGGGTGCTACCGCTCGTCTCATCAACAAGATAAAGTGATGTATGAAGAAACATCGTTTATTTTTAGTATTAAGTACTTAGTTTAAAGGCTGTTTTTCCAATTCACGCCAAGTGCACCACAGCGTAAAACTCAAATTAAAAAGGATCATAAATTTATCAAAATACATAAGAGAGTTTCTTGTTTCATACACTCACCCATAATAATTACAAAGTACATGTATATCAAATCATGTGGCTATAATTATATTCAATTTTTTAATGTAAGTGATAACAAAAGCTTGCGTTTATTTTGCCTGAAAAAATCACATGAGCTAAAAAAAAAGGACAGAAAGCGCCATTCTTTTATAAACGCTTTTGATATTGTACTTGCACAATCGATATGTCAAAGTCTGTTGGGTGGTAAGTCGGGTCATCCAGATTATAGTCTGGATCATAGACGTCATCAATGTCAGTCGAATTCCACTCTGCAGGAAACGAGATTTTTTCATAAAAAACTTGAATAAAATGTTCAAAATTATGAGTTTAAAATACTGAATTATGTAGTTTTAATAATTTACAGTGGACATTTAATCTCCAAAATTACAAAAATCACTTTCTGGTAATGAAATGCTATTAGGTCTGGTTTGCATGTTGTACCACCAATAATATCAGTAACAACATTGTTCTCCATTCAAACTGTTAACGTTAATATTAAACATGTAAGCTGTACTGTTTCTGAGCAGAATGACACTAAAAAAAAATTATAAAGCATCTGAGCATATACAGAGCAGTTCTTTTCGACTCTCCTTTGCTTTTCTGTGCCCCTGTTTGATAAAAATATCATTATGTTATGTGTAATATAATAATTTGTAAAATGAAACCTTACATACAACTGACAAAACAAAGCTGAAATTTATGTTAGTTAAAGTTTACAATTAAATGTGTTTGAAATAATTTGAGTGAACAAGTTAAAATGAACAGTGATAATCGTAACAAATAAATAACCAAAGTTCATTCACAACCTTATAAACATAACTATATTGTGTAACTCCTGCTTATTTTCAAGATACAATTCTGCCTAAGGTAATACCGTAAATGTTCACTAGATGCACTGCAGGGTTTACAAAAAAACTTACTGTTCGACTTTTTATTTTTTTTTTGGTTTGTCTGGTTCTGTGGCACCTTTTCTCTTAAAAATCACACCCGATGGTCCAGCCATTCTGAAACATAACGCATAAACATAATGATTATTTCTTATGTTTATGAGAAGTTACAGCTGTGTGGACATTTATACTTTTTAGACAGATTCAGCATCTAGTCAATATATTGAGAAATATGGGTTGAAAACTAATAATGATTTTGAATTTACAAAATAAATATAACTTGACCATAGACATTTTCGTGATATACCAAAATTGATTTTTATTTCACGGCATACTATTGTATACTTTATCTTTCAAGAAAGTAACACATCCATGCTTTACAAAAAGAAAACATCACATTAAAAAACAACAACAAATTAAGCAATTGCTTTTTGCATAATGTTGTACTCTTTGTACGATGTAACTTCTCCAGTCCCTGATATGTGGCCTGGTGTGTTGCTTCCTTCAGACAAGGAAGACAGGCCTGGGTCTGGTGGTGGCTGATGACCATGCATAGGCGTGCTAACATGTCGCAGCACAACAAACCGTTGGGGTGCACGCTTTTCCAAATAGCTAGAAATTTAATTTAGATCAATGTTACGGTAGTGGAAAAAAGCATTACATAGAAAATATAACAAACATTTACATATATTATAAACATGTACATAAATGATACTTATTATATATTTTTTAGATGTTAATAATTATAACTATGTCTAATCAGTATTTTAGATGTGTGATATTTACTCAATAATGATGACTTTTGCAACAAACACTCGTGTGGTACAAATTCACCTACTAGTGGTACGAAACTGTAGTGGTACAAAGACTCAAACAAACTTTTATATAAATCACATTATATGCGCTATTGAAAAATTATAAATACTATGATTACATTATGGTGCACAACTAATACTTGCAGAGTATATATATTATACAACATATACGCTAAAAGGTATACCTAAACAGACTAAATGTTGGTAAATAAACGAGACAGTTTGAACTTACAAATCGATTAGTGTTTGAGCCACAACGCTGTCTTGGTCTGTTCCAATAAAGGTTTTAATGTTCTTCCAACGTTCAGTCTGATCGCCAATGTTAATTAACTTTGAGCGGAATCGCTGGGCTCGGGCTTTAGTTGCTCTTTTCTTTGCACTCTCCGTCAAAGAGTTTGTTCGAACATATTTTGCAAACAAAGAAGCGGAAATGCGCAGCGCGCATGCGCTTACATCATACCTTATACATGAAACGGGATTTCGTGGTTATAAATAAATCGTTTAGCGTTAGTAACGCTTGATAATTTTCAGGTTTTCAAATCGTCAAAAGATTATTTTCTTGGCTAATTTGGAGCACGGTAACTGTTCAGTTTTATAATTTAGTTACAACAAATATAACTGATACAAAAATTTGTAATTCTATAACAAAAAAATTCAATTCTGTCCATTTTCCAATCTGTGAACAGGTCCCTTTAAATTCTCATTGTTAAACTTGTGAAACTTAGTTACTTACTATCTGCTGATAAACATGGGAAATAATTTCAGTGTTAAAAGAGGGCGTTTTTCCATATGTCCCTATCTGCATCCGCATTGCGTAAATCAGCATCCGCAAAAATAAAACAAGTTGAAAACAGTTCGACCGTTTCCATAATTATGTCCACAGTCCATATCCGCAAAGTGCATCCACAAAAGCCGTCCGCAAGAAATCGCTTGGTGAGCGATTTTGTGCGGATGCAGACGACATGGTATCTAACTTAGCGTGTTAAACAAAGGGTTGTTATACATAAAACATTGGGAAAATAGAAGAAACAGTCTTGATACACCTGTGAAAACAGGTGAATGTATCAGGGTTTGACGTTAACAGTTGTCCGACTGTACGGGACAACCAAATTACTGGTCCGGACAAGTAACTCCAAAAGCAACCAGTTCAATAGGACAAGCGCATTCGTCAGTCATGAGCAATGAATTTTGTGTACAAATGGCAAAATTTGTCAAAAGCATTAGTTGCCAGTGAAAAAAAGAATTGATGCAATTTATTATTATTAAATAAATGACAATGATTAAAGTTTGGTGAGACACAAATAAATTATTAATCGAAATGAGTATTTAGTAGTAATATTGATGTGTATTTACTAAAATACCGTGCTTTTACAGGGCTTTTTTACCTTATATAACGTGGCCTAAATAAGGTGTCATGCCCAAGCAAATTTTCTTTCAAGTCATAAGCTTTTGGGTGACCCTAAACTTTTACTCAAAAATTGACTTTACACCTGGATTTTTGTTCCCCTTTACCAAGTTTGTTGTGATAATTTTCCCCAAACCCTAGGTACTGAGCCACATTCACAGTCTCTGAAAAAAAAACTTGTATAATACTATAATGTCCCTGAAGACTTGTTGCTCACCTTTGACTGTGGAGACGACATCAGACCTGTCCTCAATAAGCACAACCTGCTCCAGGGACAGCAAGGTGGTGAACTGCCTGCAACCATGGCAACATGGCATGTGTGATAACAACATTCAAACATTGACACATCATACAAACAGGCCTGATGAATTATAGGAATCAGGGGCTTTCTACCTTATGTCAAAGGGGCAGGGCTCCTTGTGGCTAAAGATTTTCTTGAGCCAATTTTACTAACAGCATTGAAATTCTACTCATTCGATATATTTTATAGGGTTTTATGAAGAAAAACTTGTAGCCAAATGGACATTACTTTTGCCAAATATTGAAATTTGGCAAATGGCAGAATGAGCCTTGCCAGGGGCCTCATAAAGGCTCTATCCCAAAGCAGGTTTTTTTTTAAATCATGCATTTTTCCCCAAAAGTTGGAAAATCAGCATGTTTCCTATCCACCATACACCCTCCACCCCAAAAATAAATCTGCTTAGTGGAACTCCAGTACATGTGTGCAGAGGCAGTTCTACACTTCTGTATATTGTCTACTGCTATTCTTTTCCATACCATCCCATCCACTTAAAAACACATATTATCCAAATACTGTATTAATGAATATCACTATTAATGTTGTGTATTACTCCACTCACCCACGGTAGAATGGTGATGGCTTCAACAGATGGGTTTCTGTAAAACAAAACATTCAACTGAAAGCAACTGCAGTTTTTTTTTAAAACTGATTACAGACCTATTGATTTAATTTGTTCTAATACATTGTATATAACAACTGATGTAGTTGGGGTCACTTTCACTGCCTCATTGATGATATTTTTATGGTGGTCACTGCATGGCCAAGTTTCTAAGGCATATCAACAAAACCATCATTCACCAGTTAGGCATATGTTTTCTGTGCTGCATGAAACTGTTAAATCCTTGCTTTTTCTTTTAAACAGTATTTTGATGTGCTAACACTCCAATATCACATTGGACCACATAGATATGTTTAAATAAAAAACATCAATGCAGTTATAAACTAATGTTGTTTTTGTGTTAATAAATCAACATAATCGTTTCAAAATTAATTTAGGTTTCCATTAACAACTGGTTGTGAAATTTTATAAGAATATATTCTATATGAACACTGATTAGTATATGACAGTCTTGGTCTACTCACCCACCAACTTTCGTGTGATCTTCGCACCCTGAAGGCACCTGGAGTGTGGGATACAGATGACATAGCACTGCTCCTGAGCCTCATCGAAAAGATACACATACTTGGTCTGAAAAATAAGTTTCAACAGAAATGTCATTGGACACAATCCCTACTGCTCCTTTGTACATACTCAGACACAAAAATCCCTCACATTGATTGTGTGACCCAGACATGATCCCCCAATCAACATTTACAAAAAGGGTTCAACACAGAGAATATCATTTCATATCTCATTAGTTTGAAAACATTATTATTTTGTGCTCACAGTATTTAATTTTTATTCAAAGAATACTGGTGTAAAAAAAAACAATGTTTCATCATCCTTCATGAAAAAGCAACAATACCTTTCGAGCATTAAATGCCAATGTAGGAAGTACTTGGTAATTGGCAAATAGTCATTAAAACACTCTTAACAGACACAGGCCATGAAAACGTAATTGCTACATAAATATGCATTTTTTCTCACAACTCATTAAAACAGACACAGGCCATGAAAATGTAATTGATAGATCAATATGCATTTTTCCCCACAAGAATGGGCATGAATACATCAATTTTATAATTTAAATATAAACTTTATGCTGTTTGATGTCTTAAAAAGTTGCAAAGAAAGTAATCTCATTGACATCAGTGGGTGGTACGATTTTGTCAGGTGTAATTAAGAACAAGAGCTGTCTCAGGACAGCGCGCTCGACTATTCATACCTTTTTTTGTCAGAGTTACGGGCCTTGGCCAGTGAACTTATATAATGACACTGAAGACATGTGTGCAGTTTTAATTGAATACCTTAAGTAGATATAGAGATATGAAGTGACTAAATTTTATAAGTACAAAAAGGGGCACAATTATGTTAAATTGCAGGTCAGAGTTATCGGCCTTCGTCAGTGACTTTAAATAATGACCCCAAAGACATGTGGGAATTTTCAACTGAATATCTGTAGTATTTACAGATATACACATGCACGCAAACTTTAGCCTGAATATATCTAAGGGGCATTATTTAAAACTGCTACATTATGGGTGTACATTTATCAAGAGGGATTTATGTATGGGAATGCAAAAATAAGCAAGGTATGTTTTGTCAGTGGGATTATTCCTTCATTGCTTGAAGTGACCTTGTCAGAGTCTTGTGTCTTCAGCATATTCAATCACTTAATGACAGTTACAATATTCAGCATTAACACGTTTATTATTGGTTCGAAACATTGATAGAGTAGTTAGTAACAGGAAACCAGGAAATTATTTGTTATGGCTCTGATTGCATTGTCCGAACTTTGATATTCCGAAATCACCTACAGGAGTAGAAATTAATAGCTTGTTACCTGCAGAGCTTTAAAGAATGGATTTATGTCTAACTCATCAATATCTCCCATATTTTTTCTGTATAAAAAGTTGCCGACAATGACTTAATGAGGCAAAAACACAAGTATAATTTCTGTGTTGAAACTTCCTGAAAAGCAGAAGAGATAATCTCCACAAAAATTTCATTGTCGTTTTAATTCAAGATCGAGTAAGCATATTTTAAAATATGCGAGTTTGTCCTATATTTAGTAAATGAATTATATAAAATCCTATAATTTCAATAGGTGTTTAATATATAAAAAAAAATACAGGTGTGTTACCGGTGTACTTTTGTGTAGAGATTATATCCAAGATGGCAGCGTCCGAGTGAGTATTCTATTTTATTTTATTTTATGCAAATTTACAAGTATTTCACTTGCTTTATCCCTTTTTGAAGCTGTTTTACTGCAATTTATGAATTTTTTTATTCAGTTTTTGTAACATACATATACTAACTTTATTGGAAGTTGTTCATACGACTTCGCATCATTGACCCACTTAGTTGAACATGTTGAAACTTTCAATCATTAAAGTAAAATAAATTGAAGAGACTTAACTTAAGAAAACAAATTATTGTCACCTGGCGTCAACTATTCTTACAAGAAACTGAAACAAAACATTTTGTGGTATATCAACTGCATTGAACATATCTCCCCATGATGTCACTGTATCTCTTATTTTTCAGATACCATTCTATCTTAGATACCGTTTCTTCACAAAATACTCTAGAATAACAGCGTGTTCAGTATCCTGACAATCCGGAATTATATGCGTTTATGCAGACATCGTCTTTCAGTAAATACAAGCCACAAAATCATATTAAATCTGTAAAATAATCACTCTTTTAATGCGCTACTTTCATAATCTGGTCTTGTGTTTAACAGCAGTGATTGTACCCCTTTTCCATCGATATTCACTCGAATTTTCGAACTTAAACTGGAAAGTATTTCACTAAAATTGAGATTAACATAGATTGCTCTATAAGTTTGTAAAAACAAATAGCGCGTACACCAGCCTTATATGACGTCATAACCCAAACAAAGACAAGAAAAGGTATCGAAAGACGCTTGATTTTTATGGGAGATCATTATGGTTGACCTGTTCTGAGTGCTGTCATTTCGTTATAAAGTGAGATTTTACAGATTTTGTATTTTGAAATTAAAGATAGATATTTTGTTCATATTTATTATGTTTTAAAAACGAGTATGGTCAGACCTATTTTAAGTACGATTTCATAGTGTCATTAAGAAGAATGGTATCTAAAGAACACAGCATAAACCAGATCAGTTTTTATATTTTAAGTTTAACATTGCAGAAACTCTGAATCTGTTTTATCTCTTAACACTGTAGATACTCCAACGTTACTAAAAGCATTTAAACAATGATTCTTTTAATATGAATTTAGTCACTGCCTAAGTCTAGAAAACCATACAGAAATAGACTATACTCGCATAATAAAGTAATATTTGTAAACATTTTTTTTTACTGCAGCACCTGTAAGGTTATCATTTGAACTTTTGATAATTTCGATCCATGCAAGCTGATTAATGCATTTTTTTATTAAACAGTTACAAAATAATCAAGATGAGATTTTGTGAACAAATGGTTTTTCTTCTTTTTTTTCAAATATCATTCACTTCATGTAATTGATACATGTAGATATAATTATATTCAAGGTATATATACAGAATATTACAGGACTTTGGTGTTCCGGTGGCTTGTATCGCTCTAGTTGATTGTGAACTGTTGTATTCCACGAACCCGCGTTTTTCCGCGTATAGATTACGCATAATGTGTAAAATAAAACAAATGATATATTAAAGCTGTTTTATTTCCTCCCTTATAAATGTAGTATTTTCTCCTTATGCCTATTGAAATTTTCATATAGATGTAAGACAAATTTGTAGGAAACATAATTTAAAATGTTTTTCTGTCATATCAGTATTACACTCTGTGTACTGATAATGCAAAAGACTTATTTTTTTAGTCTCTGGGGATATTTTATTATGTAAACTTTTCATGGATATTTAATTGGATCAGTGACTAATACTTAAGTATTTTGATCAATGAGTTCAATAAAAAACCACCAGCCAAATTGTTTAACACTGGTGGTATATTTGTTAGTTTAGTTAAATGTTTAACCCTAGTTTTCTCTGGTTAGGTACGTAACACAGCCAGTTATTTAAATTGTATTATAAATACTTTACACGGTGTATTGAACCACTACTTTAAGTTACCAGTCTAAGTTGCTTTAAAGAGGCAATGAAACTTATACAATAATGACTGAGATTAAAATCCCCACACTTTTATTACGTATTCACTGTTGTGACGTATTCAGATTGCGTCATTTATGCGACTTTGTCCATTTTTGTGAGAGGATGAAAGTGGCTGCAACTGGGTAGATAAGTTATTTTTAAAGTAATTTGTAACACCCTGTTGCAGAAAACTGCGAAAACATTTATAGAATTGAAAGTGAAATTATTACATTGGATGTTTATAAATACATGTTTTAAAAGGTAAAATGATAAATAAATATGTTTCAACATAGTTGAAACATTTTATTTTGGAATGTAGGCCTAGATCTGTATTAACACTGAATAGAATTTTTGTTTTTATTTTAAGTTTGCATTGAACGCCAGCAGAATAAAATATTATGTCAATTGTCTGCCACTTGTTGTTTAACTCATCAAAACAGTTGATAACTGTTGCGCTCTTTTTGTCACTTTTAACTGTTGTATTGCAGTAACTATATAGGTATAATGTATCAACTGTTTTAAGTTTTTTTGGGCCCCTGCCCCCCCTAGCATCTTGATGCAGGAGGCGTATAGTGATTGTCCTGTCCGTCCGGCTTTCTGTCCTTCTGTCAGTCGGTGACAAGGTTAAGTAGATTTTACCGTTTCGTCTAGCACCAACACTGCTTACTACAACACTTTGATACTTACACAGTTGTTGCTTATGACCATTCCCTATCCACGCATGTCACCCAACCTCACTTTGACCTTGACCTTGAACTGGTTTGGACTTATAATAATTCAAAAGTGCCATTTCTTGGTTTACTAGATTTTGCCGTTTCGTCTAGCACCAGCATCGCTTACTACAACACTTAGATATTTACACAGTTGTTACTTATGACCGTTCCCAATCCACTCATATCACCCAACCTCTTTTTCACCTTGACCTAATTAGCACTTAGAATAATTCAAATGGGCTATTTCTTGGTTAACTAGATTTTACCGTTTCATCTAGCACCAACACTGCTTACTACAACACTTTGATACTTACACAATTGTTGGTTATGACCATCCCCAATCCACCCATATCACCCAAATTTACTTTGACCTTGACCTTGAACTTATAATAATTCATATGTGCCATTTCTTGGTTAACTAGATGTTACCGTTTCACCAACACCACTTACTACAACACTTGGATATTTACACAGTTTGTACTTATGACCTTTCTCAATCCACCCATATCACCCAACCTGACTTTGACCTTGACCTAAGTTGGACTAAGAAATGGGCTACCCAGCACCAACTGGGGGAATGTGTGTTTATCAAACACAGAATCTTGTTTACAAATGCTTACCATCGCATCAAGTTACCAAGTACAAATATTAAAATATATACTATTTACTATAACAACATTGTTTTCAACAATATTTATTACAAAATTATTAAGTTTGCATATTAAACATTGGTATTAAATATATGTATGGACTACAGAAGTCGTTTTGTTTCGCATTGTATTTATACCTATTTACTTTCCATTATAATTTCTTTTGGTTTAATAAAATGCAAGAATTTGGTTCCCTGTTAGCAGGTGCATTTAGCTTTGTTTATCGGTACTGAAACACGGAACCTATGTATAAAATCCCGCAACGGGAAGGATCCGATCCTGACACTTCCGGAACATAGATTTTGAAGTCATTAGGTATTGGAAATGAAACAACAGCAACAACAAATAAATAGGTACTCGCGTTATCTATAGCCAGAAAAACCGTATTATAATCTAACAAACTTTGGGTTGACTGCGCAGAGTCTAAGTCCTTGAAAGCGGTTTGACTTAACAGAAGATAGATAGAACTTCATGGGTAAGATAGAAGTCGAAATTGACCAGTAAAAATTGATCATATCATTTGATAATTTTCACACTTCCAGTGAAAAATATATAGTAAATGTATTTTGCAGGTGAAGATTGTTTGTTCGTGAGCGCTAGCCTGTGAGGATGTCGACCAAGCGCCCAGCAAGTGATGTCGGGTCCACCAGCTCCGATGGCCCGCCGGCTAAAAAGAGTTACACCAGGATAGAGCCTCTCAGTCTTGCATCTATATACTCTCTGGTATGACTAAATGAGCAGATTCAGTCATGGATCTATCTATTCTCTGGTATGACTAAATGAGCAGATTCAATCTTGGATCTATCTATTCTCTGGTATGACTAATTGAGCAGATTTTTCAGGGTCAATTGGGGGCCAAAATTGGGCCCCATTCCCCTGCTAAAAAGTATAATATTTTTCCCCTTTATTTTTTTTTTTTTTTTTTTTTTTTTTTTTTTTTTTTTTTTGGGAAAATAACATTTATTTCACAGCTCCATACCGTACAGAGTTTTTTTTTGTTAGTTTCATTTTTATGTGTTAGAAACAATTGTCAATGATGTAGATACACAAACATTCCATATGATGTAGCAGTTAACACATTACAAAATACATCTATTACTTAGTAAATACTGTTTACAATGGATTAGCTGTACTGCAAATATTTGCAGCAAATCATGCTGCAAAAATATTTGAGTTTGCAGAGTAAAGAAAAAAAAACAATTGAAAAAATTGAACACAGTGTACTGACAATATATAATAAGGTTAGTGTATATTTTAATATCATATTAGCATACTTTTGGGTTCATTGTATCAAGAGTCTTACAACTGACCAATTCGGAAACTCGTTCTCACACCAAGTGTGTTTTTGGATTTCCCATGCTATCTGCAGATTTTTCTTAAGTCCTTGAATGGTCAGAATTCTATTTGATTTTTTACACATACAAATGTACCTTTTTGTTTGAAGTAACAAAATGTTTACATGAGTCATTTTTTCGTTACAAATTCCAAGAAGCATGTCTTGACATGAAAGTGAAGGCAAGTTAATATGATTTAAGGCTATCTCATTTTTGATATGGTTAACAATTGGCTGTATGTGTTCACATTCCCAGAACAGATGAATTAATGTCTCCTCATGTGTCTTGCAAAAAATACACATGTTGTCGTTTACAATTTTCATTTTATGTAACAAAGATCTAGTTCCTAAAATTCTAGTCTGCAACCATTGTATGTATGTGTCTCTGGAGACTCTAAAAACAAAACTGTGCGTATACCTCCAATCTATATTATCAAAAGTTCCATTCCATTTAATTTGACTTGAAGGTTTTTCATTGTTTAAGATAAATTTGTTATAAGCCGTTTTATTATGATTTTTTGCTAAAACAATTTCATTTAAATAAAATGAAATAAATACACCTTTGATATTGGGTTTACTTGTGTCTCCGGAAGCAAAACCAGATTTTCTAAAGAACTCAGACACAGCTTTTTTAAATCCTTCGTAAAATAGAAAATTCAATTTTTTCCCGGTACAGGTTTCAATATCTTGTTTATTCCTAAACTCTCCAGATGAGCATAATATGTCTCTTACATATCGAATTCCTCTGTCATACATATTTTTTTCATAAATATATTTCAAGCCAATCTGAAAATTGTTATTATAGAATAATGGCATGTTCAATATATCATCAAATTTACAAACTTTCATTTTATTCATATACATACAATAATATGTAAGAACATCCTTCCAGAAGCAATTACGCAAACAATTTACAATTTTCTCGACATAAGCACTCCCCATGTTTAACTTTTTTTTTACATCGAACAAGGAATATACTAGTTGAAAACATTTACCTGTACATGTTGCAATTTTCTTTATCCAAGTTAATTTCATACTTTTTTCAAAAGAGAAAATATCAAGCATATTAAGTCCACCGTCTTCATAAGGTTTAATTAAAACATTGTGTTTAATTTTTATAGGTCCATCCCAAATGAAATTGTGAAAGCAATCATGTATTTGCTTTAATATTTTTGATCCTGGGCTGGGAAGAGCAATGAACAAATGTGTGAAAAGAGGAAGTAACAAAGATTTTACTACGGTAATTTTCCCTAATGGTGTCATATTTCTTCTTTTCCAAAAGTTTATACTATTTTGTAAATTTGTCAACTTACTAGAAAAATTTAGGTCTATTATCTTTTCCAAATTTACATCAAATATAATGCCCAACACTTTAAAACGTGTGGTACCCCCAAAGAAGTTTGTACTTAGTTTTAATTGAGTGGGTACTGTATTTCTTGGATCCTATCCATATCAAATGTGTTTTGTCATAGTTAATTTTTAGACCAGATTCTATTGCAAATGTTTGGAGTAAATCTAGTGCAGCATTAAGTGAATTGTCAGATCCATCCAGTAGCAGGGATGTGTCATCTGCAAATTGGGAAATTTTATATTCAACATTTTCAATTCTGATTCCTTTAATTTGTTTTGAGTTCCTTATGTTAATTGCTAGAATTTCAGCACATAATATAAAAATATAAGAACTGATTGGGTCACCTTGACGGCAACCTCTTTCAATTTTAATGAATTCCGAAAGATACCCATTGATCTGTATAGCTGTCATGGTGTTGTAAAGGAAAAGAGAGATCCATTTTCTGAACATTGTACCAAACTTAAAGTGTAATAGAGTTTTCTCAATGAAATTGAATGATAACGTATCGAAGGCCTTTTCAAAGTCTAGCGTCATTAATAGTCCTGGTATTTTGTTGTCTTCTGTATATTTTAATATATCATATAAAAGTCGCGTATTTTCCCCTATATATCTTCCTTTTATGAAGCCAGTTTGCTCGTTTGAGATTAATTTGTCAAGAACTGTTTTTAATCTATTGGCAATCGTACCTGAAGCTATCTTGTATACAACATTTAAAAGTGTTAATGGTCTTAGATTTTGTAAGAAATGTCTTGGTTTATTGTCTTTTGGTATGCAGGTGATGATTCCTTCCTTTTGAGTTACAGATAAAGATCCTGAAATAAAAGCATAATTCAGACTTCTTAAAATGAAAAACTTAATATCGTTCCAGAAAACTTTAAAAAATTCTGTTGTGAAACCATCTGACCCTGGGCTTCTATCATGTTTCATATTTTTTAAGGTGGCTGAGATTTCCTCTATTGTCATCAAGCCCTCCAATGTTTGAGATTGGTCATAACTTAATTTTATTGTCTGTATTCTGTTAAGATCATCAAAAATATCACTATTGTAACTGTTTTCATTTGTTGCAGCTTTGGTGTATAATGTCTTATAATATTTAGCAGCTTCTATTAAAATTTCATTTTGGTCATATATGTGTTGGCCATCATCGTTTACTATATAAGGTATTGTTTTGCTAGATGAATGTTGCTTTTCTAAATTGCAAAAAAATTGTGTAGGTTTTTCACCTTCATTGATCCACTTGGCTCGTGATCTAATAAAAGACCCTTTCATTTTTACATCCCGTATTTCTGAAAGTTCTTGATGCAATGAATTAAGCTCCTCAGAATTTGATTCATTTATGTTTTTTTCTAGTTGTTCAATTTTTTTGACAAGAAGATCTTCTCTATCCCTCCTCTGTTTGCATTTGTAAGATGAAAAAGATATTGTTTTGCCTCTAATCTCCATTAGCAGGGTTTCTAAAAATAATTGGTCGTTAATAGTGAAATGTAACAAGTTATTGTCAATAATATTCAATGATTCAGTATTGTAAACAGGCAAACAGTATTGTTTTTTAATTTCTTCTATTTTTAATTTAATACACTGGAGGTATTCTTCATCATATAATAGAGAGTTATTGAACTTCCAAAGTCCCTTGCCATGGTTTACTTCATAAATATTTAAATTTAAAGTTATAATTGAATGGTCAGATTTGTAGCTTCCTTTAATATCCGATTGCCTTATATGTGTTAAAAGATTACTTGTGACAAGGAAGAAATCTAGCCTGCCTTGCTGTAGAGTATTAGGTTTTCTCCATGTATATTGGTTAACATCACCATTCATTAATCTAAATGTATCTATCAAGCCCCTATCATTTATAACAGAAGACAACAAATCCCTAGACTTTTTGTTATTATCCAGGCTTCTATAATTAACATAATCTAATTTAGTATCTAAGACAAGGTTGAAATCACCACACAAAATAAAAATCTCATTTCCAAATGAGTCTATTTTCAAAAACATCTCATTGTAAAAAAGTGGATTATCATTATTAGGCCCATACAAAGTACATAATGTTAATCGTGTTGTCTCAAATGTTAAATCTAAAATTAAATAACTCCCATACTGATCCTTTTCAGAGTTATGTACTTTTACTGATATATTTTTTTGAAATAAAATACACACACCCCTAGAGTTAGAAGTACCATGACTAAAATAACAATCACCATCCCACTGCATATAAATCTGTTTTTCCATAGATGGGGTAAAATGACAATCCTGTAAACAATATACTTGTGCTTTTTGTTTTTTTAAATAGTCAAACATGTCATTTCTTTTTTTACTGTCATTAAGTCCGCGACAGTTGTAAGATACAATTTTTAAGTCAGCCATTGTTATAAAATTTTAGATTATTCATTTGATTTATCATACAACACAAGAACCCAGTAATCAATAATCTTGAAGAGTCAATGATGAGCACATAAATATTAAAAATATATACAGAATATAATAAGTTGTTCATTACACATGTGTCCTGAACAGTGATTAAACAGAACATGAAACGAGTGAAAAAGAAAAGCTTGCTGGTTTTACAAATAACTCAGTTTCTAGGTTTAAATGGCATACTGAAGTATAGCATTGTAAAAACAGTTGTTGTCATAATACAGTACTCTTCACAGAGAAATAACAAAATAATGATTAAGAACAATTTTCATATACCAGTAACGAATAAGTATATTGAGGCTTACTTACAGTAACAAAAAGTTAGTTACTTAACTATGATGATTTTACAGAGCATATACTACACTCACAACACCTAGCGTCAGTTAATGAGGTCGGTATTGGGAAACACCTTTACTAAAAATAGAGTGCGTGTATACAGTCCAATGCTCATTCACCATGAATATTGGAAAAACCTTGGTCTAAAAATAGATTATCAATACAATCCAATGACAAGTGGCAACTTTAAAGCAGTGCATTCACACAGGGATTATTCAACAAGGTATTCTGTTTAGCATCATAGTTTGTTATTATTTATAAGAAAACAGCCAACATTTTTCCCCTTTATTTGACCGAAAATTCTCCTCAGAATGTAAGCTTTATTTTGACACAAATTTTACCAAAATCGGACAAAAATTGACTAAGATAGAGGCATTTTTGTAAACAATCCCTGCAATTTTTCATCAAACCAAGTAAGTACATAATCTAAGTTATCATTTGTAGCAAAGCAATTGTTTAATGTTTTAAAAACAAAGTAGAATATAAACATCTAATAATGTTTTTCTATAAAAAAAAAAATCCCTGTTTGTTGTTAAATACCCCATGTAAAGGGTCCCCCCAAAGGTAAAAAAACAACACTGTTTGTGTTATGAAACATGTTGTATCACTTTAAATTTATTGGTAATAGATCAAGAAATATTTTTGCAGTTGAGAAATATAAATGTGTTAAATAAGTCTCAAAGAAAGAATTTTATGTTTTCTTGGGTAGAACCTGAATGTATCAGGCATATAAAACTACTATTAATCAGCTGTTGAAATGGATCTGAACATGTTTTAAACATGTTGAGATTGAAAGCATCAATTCAATGCAAACAAAATGAAATAAACAACTTACCCTGAACATAAACGACACACTCTTGAAACTCAACATAAAAAGGTTCAAAGTGCAATAATATCACTTCTTTAACATATTATAAATTATATTAAATTATAATAACTGAATGTATTTAAATGTACATGTATGCCTGTTTTTCTCCAGGAGCAAATGGACATGAAGGTACTACAGTTCCAGAACAAGAAGCTGGTGGAGCGTATCGACCAGCGCAAACGTGCCGAGGAGGAGCTACACAAGCGAATCGAGCAGTTAGAGAACAGACAGCGTACTGACGACGCAGTGCTCATGATCGTCAACAGATACTGGAATCAGGTGAGGGGGTCTAGTAGGGCTCATTCTGTCTTTTGCCAAATTAGACGATGGCTCCAATTTTGGGAAAAGAAATGTCCTTTTTACATACTGGTCAAAAAACCTTACAAAATACCAAAAATAAAACCGTACAAAATACAAAAAATTACTCTAGAATTTCAGCATTACAGTTAATTTGGTTAAAAAAAAAAGTTTAAAATAAGTGAAGCACTGAGTCTCAGGAAAACATCAGGAAGCCTTTTTATCAAGCTGGTCTTATCTTAAGTTGGGATTTACGACAGTGATGTCATCTTTTATGACAATGTGTTCATTTATGCTAGCCTACTTTACAACTCTGGTCATTTTAAATTTTGCGGATTGAGATCTAGATAGATCTATCTGTTAATTTTTTGTGGATGCACAAAAAATGATTCACTGTCTTTGCTTTGTGTTGTGTTATGAAGAACATTGATGGGTCTAGTTTGGATTTAAAACTTTGGATGTAAGACAAGTTCAGAGAAAAGCAAAACAGAATTCAACTTCAATATTTGAGTATTATAAATGATCAGTGCGTGCTGAGTTAATCAGCTGGCGCAAACACCTGATGGCACAGGTATTGTTTGACACATTTTAGTTTGTTTTGCATTTTAAAAGGTTTAAATGCATGTTTTAGTTATGTTTTGCACAATATTTGACATGTTGATGCCATATTTAGTAAATTTTACAATTTCTAAGACTGCCTTCTATCAGTTGTAAATTTCAGTGAAAAATTGTATGACATTGTAGCAGTGATTATGTTGATAAAACGGTCTCAGGCTGACATACGACCAAATCTTGCATACTACTGTCCTACGACCGATTGATAAAACGACCACCAAATGCTTATTTTACTATATAAAAAAAACACGCAGACAAAGGACATGAAATAAAAATCTGCTAGAAACTAAAAACATGCTGGAAAGCATAGCCTAATACAAAAATGCAGTAGTGTTCAAACTAGCTAGGCAGTACAAAATAAAATACTTGTCTATTTCTATAATGCTCTAAATGTTATCCAACTGAACAAGTGGTGTAACATTT
This sequence comes from Congeria kusceri, assembly GCA_027627225.1. Taxonomy (NCBI): domain Eukaryota; kingdom Metazoa; phylum Mollusca; class Bivalvia; order Myida; family Dreissenidae; genus Congeria; species Congeria kusceri. The sequence goes on from CM051027.1 coordinate 69,166,119, forward strand.
TGATAAAATAATAAGAAGAATGTGCAATTTCTCGTAAACATATTGCCATTATGGTAATATTGAGTAATTTATATGGCAAGTTTTATTTGTACAGCTTGATGAAGATGTGAGGGTCCTGGTACAAAGGTTTGATGCTGAAACTGCAGATGAAGATGAAAACAAGAGTAAGTTCAATGCTAACTAATAGCGATAAAAAACTATATTAGATAGGAAAGGCCAAGTCTTTCAAGCCACATGTTTTACAGTTCAATGTTTATCCCTAATGTACTGGCTCAGGGGTGCAACAGTTCAGGGAATACGGCTTAATAATTAAACTTGGTAATACTAGTAAATGATTCAACATAGAGTGTACAAATAGTGATTTAACCCGCTCCTGGATAATTTCTACCTCCCTATTGTCAGATATGGCAATTTCAAATTTTGTAACAATTTTTTTCATGAAATGTAATGCCTGTATGATGTAATGTATAATTTATTTCTGTAGACCACAGCACAAAGACTACCAATCGTTAATTGAAGCTAATTTCAATAACTTGTGTAATATAGTGTTTTAATGTACATGTTACTTGTGTATATTTCAATAAATCAGAGCACCAAAACTACCATGCGTTCTTTATTGAAACCATTAGAATATCTTGTGTAATATATTGTTTTAATGTAATTTGTGTAAATTTCTATAGATCAGCTTCAAAACTACATGTACCAAGCTTTCTTTATTTGAAGCTGTTAAAATAACTTGTGTATATAATATATTGTTTTAATGTAAAACGCTGAAACTACCAAATGCTCTTTAATTGAATCAATTAGTGAACTTAATTCTGTTATATTATTTTAATTAAATCTTATTCTGTAGATCAGAGCACAGAGACGACATCGTTCCTGGCGCTGTTGTCCACGTGGGACCGTCAGGAGTTGGAACAGAGACTGGGTCAGCGTGTGGAGTTCTCCAAGCGGGCCATTGGCAAGATCCTGCAGGCCTTCGACAGGCTGTTACAGAGGAACGAGAAACTGCACAGCACACTGCGGGAACGAGTCGAGGCGGTTAGTAACATGAAAAGTGCATTTTTTCTCGTCATCAAACCTGCATTGATGAAATAACACCCCGTGGGATAAACGTAGCTGTATTTCCACACTGTGAAATACAGCAAACACGCATAGTGTAATGATGTCACCTTGTTGATAGTGTGATGTAATTGTATGTTTTTCGTAATATTTAGTGTGATTTCTTTCGTTTATTTTCTAAATAAAGATGAAAAATATGGGATAAATAGAATACTAGGTAAGTGTTAAATAAAGATAAGTTATTTGCTCAGCACGAAAATGTGAACCACTTGCCAAGGCTCGTGGGTCCGGTTTTCTACGTCTCGCTCTTATCTTTATTCAATATTAACCTAGTATTCTCTATGTATTAGTGATCAAAATAAGCACAACCCCGTAAGTCCTGCACTTGTACATTTTTAACTGGCCTTGCTCATCTCATTTTAACTGGCTTGTAAAATTTTCTTATTTTAAGTAATAAATATGAGGTGCGTCGTGGGAAAACTGGACTAAATGCATGTGCGTAAAGTGTCGTCCCGGATTAGCCTGTGCAGTCTGCGGACTGCACAGGCTAATCCGGGACGACACTTTACGCACATGCATTAAGCCCAGTTTCACACGACGCGCATCATATGAGATTTAAGGCTTGCTTGGACTAACGGCTGATTTTGATGACAGTTGTGTCATGTTTCTGTGTATATCAGGTTATCATGTTATCAAATTGTGCACAAAAACTGAAAAAGGAGCATGGCATTGTATTAATTTTTGACCACCACACATCATTTGACAATGAAAATATGTGCTGGTACTAAAGAGACAATGAACCTACCTGTATAAGTTTAGGCTTGAAGAAACGTAATTAAAAATTTCTTTTTCATACTGTACAATATTTCTTAATCATATAATAAACCATTTATATTTTTATTGGTTGGCTTTTAGCAGTGTATTTTACAGGCTTTCAAATGATTTTATGCCAACATTTGGGGCTGAAATCTTTCGATAAATATGTACATAATAAAAACTTACTAATATTTAAGTTTCACGCACAACAGATTTAGAACACGTAGAACTCATGGTTCAGACCACAGCACAATGAGTACCCCAACATAACTGAGGCGTGTCGTGGGAAAACTGGGTTTAAAAATGCATGTGCACAGGCTAATCTGGGACGGCACATTCCACCCACAGTGGACTTATGTTTAGAAGAGACTTCCTTGAAACGGAAAATACCATAAAAGCAGAAAGTGTCATCCTGGATTGGCCTGTGTGGACTGCACAGGCTAATCCAGGACAACACTTTACGCACATGCATTAAACCCAGTTTACCCACGACATGCCTCAATTGTATTAATTTTATGTCCAATGTAGGAAGAAGACTTGAAGCAGGAAGTTCCCCGGGTCCCTACAGAAATGCCCCGTCAGGAGATATCACCGGTAAAATCCGAGTCAGACGTGAAGAAGGAGGTGAAGACAGAAGCGCCAGAGGGGGACGAGGCTCCTGGAGGGAAGTCACAGGTGGAGGACGTAAAACCCAGCATGGAGGGCAGGGAGGCAGGCGAGGTCAAAACAGAACCTGCAAAAGGTTGCAGTTTACTTCCAATAACACTTGTATTTCTGTTAATTAAACCACCAAACGGTTTGTAAAAAGTTTGGGCTTGATAGGATTTACACATATTTAGTTATGTCTCTAGACTATTTATCATGCTGTCTGTTGTTTATGGCAATGTAGATTATTAAAAAGTAGTCATTATTTGAGGTGATTTGATTTTGTGCAGTATGCATGTATACACTGTAACTCGATTATATCGCGATTCGCGGGGTCCACGGATCGCGACCGCGATATATCCGGATCGTGATATAACTTGCCAGGCCATTCAGTAGATATAGTTGTATACATTAGCCTGTTTTTCCCCGATAAGTAAATAAGTAAATAACTCACCCTTTTCAATGTAGTTAACATCCATTATGTATTAAATCAATATGTAAAATATTCCATTTGTATATGAAAATATAATATTATTCCTTTAATTCCGTTAAGTAAATGTCAAATTGCGTATAAAAAATTATATTGTCCGAAACGCCTATTGCAAAAAATTGCTGACAATTATGTACAACGTCACGTCGTCCGCATGGAAAGCGTGGGTGTATTGATCGCCATATAAAAACTTAGTAGCGCAGAGAACATTGAGATCTTTTCTTTTATATAAAAGTTTCGGAGCACCAGGGATTATCCTAGCCCAAAATTTTAGGGAGAAGTGACTTCCCCTTTTGCCGAATTCAGGGAGAAGTTTATCGATAACTGACACTGGCGCGTAAAGCAGCTATTTAGCCAATCAATCAATTGAATTATGTATAATTAATTAATTATAAAGACTACAACCTGTAGTAATGAAAGATAAACACAAAATAGCTTAATAAGTTTTATTGGCATTAGAAACAGTATTTTAAAAAAACAAGCACTCATGTTTATGTTTATGACAATTGATACTTACACTTCATAAGGCAGTCACTGGTTTCCTTTAAAATAATGATATAAAGAGTATAAATCGCTCAGGTAGACAAGTACGGGTATTGTACACCACTTGGTTGTCAGCAAGCTGCACGTGGAAATCGTGCAACATAATTTTCCCGCCGTTAGTCGGCGTCAGAACAAAGAAACCACAGGAGAATGAAATAACGTTGTTATGGTGTCGCGTGTTGTTCAATGCTTTTGTTTGGATGACGTCATTTACTACAAAATGGGAATTGGATTATCTGTTACTTTTCACACGCGGTGTTTGTTACGATTGTGTTAATTGCGGAAATGGAAAATAATTGATCAGTGTATCATTTTGTTTTAATTTTAAATTAATTGCCACTTCTAAGGTCAAACATCGCAATTAAGCAAACAGCAAATATTCACAGCCTGAATATAAGTTCCCCAGTACGTAAAACGGTAATAACTCTGAATGACTGTAAATTCTAGTGTAAACCGGTTGATCATATCGCCCAGTGTGCACTCGCTTTCTTGGTTCCGGACAGCCTTTGCTAATAACAGATTTACTTTGAAAACAAGTAAGCGAAGTCGGGAACCGCAATTGAAATAACCTTAGCCGATTGGTTGATTGATTAACACAATGCCAGGTCAGTGATGTGTTACAAACTTTCTCACGCTGTCTACAGATCGATTACGGATAATTGTAGCATCGTTATCTCCACATTCAGATAAACCATTACAGTAGTGGGCATAAGATTAGAAGAATAAGCATTAGTATTGAACATTTTCTGCGATTTTGATTTCGCTATGATCAGATCACAGGGCGAAGTCAGACACCATTGGGCGACGATTTCGCCCATGTCGCCCTCTAGGATAATCCCTGAGCACACATCAACAAAATTAGGTGTCTATATGGCGAATGATATGCGGTTAGCATTTCTCCTGAAACAAAAAAGAAACAGATAAGCCATATCAATTACGTTATTGTCATTCAGATATCTTGGTATTGATTTATGACATACAGTTACTGTATACACCCTCCACATCGACTGCATGTCATTCGGGTGCTAAATAGAGCGACAGCAGTGAAAGGACGTTGTCATGGGTGGCACGCGCGCTGTAAGCTGATGACGTCAAACTGTTACACTTTTATGTTGAGCGAGTCGGCGTATTGTTTGTCACACTACAAGAGTGTGAATCAAAGAGACGCCGTGAAGGCACAAAAATCCTGATCAAACTGGATTTATTTATGAGCATTTGGTAATAGTAAAATATTGAAGTACATGAAAAAATTCAGGATCCACGGCCGATGCGCGATATATTGGACATCGCCATATAACGGATCGCGATATAGCAGATCTGCAGTGTATACAAAGAAATACAGGTTTGTCAATACTGTTGTGGAACAAAATGGGAAATATAACAAAAACATTTTGGTTAGTTTACATTCTGTAGATACATGTATATTTCTACCTACTTGTGTTTGCACTTCTATCTCCTAAACAAATTATACTTAATTATTGTCCTCTGTAGAAGATGAAAGTTCAGCAAGCATTAAGACAGAGCCAGCTGATGATGCAGCGGGTGGAGGTGACACCAAGGTGGAGGTCAAACAGGAGCCCATGGCAACGGAGGTGAAGGTCACGGAGGGGTCACAGACGCCCGTACTGGTTGGGGCAATGAAGGAGGAGCTACATGAACTGCAGATGGAGAACAGGCGCCTGCACAACATGGTCACCGACCTGCACCAGCGACACCATCAGCACACACTCAAGGTGGGATGGATTGTCCTCTCTCCAGTGCATGTCTCTTTAGGTTACGACCTGAATAATACGTAGGTCACTAAGGCTTGATGTACCATTTAGTGATTCAACAAATGAGCCATTGGCTACACACTGACCTGTACTAACGACACCATCAGCATACTTACTGAAGGTGAACCGGGCTTTATTCTAACATCAGCTTGGTGCATGTCCATTAAAACAATAAGCTTAATTGACCATACAACAAGATTTGAATGGCAATGTGTGTAGCCATTCAGAAAGCTAGGACCTAATTGTTTGATGCAGATGTCTTGCACACACAAAAATACTGTGTTTGTTGGAGTTTGGTGTGGGCAGTCTTCATGCTAATGTTTTCAAAGCACTTGCCAGTTCGGGCAGCTTGTTAGCAAAACCACTTGCCCAAAATCTGTTTAACTTGTCCGAAATATTTAATTTCATATGGTACTCTACAGCAATGTAAGAAAATGAAGATTTTTTAAATTGTTGTTTTATTTTTATAAACATTTCATCTTGTTTTTGTTGTTCTCTCTCAAAATACATATGGTTCGATCATCATATTTGGTGCATCATGCGTCACAATGTGATTAAAACGATAAACAGGTATATATTTAGGGTCAAAAAGGTAAGTGGCTCCACAAATAAGGAGCAGGATGGAAAGCTGGACCAATTTGTTGATATTTTCTAATAAATTGGTAACTCGCTTAAGTGCTTCTAATTATGGTTTTCAAACAAAGTCTATTTATTGGATTTTAAAACAAAGTCTATTTGTTGGATATTTGCAAAAATATATTTTTTTAAAGATATTCAACATTTCTGCCCCAGAGGGGCATCAGAGCGAAGAGAAAAAATTAGCAAGTGCAGCAATCGCTATTTCGCTCTCGGGCTTCCCTTTTTAAACTGCATGCTACATTTGACGAAAGTAGTTCCAAAATAGTTCATACCAAAAAGCAGTATTTCAAAGCAGTTTCACTTTTAAACAACATGCACTTTTAGAATTATTTTAATATTCACAATAGAACTTCAATACTTATTTATATAGTTGTTACTTATCGCAAACAATGCAAATATATGCATACTTCACTTGCATGTACTCCAAAATTGTCCTTTCAACTAAAGAAGCCTGCATATTAAGCTTTTAACAAAGAAGCGTTTAATTGACAATGATCAATTGTCTGTATATTTCAATAAGCGTCTACACAATAATAAAGACCTCACAGCATCATGACATCATATGTATATGTGTAAATACTCTGTGCCGATAATACAGAGGGTTTTGTATATATTTTCTTTGAAGAAACAACCTAAAAAGCTATTTTAAATTGATTTTCTTTGTCCACACAGTATATAAAGCGTGTATTCAGGCCTTTCTGACATCTTATCATTGTGGAGAAGTCTGAGTGACGTTTATAGTTTGCAACCATAGAAAAATGACTAGCTATGTGCCAGCTCAAACTAGATGTGAGTATGGGGGAGATAGAGCCAGTGGGATTCATACATAAGCCCATGTATTGTTTACTTTATGTAAGTGATTAACTTCATTTCAACTGATGATGACTCATTAACAACATGTTATTTCCAATAAATTTCTATTTCGATAGTGTTTTTTTTTTGCTTCTTTGTATACAATATTCTTTTAGTTTTGGAATCGGTGACAAAAATATAGAAATTGTCAATACGCCAATCTGTGCATAGGTTCCTTTTAAACATTAGCTCTTCTGTCTGTAAAATGTTTGGTCATTGTGATGCATCTCTCCATGCTGTGTTTCCAGGTGGCAGAGCTCCAGGACAGCCTCACAGCTGCCGAGACCGAGATTGCAGAGCTCAAAAACAAGGTGGAGGATCTCGAGTACAACTATGAGGTATCGTCCTCTCGGGCAGAGAAACTCGACCGCTACCTCTCAGATGCACTACAGAAGCTGCAGACGTATGAGGATAAGAACGTCATACAGCTGGAGGGCGGCAAGTGTGTCACAGGGGTCTCCAAAAACAAGGTACGCATATGTTATCAAATAACCCTTATTTGCCATATTTTCCACACAATTTTCAATCATTCCTGAGATTTTATTATACTGATTTTGTGGAAGTTACTTATCATATTTCCTGCACCGTTGGCCTTCAGTTTGACGAGATCTTGTCGGACCTTGAGGAGCAGAGAGAGCTGGCGACCAACCGGCTGGCAGAGCTGGAGAAACTGCAGAAGGACCACCAGAAGTCCCTTAAGGAGATAGAGCAGCTCAAACTGGATGTGAGTAGGGGGGGATGGGGTCACGGGCTGGGGGGCAGGGCTTGCATTAAGGGAAGTCTGGGGAGTATTTACTCCCAGTTTTTGTCACAGGTCTTCCATAATTCCAAAATTGCAGCCATAGAAGTCCATGTAGAAGTCATAAAAAGTGTTTTCATCTAAATGTATACCACTTTCACTGAATTAATTGTCACATAATCACATAATAAAAAAGAACTGACCCTCAACAAGCTACACTGTGAAAGCTGGGAAAGTGAACCATTTACATTGTTGTTGTTTAAATTTAAATGTAAACAAACATGATATTGTTTTGTAGCCCTATATTTAACAATGTGTGCAATTTATAGACATGTTGACTCTTTTATTTCAATGTATTTTCTTTGCATTAAAAAGTACATGAAGCCACAGTGTTTCTGGTTCAATTCTTGCTCCATTCTAGAGTTTAAGAATTTAGAAATAAAGAAAAAAATAAGATTCTTATAAATTATATTACAGGTTCGGGTTCTTATATGTTTGAAAAAATGTTTGCATGTTATGGTATCATCAAGTAATTATAAGACATCAAAAGAGTAAGAACATAAAAGAATCATTTAAAAAATCTTTAAAAACATGTTTAGTTGTTTATTTAGGAGGTATTTAAAGTTTTGTGACCTGCCTGTACATGGAGATCTAGTATGTGATGTGGAGATCTAGTATGTGATGTGGAGATCTAACATGTGATGTGGAGATCTTGTATGTGGAGATCTAGCATGCGATGTGGACATGTAGTATGTGATGTGGAGATCTAGTATGTGATGTGGAGATCTAGTATGTGATGTGGAGATTTATTACGTGATGTGGAGATCTAACATGTGATGTGGAGATCTAGTATGTGTGGAGATCTAGTATGTGTGGAGATTAGCATGTGATGTGGAGATCTAGTATGTGTGGAGATCTAGTATGTGATGTGGAGATCTAGTATGTGTGGAGATCTAGCATGTGATGTGGAGATCTAGTATGTGTGGAGATTTAGTATGTGATGTGGAGATCTAGTATGTGATGTGGAGATCTAGTAGGTGATATTGTGTTCCGTTCCCCAGCTGCAACATCTCCCGGAGAGTGTGATAGTGGAGACTACAGAGTACAAGTGCCTGCAGTCGCAGTTCTCCGTCCTCTACAACGAGAGTCTACAGATGAAGACGCTGCTGGATGAGGCGCGCAATCTCGTCATCACCAACAAGAATGCACATCTCCGGCAGATAGAACAGATGGAGGTGGGTTGGAGTCAGAAATACCTTTGTTGTGTGTTATATGTTTTATGTTGTGTATTCAATTTGGCCTTTAAGGTAGAAAGATCCTAATGACTTCGTAAATACTCGCGAAATATCGGTTAACTTTGGCCCATTCGCCACTTACCGTACATCTAATCGATCCAATCCAAAATGGAAATTATTATTGCGAAATAAACATTACTTTTCGAATGTTGAGTTATTTTCAATTAAATGTGTGAAATAAATGCTTATTTGTATTTAAAGATGAAAGTAAAAACGTAATTTGAAGAAAAACAAGGTACTCTGACATGGGGAATACCTTCAAATGACGTCATTGTTGGGATTTTCTGTTTACATTTAATCATGACATTTTCGCGATATTTCTGGTGTATTTCCTTACACTTAAGTTAAAATAGTTATAAATAAACGTCCAAGGATTATTAGTATTATTCAACATAATTATTGGTATATAAAAACAGATCTGCGTAAAGTTACATGCTCCTTGCTGTGAAATAACATTCATTCACACCAAAAACTTGGAAAAATAGTCAGTCGAGATGGGTGGAGAGCGGGACGTCGGGTGATCGAGTTTGGTGTTCTGTTGGATAATTTGAAATACTGTTCATTGTGTAAACTTGGGCCTGTTCCACTGTGGAATTTTGACGAGATCTACCGCTGTAAAAAACATCTGAAAATTATGTATCTGCGAAATGATGAGAATGGTCTAAGAGACACCTTTTAATCCAAAAACAGTGACATTTTACCAATAGTCACAAGCGTCAAGAAGAGTCTTGATGAAGTTATCACACAGATTTGCCAGTGTTTTAAAACTTGTTAACCCAATGTAATGAAAATGTCCATTGAATTGTCTGAAACACACACTTATAAAAAAAAAATATTATTTTTCTGAATTTGGCAACCAAGGATATGTGAACCTCAGCTAGTTACATTTGTATTTAAAATGTTTACACAAAACACTATTTCTTTAACATTAATGCAAAAATAATTCATTTAATATCGATACTGCTAATAGATTATAATTATAAGATAAAATAAATATTTTAACATAGAAAGAAAATATTTTCTTTTTTACTTGTCTTATTTTTTTATTGTTTTTATAACAGGGTTGCTTCTGTCAAAATGTTATACCTTGAGATTTTTGTGGTGAACCTATGTCAATTTATACCCTTTTTCTCTCAGATAAGGTTATATTATATTTTGGTATTACTGATTTTGACATACTATGAAATAAAAGTAAAAAAATTACAATAAATAGTGTTTGGCGTATTTTTACTGTAATGAAATCTGTTGTTTTTTACCATATGCTTAGCCAAATTTAATGTAATAAGTATTGTTGGTCAACTTTAGTACTTATGTTTGTTATACTTTTTCATAAGATACACCTTAAACGAATTAAAGCTATTCGGGATTAAATAAAATACATTTTGACAATATGTCAGTCATTTTTGTAAGTGTACCCCATCAGAATTTTAGGTTCAAGTAGAAAAATTAGGGGTTATAAGAAAAATTGCATTCTTGTCAAATCGTCTGGTTAGATTTTGTTTATATTTCACAGTTTAGTCTCATAATAGATTTAATTATCAAAGATAAGAAGAAAATCAAGGTCTGAAAAAAGTCCCATTAGGGTCTTTCTACATTAAAGGAGCATGAGTTATGGCCTGTCAATATTGATGGTAAAAATATAGTTTTTAGCAAATATGAAGTTTACTACAATGTTTCTTGCCTGACTAATGGCATAATCACCAAATCATGGGTTCACCCCTTGCATGTGGAAATTCATTGCAAAATCATATTTAAGTGTTTTTCATGAATTGGAGGTTTCATCACTAAAACTAGGGGTTTCACAAGCATGAGGGTGTTGGGAACACTGCACAATGCCAATTTATCTTCATGTTCATCTTCACAAAGGGTCTAATAAATGACGTTCAAATGTATTTGCCAATAGAACATATGCTAGAATGCAATCACAGCTATTCCTGTTCTCCACAGAGTGATGAGCTGCTCCAGCAGAAGAAGCTGCGTACGGAGGTGATACAGCTGGAGGACGCACTGGGTCAGGTGCGCAAGGCCTACGAGATGCTCAGGATCGAGTTTGAACAGACCCTCGCTGCACATGAACAGACTGGTAGGGCTTGGTGGTTGCACTGGTTTACAAATTATCCACATACATAGGCAGACATTAGTGTCTTCCTCTTTAAGGCTGATTTACTCTAATTATGCCCCCCTTTGAAGAAGTGGGGGTATCTTGCTTTGCACCTGTCCGTCGGTCGGATGGTCGGTCTGTCCGTAGACCATTTCGTTTCCGCACGATATCTAGAGAACGCTTTGACCTATGATCATGAAAGTTGGTTTGCTGGTTACCTGGGAGGAAAGGAAGGCGCCGACACATTTTGAGGTCAACAGTTCAAAGGTCAAGGTCACCGTTGCTAAAAATAAAAAACCGGTTTCCACTCAATAACTTGAGAATGCATCGAGATATTTTAATGAAACTTTATACATAGATACCTTATATGGAAAGGAAGACGCCTATACATTTTGAGGTCAACAGGTCAAAGGTCAAGGTCACTGTTGCTAAAAATAGAAAAACGGTTTCCTCTCAATAACTTGAGAACGCATCGAGATATTTTAATGAAACTTTATACATAGATACCTTATATCGAGACCTCACTTGGACTTGCATATGGGGTGGGTGGGATCAAGGTCAAGGTCACCATTACTAAAAATAAAAAACCTGTTTCCACTCAATAACTAGAATGCATAGAGATATTTTAATGAAACTTCACACATAGATACCTGATATTGAGACCTCGCTTGGGATTGCATATGGTGTGGGTGGGGTCAAGGTCACTGTTGCTAAAAATAGAAAAACGGTTTCCGCTCAATAACTTAAGACGCATTGAGATATTTTAATGAAACTTTATACATATATACCTTATATTGAGACCTCACTTGGAATTGCATATGGGGTGGGTGGGATCAAGGTCAAGGTCACCATTACTAACAATAGAAAAATGGTTTTCGCTCAATAACTTGAGAATGCATAGAGATATTTTAATGAAACTTCATACATAGATACCTGATATTGAGACCTCGCTTGGGATTGCATATGTGGTGTATGGGGTCAAGGTCACCATTACTAAAAATAGAAAAACCGTTTCCGTTCAATAACTTTAGAATCCATAAAGATATTTTAATGAAACTTCATACGTAGATACCATATTGAGACCTCACTTGGGATTGCATATGGGGTGGGTGGGGTCAAGATCAAGGTCACCATAACTAAAAATAGAAAAACGGTTTCTGCTCAATAACTTGAGAACGCATCAAGATATTTTAATGAAACTTCATACATATGTACCTTATATCAAAGCCTTGCTTGAGATTGCATATGGGGTGGGTGTGGTCAAGGTCAAGGTGACAGTTACTAAAAATAGAAAATGGTTTCCGCTCAATAACTTGAGAACGCATCAAGATATTTTAATGACATCAAGATATTTTAATGAAACGTCATACATAGATACCTTATATTGAGAGCTCTCTTGGGATTGCATATGTGGTGGGTGGGGTCAAGGTCAAGGTCACCGTTACTAAAAATAGAAAAACGTTTTCCGCTCAATAAATTGACAAGCATTGAGATATTTTAATGAAACTTCATACATAGATACCTTATATCGAGACCTTGCTTGGGATTGCATATGGGGTGGGTGCGGTCAAGGTCACCATTGCTAAAAATATATAAATGGTTTCCGCTCAATAACTTGAGAACGCATCGAGATATTTTAATGAAACTTCATTCATAGATACCTTATATTGAGACCTCTCGTGGGATTTCATATGGGGTGGGTGGGGTCAAGGTCACCATTACTCAAAATAGAAAAACGGTTTCTGCTCAATAACTTGAGAACGCATCGAGATATTTTAATGAAATTTCATAAATAGATACCATATATCGAGACCTCGCTTGGGATTGCATATAAAAAATTTCTTAACAATTGCACATATTCACAACTTGGTTGCAAGTTGGGGGGCATACATGTTTTACAAACATCTCTTGTTTCACCTAAAATTTGTCACATACCAGTATTATTGCATTTATCAATATTTTTCCCCAGGGGGGGTGGGGGAGCGGCGGGCATATACAGGACTTGAGACTGATAGCGATTCCCGTCAAGCGGAAAATTGACACACCAAATGATATCAGGCCCCAGGGAAATAAATTTTGGTCGGATTCTAAATCCCGGTTATATTGGCCCCCGGGCCATTTGATACCCCTAAAGCATCTCCCACTGAGGGGATTTAGACATAAAATCCTTGGCTCCAGGGGGGAATTAGACCCGAAAAAATAAAATTAGTCTAATTCCCTCAGAATCAGTCCGCCCTGGTTAATATGGAAAGCACCTAATATGAACCATAAAGAGAAACAATTTGGACGGGATCGGTTAGGGGTTTCAGCTGTTTTTCAAAATAGATATTCTCAAACCTGCATGTGGTTTTCTGTATATTTAGTGAAGTTGTGTTGTTATTCATATATCGCAAACACTGAGGTATAACAAATTTGAAGGTTAACTTGATTTCCATGAAACACCTTATTTGGTGTATGTATTGCATGTACATGTTTATTGTTGCCAAAGACAACCATTTTGAGGTCACCAACACTGCTGAATTTGCTGTTGTCACCTTCCGTACCTGACTTTGAAATGTTGTAATTAAAGCAGCAGTCCAGAAATATGTTATTAAAATACAACTTTGCAGAAATTGTTTCTAATGGACATCTTGCAGATCAAAATACAAAAAACCACATTGAAATCAGTAAGATAATAAAGTTTTGGTAACAATTTATCGTATAGTAATCTGTATGCGATATCTGGCTGATGCCTCTGATGTAAGTCAGCATGTATTTTAGGGTATATTCCGTTCATACCAAGTGCTTTTGAACATCGACATATGTAAAATGCCTTTCGTAAATAAACAGTTTTCCGTCAAATAAATGTAATTAACGTTCATTAGAACTAAGGCAAATTTAAAATGTATTGAATTATATTCTATGGACTGCAGCTTTAACAGCGCACAGTATCAGGTCACTCTAAATCACTGTCCGCATTTGAGACCTTCTATTTTGCAGCATCAGGGTTCATACAGATCCTTGAAAATGCTTGAATTTCATACTGTTCCATGAAAAGTGCTTTATTATGGTGTCAGTGTGCTTAAAAATCCGTATTGACACCTGGAAAAAAATAATATGCTTGAAAAATGCTTATTGTGGCTTCAAAAGTGCTTAAAAACAATTGTTAAAAATTTATTAATGAATTTACAATTGGATTTTTGAATGGTTTATTGATAGTATTTTATTGTTCTGTAATTAAGAAAAAACGAAAAACATCTGGGGTCGTATTCCGGAAACATCTTAAGTGAAATATTATCCTTAGATTTAAATTCTTCATTTTCCTTAAGCATTTTATTCCATGTGTATACATGAAATACTGCTAAATGTTCAATAATTATCAACTTATTATTAACAACTATTTACTTAACTGTAATTGGAATCATCAATTTATGTGTAGTTTTATAAATATTACTTACCAAATATTGAACTTAAGTGAACATATTTTAAGATCAACATAAATGTTTCTGGAATATGGCCCCAGATCCATATTACTGTATGGAGTGATAAGAAGTCTTGAGCAAAATAAGATGCAAATGTAACAGTTTAAACATCGACAACAATAATAGTTAAACCTTTTCAAATATGTCAATATGGCAAACACAGGGCTCCGATAGCTGAAAATTTGCAAATTAACCTTATTTTGTTGAAAGCATGCACATTTTGCTGAATTTCTTGTTGTTTCTTTACACAAAATATTGTAGCCAAACATGATATTCTTAAGCCAGATATTGAATTTTGTAGCTTTTGGCTAATTTGGAGGATGGCAGCATAAGCCCTGTTTAACAAAAAAGTGCTTTGAATTTTGGATCTTTTTCTTTGAAAGGTGCTTTAATATTGCTTTAATTTTTTTAGAAAATACCTATATGAGGCGTGTCGTGGGAAAGCCGGGCTTAATGCATATGCGTTTAGTGTCTTCCCAGATTAGTCTGAGCATTCCGCACATGCTAATTGATCCAGGATGGCACTTTTCTCCTACGGTGGATTTATATTTAAAATAGACTTCCTTGAAACAGAAAAAACCATAAAAGTGGAAAGTGCCATCCCGGATTAGCCTGTGCAGACTGCATAGGCTAATATGGGACAACACTTTACGCACTTCCATTAAGCCCGGTTTTCCCTCGACAGGCCCCCTATGAACCCCGAGCATTCAGCAGTGTTCCTTGTTCTCAGTGGGACATGTTTCCCATTTCAGGTTCTATAAACCAGGAGATGCGTAACCTGATTCAGTCGCTGCAGAAGCAAAACCAGCAGTTGAAGGCGGAGGCCCAGCGTAACAGACGCAAGGTCAAGGAATGCCAGGCTGAGATCACCAAGGTAAGAGGCTGGACAGCATAAGTCGAGGCATGAGCGTGAAACAGTAGGGTTTGCTTATCATTTCTACATCCGATACTATCAGGGATCATATTTTTCTAGAAAGTCAATCGGTCCTGAGGTCCACCGATCATTATCATGTTGTGTCCGAATTTTGTGTATTCGAAAATGGTGCATGTCCGAACATGCGTATTGTAAAGTATAACTATTATCTTCACAGTTTTCACACATCAGACTTCAATAAATTTTCATTTCTATATCTTTTGTGAGTTTTAACTTAGCAAAAATTTAAATAGGATGCAATTCAAAAAGTACAATAAAAACCCTCATTCTGTATCCGAAGTATGTGTATCCGAAAAATAAGGTATGTCCGAAAATGTGTATTTAAATAATATATATTATATATCTATATATATTTACTTTGACATTAACTAGGGGATGTCATGAACGTCAATTAAGCCATCTAACAAATAAACTTTTATTTTATTGAGTTATGTTTTTACTAAAATGTTTAGTTAGATTTCCTATTACTATGAATATTTTATATCATTATGATTGGCGCACAGTACATAAAAGTATTATGCAGCAAATGCATGTTTTCCACGAGGATTACATGCTATTATCAGCCTCTATAGTAACCAGACACGATTTTATCGTGGAGAAGTACACTCTGAGATTGACATCAGAGACCGATCGGTGTCAGTAATATAACACAGTCAACAAAAGCACTCCAAGTATCGATCGATAGTGACACGACTGGGGTCATTCACATATCACTGATCCACCGGAGTTTGCACCTACCGTGCAGTGGGGCCATACAATGTGTGCACTTCGTATTGAAATCAGGGGATTATCACAATTTTTATAGTTACTGGAGAAATTTAAGAAAACTGGTCGGACCGATTGTTTGTCATTTCAGTTGGTCTTTTTCAAACCCAATTGGTCTCAGACCAGCAAAACCGAAAATAATGTGATCCCTGGATACAATAGCTTCACTCTTAACCCTTGAGAATGTTTCATTTATAATAATGATAGCCATATACATGTATTCAGTATTAAACGCCCACCCCACCCCTCAATTTTTAAAAATGCCCAAATTTCCTGCCTAATTAAGGCTCGTATTTTGTTTAATTAAACGCTCAAAAGTAAATGCATTTATCAATACACAAACAAAGCAGATTCTTTACTTGTTTTGCAAGCAGAATTATATAGGTCTTTCGAGTTAAGTTCAGTTCATTGTATATTGGTATAAATGACAGAACACCAAGAATATGACACAAAATTGAATGCCCCCACTCCCTTGGGAAGTGAATAGGAAGTAGGGGTGTCATGATATTAGTAATCCATATCGCAATATATTGTTGTATTTTTTTAATTTATCACTATATTTATTGCGATATATTGCAAAGTTTGTATATATGTGTATTTTGTAAGCTTAAGACAGATAAAATTATTATGAACAGCGCAGCATTGTATAGGATGGTTTTCCTGTTACGTTGGTACTGAAATGTTGATGACAGACAATAGCAACATATAAACAACAGTTAAAAAAGCAAAACAAATATGAGCAATACTCTCAAACCGCCTGTCATGACTGTAAACTGTATTTATTATATTACATATATAGCTATTTTTTACATGTACCTACTCCAGTTGTGGTGTATATATGTTCTGTGAATAAACCGCTGTATGTTCATGTATGCATTTCACTCTTAAATTGAATTGTAAACAATATCAGCGTTCTTGTATTATTAAGTAAAAACATGTAAAGAGAATAAATGTATACCAAACCTAAATGAAAAATAGTGGTTACTGGTACAGTCTATTATGGTCCAGCTCTTGACCTTCACTCCTACAAAGCTGTAAACTGTACAAATAGTACAGGCTTTAAATTGTTTATCACTGACAATAAGTGTGTTTTAGAAGTTGTGGAATCAAGGTATTAAGAGGCAACAACAAAAAGCTGAAAATACCACATAATGATAAATATTGCAATGTATTGGTATTAACATTCATATCGCGATATTTTATTGCATATTCAAGTATTGCAATATACAGGTATATCACGACACCCCTAATAGGAATTTATCACTGTAATATAAAATTCATCGGGTTAAGTCATTCCACAGTGAACCTTCATATAAACTAGGGATGGGACCGAGTATTCGAATATCAGAAAATATTGGAATATAAAAAAACGAATACGAATATTCGATTTTCTTTTTTTTTAAAGAACAAAATTTCTTTTAAAAAATCATGTTTTTTTCCCAGTTTGATTGCAAAGTTAACATGAATTCCAGTCGTATTTCCTGCCTAGCAGGTGGGCAGGGGCAGTGTAACGTTTTTACAACACATGCCAAACATGTCCAATCAACGACAATTGATAATTGGCAGGGGGGCCACGTCTTTACAAGGGCCGCGAATTAACGGTTTGTAGGAGGCGCCAATATGACGCATTGTATCCTCAAATAACAAAACTGGACCATGTTGTGATAACGGTTTCACAGTTTGCACGAGGCGTACATTGTTGTTTATTGTCCTTAAGTGACATCTATACGGTTAACTTGTTTACAGTAATTTACAATTACTCTCTAAGTAAACCAATCAAAATGAATCCATTATCAGCCAATCAATTTCTTTAGCAAAATTAGCATGATCTGGTAAATCTTAATATACGTCACTTGTAAATTATTCTCCATTATATCAACACCATATATTATACAAGAGTCTTGATTAATAAACAATGTGCTTGGAAGTACTTGACGCGGTCATTAGACAAAACCCAGGCAACGTGTAATCTATGTAATGAGAAATTTGTGTACGGAACGATTAACAAATTAATTAACAATACATTTAACAATATTTTACATTTCTTTATATTTTCCAAACACTCACTAAGTTATATCACTTATTTACCACTGAAAAAAGGTAAAACAACTACGTACACGTAGTACAATATTTCGGATAGGTAAATATTTGGACAGAGTGCCGTATATAGTAGTATTTACAAAACGAATATTCGAATACCTAAAACGAATATTTGAATATTGATATCAGTAGTCGGTCCCATCCCTAATATAAACAAAGCTAAATAAGTTAAATGTGTTCTAAACATATTACCATCTCATGAAATTTTTTTATCTAAAGTTAAAACCATTTGATAGCAAGAAAATACCTAGAAAGACAATTACTTTTTGTTTAATAGACGTTTCCACAAACATCAATCATATGCAAATGAAACTAGTGTTTTATGCATTCATTGTACTTTAATATCACATGTTTAACAGTTAACCTATTTTACACAAAAAAGCTCATGGTAAAGCTAGTGTTGTTTGTGTGATGATTGCTGAATGGTAACTAATCCTTTATGAATAACTGAGGAGAAGTTTTAAAATGACAAAAACTGGAAAGGTCTATCGATGATGCGTGCCACATGTATGCACATCTGTTTCAGCTAAAAGAGAAGGTAGAGGAGATGGCTGGGGCCAATAAGGACACCACCAGCGAAGGGGAGGCAAGCACGAGTGCCGGGGATACGGGCAAGGGGAAGTCACCCCGGGCGGACACCGGGGAGTTCGTGCTGCCTAAGGATGATGATAATGATGATCTGGAGAAGGAGAGAGAAAAGGGCAAGAGTGATGCTGACATCTTCAAGGAGCTCAAGGCCCAACTCAAGTAGGACCATTGTTTGTTCTTGGCCTACATCCGTATAGCACCATTGTGAGAACAATAATTGAGGTGTGTCTTGGGAACACTGGGCTTAATTCATGTGCGTAAAGTGTCGTACAACACCTTCCGCTTTTATGGTATATTCTGTCTCAAGGAATTCTCTTCTAAACATAAATCTACTCTAGGCTGAGAGTGCCATCCTGGATTAGTCTGTGGGGACTGCACAGGCTGATCCAGGAAGACACTTTACGCACATGCATTAAGCCCGGTTTCCCGACGACACGCCTCAATTATAGATTTCCTTCAGTGTACAGCTTTTTCATGTGTAGTTGAATTTACATTTAAGCTTTTATTATAATAAAGGTTAAATACTTGCTTAGTTGACAAATGTATTAATAATTAATATTTCATTAATAATTGTTCAGTCTCTGCGAAAGTCCTGAATCCATTACTGACCACAAGGTCTGGTAACCTCTAAATCATTACTGGCCCGAACTCCATTTTACTGTCCACTCAAAAAACATTAACTTGCAAGCAATAATTCTTCACCAGTCATTTGGGCCAGTATTCTGGTCATTTTCCTGGACCAGATACAGTTCTATTGGCTTTATTCGAGGTTTGGCAGACTTTCGTGGAGACAGATGTGTTGTATTTAACATTGACATTTGGGATCGTATTCACCAACCTGTTCCAAAACTTATGACTAAGAACAAAGAATATTGTTGAAACTTGTCTGTTCTAAGAGCGCTGCATAGTTTAATCTTTCTTGGAATTCACTTTCTCAAATGAAAGCATTCTTTATTAAGAATGATTTCTTAATGACAATAGCAACATTGGTACCCAGCATATTTGCTAACGCAGAAGTATTTCCTCTGGGGTATAAGTCTGTTCTTTATTCTGAAGTCTAAGAATGGGATGGTGAATATGGACCTTGATCTCAAATTTTCCTAACAGAAAACTAAAGGTTAGATTTTCCTTAGGACCTTTATCAGTGCAGACTCTGGATTCAAAATGGCTGATATCAAGCTGTTGCATTTTTTTGTAATCAGAGCTCATTTTAATGTCAGTAATTAAGCAAATTCTTCTTGGACAGAATCTGCTGTCCACTTACATTAGGTGCAAGGGTGGAACAGAATCTGCTGTCCACTTACAGTAGGTGCAAGGGTGGAACAGAATCTGCTGTCCACTTACAGTAGGTGCAAGGGTGGAACAGAATCTGCTGTCCACTTACATTAGGTGCAAGGGTGGAACAGAATCTGCTGTCCACTTACAGTAGGTGCAAGGGTGGAACAGAATCTGCTGTCCACTTACAGTAGGTGCAAGGGTGGAACAGAATCTGCTGTCCACTTACAGTAGGTGCAAGGGTGGAAACTCTTTTTAAAAGCCAACCCCCACCTGCTATTCAGTGTACACTTCTGCACATTTCTGTGTACAGGAAGTCCCAGGACAGCCAGAAGGAATTGAAGTTGCTGCTGGACATGTACAAGGCCGCCCCGAAGGAGCAGAGAGACAAAGTGCAGGTACAGTGATAACCAGAATGCCTTACGAAATACACATTTGAGGCGTGTCATGGGAAAACCAGGCGTAATGCATGTGCGTAAAGTGTTGTCCCGGATTAGCCTGTGCAGTCCGCACAGGCTAATCAGGGATGGCCCTTTCCACCTACAGTGCTTTTTATATGTTTAGAAGAGACTTCCCGGAAACAGAAAATACCATAAAAAACTGCACAGGCTAATCCGGGACGACATTTTACGCACATGCATTAAACCCGGTTTTCCCACAACACGCCTCATTTGATTTCCGTCATGCCTTCTATTCTTTAGCTACATTAAGTCTTGCAGAATAGTTGCCTTTCCAAAAAACAACACAACCAAACTCGATTACCTAACCACATGATTTGTTGAATTATTGACAGGGAACTGTTACTCTGAACACTGTGGTCATAATTAGGACAAATGGAGGTAATTCTTCATGTGACTTGAGTTCATTGAGATATCATATTTATAAGAAAACTATAAAAGTTTGAAGGAACTGAATTGGCATATCAAACATATACTAGTATTGGCTAATTAGGGCAAATGGAGGTAATTCTTCGTGTAACTGGAGTTCATTGAGATATCATATTTATAAGAAAAAAATGAATGAACTGAATTGGCATATCAAACAATATATATTGCCATATATTGGCTAATAAACATTTATTGGCCATAAATGCATTTTTAAAAGGGTATTGGCTGATTTATTTAAATTTGACATAAACTTAATTTTGCAAGCTATAACTATGTGTGCAGCTGATGGCTTGTGTAGTGGAATCGGATACAAACTGAATTCTGATTGCTACAGTTTGTTTATTTCTGATGGCTAGTAATTGGAATGCGAACTGATTTGTGAACTCTGCATCCTACACTTGTGCCTGCAGCTGATGGCATGTGAGAAGAGGCTGAACAAGGAGATAGACGAGTTAAGGCAGCACATCAAGAAGATGCAGGAGTCAGAGAGGCGGGAGAAGAAGAAGTTGGCAGAGGAGGACGCCCTGAGGAAGATCAAGAAACTGGAGGACACCATACAGGACCTGCAAAAGAACCTCGCCACCCAGAAACAGGTGGGTACCTGGCAACCAGTGACCTAGGTCGTAATGGTGTAGTGGATATGGTGTCCACCTTGAGATCAGAAGGTCCTGGGTTCACTCTCCACTCATAGAGTGTTCTCCTTGATCTTTCCAATGACTTAAAAAACAGACTCAAGAGTGTCTTTATAAGCCTAAGGCTTTTGATGCAATTGAGCTTAAATATGTAGGTTTAAACTAACCAGTGACCTTGAAAGAGGTGGGTATTTAGCAACCAGTGACGTAGAAACAGGTGAGTGCCTAGCAACCAGTGACCCAGAAACAAGTGGGTACCTAGCAACTCAGAAACAGATGAGTACCTAGCAACCAGTGATCCTAGGTCGTAATGGTGTAGTGGATATGGTGTCCTGCATTCAACCAGAAGGTCCTGGGTTTGATCTTCACTCTGGGAGTGTTCTCAAGATCTTTACAAAGACACGAAGTACTGGTTCTTCGCAGGAAGATCCAAGAGTGTCTTTATAAGCCTAAGGATTTTGATGCAATTGAGATTAAATTAATAGGTTTAAAATAACCAGTGACCTAGAAACAGGTGGGTACCTCAGAAACCTGTGGGTACCTAGCAACTCAGAAACCTGTGGGTACCTATCAACAGGTGGGTACCTAGCAACCAGTGACCTAGAAACAGGTGGGTACCTAGCAAATCAAAACATGTGGGTACCTAGCAACCTAGCAACAGGTGGGTAGCTAGCTGCCCAGAAGCAGGTGGGTACCTAGTAACACAGAAACAGGTGGATACCTAGCAACACAAAAACAGGTGGGTACCTGGCTACCCAGAAACAGATAGGTAGGTAGCAACCCAGAAACAGATGGGTACCTAGCAATTCAGAAACAGGTGGGTACCTAGCTACCCAGAAATAGGTAGGTAGGTAGCAACCTTGAAACAGATATGGCCTAGTTATTCAGAAGAGTATTGTCTTGTTTAAATTAAAAAAGTACCCAGAAATAGGTAGGTAGGTAGCAACCTTGAAACAGATATGGCCTAGTTATTCAGAAGAGTATTGTCTTGTTTAAATTAAAAAAGTACATTTCTTTCATCATAAGCAAGTATTTCTTATGTTTATAATTGTTAAAATATACACACTAACGAATTATAAAAAATTCCTTAAAAATGTTAACTTCTTCTTAAGTATATCTTCTCCGAAATCTTGCTAATATATACCCCTATATCCACAGCGGGAGGACGTGTTGCTGAGTGAGATGGACGCTACAGGCCAGGCCTTTGAGGACATGCAGGAACAGAACACGAGGCTGTTGGAGCGAGTCAGGGAGAAGGACGATGCCAACCTGAAACTCATGACCGAGGTAGGCACCATTGATAAGGAGAAAACAGTAGTGAGTGTGTGCTTAATAACTTAATATGAGGCGTGTCGTGGGAAAACCGGGCTTAATGCACATGCGTTAAGTGTCATTCCGGATAAGACTGATCCGGGACAACACTGTCTGCTTTTATGGTATTTTCTGTTTTAAGGAAGTCTCTTCTAAACATAAATCCAATGTAGGCAGATAGTGTTCTCCTGGATTAGCCTGTGCGGACTGCACAGGCTAATCTGGGACAACACTTTAAGCACATGCATTAAGCCCAGTTTTCCCACAACACGCCTCATATTTTGCTACCGTATGAAGAGAGTTTGGGGTTGTTCTAGTATATGAAGTCAATGTGGCCACAATTAACTGTTACTGAAAACAGCGCAATGGTTTCTGCACATTAGCTCATGAAAGAAGTTACATGTACCTACCCTTAGTGGTAGATATTTTGATGGAGTATATGGGGTCTAGTTCTAGGTCTATTGCTTAAAACAGAAAAGGCATATACGTGCTTGTTAAGAGACAGTGTTTACGGTACACAACCTGTCATCACCATGTTTCATATGGTCACTTACCAAAATGATTAGTTGTCCATAACCTTGAATGACTTAAGAACAAAATGTGTGTGAAAAACAAATCGCCTTCTCCCCTCATCAGTCATTTCTTTATTTACCACAGTTGAAAACATGTTACTTCGAAGACGTTGGAACAGACAAAAATAGTTCAAAATAGTAAATATTGAAATAGCGATGTTCTCTATTGTACTAATAATTTTATAGTTGTGAAAATTGCGCATGCGGTTAAATTACACCTTGTGTATATACGATAATGAAGGGTTGTAAAGATCGTAAATTTGTCCGCATTGTATGTTACTCATGAAGTCAAACTCATAACTCTACGGTATATCCAATTAATGTTTACCCACTCGTCAGTCATCACTTGGTTATCTCGAGAACAATGGAAGGTATGAAAACTTTATCGAGCGACAACTGCCAAGTCATCGCACATTTGATAAACAGCTTGGACTTTGGTACGACTTTGAAATAATCACTGACGATAACGTGTGGAAAACATAGTTGAGACCGGAATTTTAATTTGAAATAGAAATGTATTCGAAATAGGCAAATTTGAATGTATAATTGATATTTTAGTTAAATAAAGAAGGCCAAAAATTGGGACCGAAAAAATAGTTTGAAATAGCGATTTATTCGAATTAACAGTATTTGAAATAGCGTTGTTCAACTGTATCACCTCTCTCTGGTTCAGCGTATCAAGGGGAACCAGGTGCAGAAGCTGCTGCGCGAGGAGAAGGAGGTGCTGGCCCAGCAGGTGTCCACCATCCACACGCAGGTGGAGGCCCAGATCCTCGTGGTAAGGAAACTCGAGGAGAAGGAACGCATCCTCCAGAACAACATCATCACCATGGAGAAGGAGATAGGGTAGGCATTGGGTCGCTTGCCCTCAGTTAGTCATTAACCACACAGTCCTATGTTAAATTTCAATCATTGTATGCTTCCTTTTACCCTCTTTGACTTGGATGCTCCTTTACATTATACATTGAAGTTCATACTTGTAGATGTACATGTAATTAGAAATGCTTATTGCACAAAACCTGCATTTTCTCTTCAATGTCACATAAATGTTTTTTTTGACAAATCATTCATGCTGATTGTCATCTATGCCATTTCAGTTATGTTTATTCTTGTTTCATTGCTTACTGGATCAGATTAAGAAAAGAAACCAATATGCCCATTGTTTTGAAGTATTCAGTGTACAGAGATCACATTTGCTTGCCATTATTTAAATATTTCAAATTAACAAAACCTGCCTATTCCCAACCCCCAGACTAACGCAACAGGCACTTGAGCTGCACAAGCGGAAGGCGGTGGAGAGCGCGCAAACTGCGGCAGACCTGAAGCTCCACCTGGACAAGTACCAGGCCCAGCTGCGCGAGGCCCAGGTGGCAGTGGCCGAGAAGACTGGCGCCATAGAGCAGGAGGCATACAAGTACAAGAGGATGCAGGTGAGGGCTTAAATACTGGTGTAGGGTGAAAGCAGGCTTATGGCTAAACACCATAAAGCAGGGGAAACCGAGGAAAACCTGTGAAAATCCACAAAAACCTACTTAAAATAAAACAAAAATCATTATTAAACAGCGTAAACCTACGAAAATATACAGAAACGCACTTAAACTAACAAAATATCACAATTGTTGTTAATGCTAGCCCCGGCGGAAACCCGCACAAACCTACAAAATCCCATTTGATCTAAACCCACGAAAATCATAGGAAACACATGAATGCAGGCAGCAAAAACTCCAGAAAACCTGCTTTAACTAACGAAAATGCATGAAACCAGAAGATATACACGAAACCAAACAGTGTTAACCCGCAGGAACCCACGGGTTTTCATAGGTGTCCTTTGTTTAGTCATAGCAAAGCAGGTTTTCCTGTGTTTAGTCATTGCAAAGCAGGTTTCCTATGTTGAGTCATAGCAAAGCAGGTTTTCCTGTGTTTAGTCATAGCAAACCAGGTTTGTCCTGTGTTTAGTCATAGCAAAGCAGGTTTCCTGTGTTTAGTCATAGCAAAGCAGGTTTCCTGTGTTTAGTCATAGCAAAGCAGGTTTTCCTGTGTTTAGTCATAGCAAAACAGGCTTTCCTGTCTTTAGTCATAGCAAACCAGGTTTGTCCTGTGTTTAGTCATAGCAAAGCAGGTTTTCCTGTGTTTAGTCATAGCAAAGCAGGTTTCCTGTGTTTAGTCATAGCAAAGCAGGTTTTCCTGTGTTTAGTCATAGCAAAACAGGCTTTCCTGTCTTTAGTCATAGCAAAGCAGGCTTTCCTGTCTTTAGTCATAGCAAAGCAGGTTTTCTGGTGTTTAGTCAAAGCAAAGCAGGTTTTTCTGTGTTTAGTCATAGCAAAGTAGGTTTGTCCTGTGTTTAGTCTAGCAAAGCAGGTTTTCCTGTGTTTAGTCATAGCAAAGCAGGTTTTCTTGTGTTTAGTCATAGCAAAGCAGGTTTTCTGGTGTTAAGTCATAGCAAAGCAGGTTTTTCTGTGTTTAGTCATAGCAAAGCAGGTTTGTCGTGTGTTTGGTCATAGCAAAGCAGGTTTGTCCTGTGTTTAGTCATAGCAAAGCAGGTTTTCTGTGTTTAGTCATAGCAAAGCATGTTTTCCTAGGCGAATTTATATATAATTACGTATAATGTATAATGGTTTCCTACACTGGAACTAGATCTGCCTGTGAGAATGTTAATATAGTAGCATGTTTTGTACACTGAAATCAGGGCCCATATTCACAAAGCTCCTGAGGAAAAACTTACGTAAATTTCTTCAATTACTACAATTCTGTGACTGTTTATTGTGCATTAAAATGTTTTAAATTAGTAAAATATTCTTAGATGTTTAGTATGTGAGTATTTTTTAAACAAAAATCATTGGATTTCAAATTGAAAATCTGATCTGAAATTTTCACTTAAGTACAACTTGAGTTAAGATATCCCTTGGCGACTTTGTGAATACCAGCCAAGATCCTTTCATGAGCACGTACATGTACCAATAGTAGCATGGTTTTATACATTGAAACCAAATATGTTTTTAGGGAAACTTTATGTTGCACATATGTGGTTATTTCAAATGTGCAATATGTCTAACATGGTTCTATTCACTCTCTATCTGTACATGTATCCACAGGAGGAGATTGCCAAGCTCCAGAGGAAGGTAGAGCGCAGTAAGAAGATTGAGATGGCTGGAGGCGCCGATGAAGTGCTGCTGGCAGAGATAGCAGAATACAAGGTGAGTTGGTTGGGGGAAACATGATAATCTTCACTGTATTCAACAACATTCTGTTGTGCATGTTAATTTGAATTGTTTAATTTTTTCATAAAATTTTCAAGTTGGTTTTCTTGTAAAAGATAGGGCAGAATCTTATTCATTGTATTTGTTATGCATTGTACCAGATACAAATATCATTCGAAATTGGCATGTGAGGTTAGAAAAGAGCAATTATCAAAAGTGTACAGGGTTTAGATTCTTCGTCCTTTTCTCCATTTGAATGCTGTTCTTTATATACAAATAGTGCGTACATTTTCAGGATTTATTTGAACCTACTGAGTTTTGATGGATGAATACCTTGTGGGGGTCAATGGTTCAATCCCCTTATTGGTTTCTGAGTCTTAATTACATTACTCCATGTGAATGCTGTTCTTTATATACAAATAGTGCGTACATTTTCAGGATTTATTTGAACCTACTGAGTTTTGATGGATGAATACCTTGTGGGGGTCAATGGTTCCTTCCCCTTATTGGTTTCTGAGTCTTAATTACATTACATCTATGTATACTGACACAGGAGGTTGTGTTTTCCAGGAGCAGCTAACATGTCCGTCCTGCAAGGTGAACAAGAAGGATGCCGTGCTGACCAAGTGTTTCCACGTATTCTGTCTCGAGTGCCTCAAGACGCGATACGAGACACGCCAACGGAAGTGCCCCAAGTGCAACGCAGGCTTCGGGGCTAATGACTATCACAGGCTCTACCTGACCTAATGTTAGAGAAACATATATATATGTTCATTGCAAAAAAACCTTACCAAATTTGGTACAATTCTTTTCCCAGATAACAACGTAGAGAATGTTTCAACATTTATATGGTGAAATGTTGATGGAAAGTGCTCTGATAATACTGGTAAGAGGGTTGCAACAATGTGCCAGTATATTGTAGTGTATTGCAATATTTGTTTTCTCAGTTGTATTGCATTATACTGTTTTTCATAGCAATATATTGCCTCAAGATCCAAATTGATCGAATTAATGCATCGTTTGTCCCAATACTATTGCATTTCAACTAAAATTACTAAACAAGTACTGGTAAACTCACCAACTTATAAAGAGGCATGATGCAGTTGTATTATTAAAATGAGATAGTACAGAAATAATACGTGTAGTTAATGATAATTACCGTATATAGTTTTTGTTTGTCCAAATTGTTTAAAGTGTATTCATACCGGTACTTTGTCGTCATTTATATGTTAACAATATATTACATTTGCATTATATTGCATTTTCCTTTTTGCAATATGTTGCAATACAGTTTTTGCCGTATTGTTGAAGCCCCAACCGGTATTACAAATAGTTGATGTTCCTAAAACAGTAGATTTAGTCATATTGACAGATACTGTGTTCAGTGGAAGAGTTATTTATATTTTAGCATAACTAACACATCATTGTGTTCATTAACAGATTTTTCACATGACAGTTGCTTTCATAGTAATGAATCACATCACACTGATTTCTGCAAATATGTAAATAGTTTCCCTGGATCATATTGTTGTACATAAGCACGAGTTTTAATTCAGCAGTGGTACAAATGATTATTAATTTTAAGCTAAACATATTGATGGAACTGGTCATATAAGGAGGCTGATAAAGTATTCATTTAGGGAAAGATCTAGGATCAAAACAGGTACAGGGTGCTGCAAAAAAGGAGCAGTGCGGAAAGCCAAACCAGTTTGTTGACATTTTCTAATTATTTGCAAAAACCAGGAAATTTATGAGTCTAAATGCTTCTAAGTAAGGTTTTTAGCTCACCTGAGCACGTAGTGCTCAGTGAGCTATTGGTATAGGGGACCTCTCCGGCCTCGTCTATCGTCTGTCGTTTGTTGTCAAGGTGCCGTCAACAGTTTGGACCGTTATTGCGATAAAGACTACATTTTTTATTCAATCTTGACCAAAGTTGCACAGGTTGTGTATGACCATAAAATTTTGAACGAGTTCGATAATGGGCCCAAACGGACCAGAACCACCAGAGTTATTGCTCCTTTTTCATGCAAAAAAAGTGCAAAATTGCTCTTTTCCAACGTATAGACTTTATTTTCCATCCAATCTTAACCAAACTTTTCACAGTCTGTGTATGACCATCAGATCTCAGAAGACGTCAAAAATTGGCCAGATCGTGTTTCAAACAAAAGAGTTATTGACCTTTGTTTATTACAAAAATATACAAAAATGGACATTATTCAGGATAGAGAGAGACATTTTTCATTCAATCTTTACCAATCTTGCAGTTTGTCTGTTACCATGAGATTACAGTTGAAGTGTAATATAAGCAAGATCGGACCAGAAACACCAGAGTTATTGCCCTTTGTTTGTGAAAAAAAATATGCAAAAATGAACATTATACTGGATAGAGACTTCATTTTTCATCCAATCTTTACCAATCTTGCACAGTTTGTCTATGACCATAAAATTAAAGGTGAAGTAAAATAAAAGCATGATCGGACCAGAAACACCAGAGTTATTGCCCTTTGTTTGTGAAAAAATATGCAAAAATGGACATTATTCTGGATAGAGACTTCATTTTTCATCCAATCTTCACCAATCTTGTACAGTTTGTCTATGAAGTAGAAGATAAGCATAATTGGGCCAGAAACACCAGAGTTATTGCCCCTTGTGTTTCGAAAAACACATCAACAAGTTATCAATGATTGGCTTGCACACACGATTTTTGATTCAATATTGACCAAACTTACACAGTTTGTGCATGACCATAAAAATTGATTGATAAAATTTGATTTCCAACAGTTGCAAAACTTGCATGCAGTTATTTGTACATGCCACTTTGATGTCTTCAGAGCCTGCATTAACATCATTTATCATCATTGGACAGAAAATTATCAAAGAGAAAGCAAAACATGACCTTATAGCATAGCCATCGCAATTATTGCATTGCAATTAGTTTTCCAAAACTGTTTGCGAAAAAGACATCAAAATCTACTGTTTGTGCATTTTCCAGAATTGTCAATGACTTAATGAAAAAGGGTCAGGTAAGAATATTGAGAAAAATGATTTGAGAACCATTAGCAAAAAAACGCACATCCACTACCCAACTCATACTTTAGTTAGCCAATTGCACTTACAGATGTTTTAAATCAATATTGATACTACCCCCACTGTGTATTGTTCAGATACCTTAATTTTCAAACCTGTCACAACAGTATGGTCTTCATCTGTACCAGTTCTCAGGTGAGCGCTTTGGGCCATCATGGTCCTCTTGTTTATTCAGTCTTGACCAAAATTGCGCAGTTTTTGTATGACCATAAAATCTTGGACGAGTTTGATACTGGGCCCAATCGGACCAGGAACACCAAAGTTATTGCCCCTTTTTCGTGCAAAAAAAGTGCAAAAATGCTCTTTTCCAACCTTTAGACTTTATTTTCCATCCAATCTTAACCAAACTTTCACAGTTTGTGTATGACCATCAGATCTCAGCATACACCAAAAATGGGCCAGATCGTTTTTCAAACACCAGAGTTATTGCCCTTTGTTTATTAAAAAATATACAAACATCGACATTATTCAGGCTAGAGACTTCATTTTTCATCCAATCTTCACCAATCTTGCACAGTTGAAGTCGAATATAAGCAAGATCGGAAATGAAACACTAGAGTTATTGCCCTTTGTTTGTAAAAAAAGTATGCAAAAATTGACATTATTCAGAATAGATACTTCGTTTTTCATCCAATCTTCACCAATCGTGCACAGTTTGTCTATGACCATAAGATTAAAGGTGAAGTTGAATATAAGCAACATCAGGCTAGAAACACCAGAGTTAGTGTCCTTTGTTTGTGAAAAAAATATGCAAAAATTGACATTATTCAGGATAGAGACTTAATTTTTCATCCAATCTTCACGAACCGTGTACAGTTTGTCTATGAACTTAACACTACAGGTAAAGTTGAATAAACGCATGATCGGGCCAGAAACACCAGAGTTATTGCCTCTTGTATTTGGAAAAAAGCATCAACAAGTTATCAATGATTGGCTTGCACACAAGATTTTTTACTCAATGTTGACCAAGCTTACAGAGTTTGTGTATGACCATAAAAATTGATTGATAAAATTTGATTTCCAACAGTTGCAAGACTTGCATTGAGTTATTTGTACATGCAACATTGATGTCTTCAGAGCCCGCATTGACATCATTTATCATCATTGGACTGAAAATTATCAAATAAATAGCAAAACTTAACCTTATAGCACAGCCATCTCAATTATTGCATTGCAGCTAGTTCTCCAAAACTGTCTGCGAAAAAGACATCAAAATCTACTGTTTCTGCATTTTCCAGAATTGTCACTGATTTAATGAAAAGGGTCAGGTAAGAATATAGAGAAAAGTGATTTTTGAGAACCATTAGCAAAAACACCGCACATCCACTACCCAACTCGTACTTCGCCCATTGCACTAACCCATGTTTTAAATCAAATTGATCCTATCCCCGTTTGTGTATTGTTTAGATACCTTAATTTTCAAACCTGTCACAACAGTATGGTCTTCATCTGTAACAGTTCTCTTGTGAGCGCTTTAGGCCATCATGGCCCTCTTATTAAGAATAGTCTATTCAATTGCCATTGATATTCTACATTTCTGTGTTAACCAGCCCAGCGGGACAGAAGGGGGGCCAAAAAGGAGCAGAATGCAGCACACTGCTATTTTGCTCTAGATCTTTCCCTAATTCATCATTGTATGAACAGTGGAACTATCATCTACTGTGCTGTACAAACCATAAGATGATTTTGATCTAGTCTCCCAATGAAAGTTGCAATTTGTAGTTGAAATACATAAATAATTCTTGAAGATCTGATCATTTTCTCCTCTTAGCAGTTTTCATATTTGTGAGGGTTTTTTGTGTGAACATTTTATGTTTAAAAGTCAAAAGATCACATATATATGTAGACTGTAGAATAGATGTGTGTGCTTGTGTGTGGTTCTTGTCCTCTTTTTTGTATGTACATGTATTTGTGTGTGCATATGTTATTTGTGTATTTATATTACTTGGCAACATGCATACAGATGTTAAAGATAATTATGTGTCTTAACATGGCAGCAAGAATTTTTCCGTTAGTTTAGTGTTTTGTTCTCATGGAATCTACCTGGTTTTGCATTATCTTTGTAGCTAACATTCCAAGATAACAAATGGAGATCAACTATTTTTGTGTGTGTTTCTATGACAACAAAAATATTCTTTTAGGGCTGTTGCTATGTTCCGAAGGTGTCATGGAAAAGAGTCTATCTACTATTGTGACTATTGTACAATTCGGGTGGTTTATTTAATTATTAATTTGTATATATAACATCTTATATAATATGAATGTGTGTGAAATGTGATCTGAATATGTTTTGAATATGTTTCGGAAGTAAATGCATAAATAAATGTTTGCCATAACTGGTTGTTCAGTGTGGAAGCTGTGAGTTATTTATGGGTGTATTAGAAAATTGTGTCATTTTGTATATTCATACATTTTATCACTGTGAAGAATAAATTATTTTAGAATGTGTTCTTGATTCTTTACATACACCTCTAACTAAATATGGAACAACTTGATATTGATTGCATAATCAACAAAATTATTAACTATTTGGGGTTTGTGTGTGTGTGTGTGTGTGTGTGTTTTTCAATAAACAACTAAATGTTGAGAACTATTTGATAGTAACATGCCTAAAAAAAATTATTAGGAACTACTTAATAGTAAGTAGTGTAAACAACTACATTAGGAACAACTCATAATTTATATTAACTTACATAACCAACTTAATTAGGAAATACTCTACAGTAAGTTTGATAAAAAAAAAAAAAATTAAGAACAACCAATATTTGGTTGTAAACTTGGATAAACAACTAAATAAGGAACTACTTGATAGTGACTTACATAAACAAATTCTTTAGGAACTATTTTATAGTTACTTGGATAAACAAATAAATTAGGAACTACTTTTTAGTAACTTGAATAAACAACTAAGTTAGGAACTACTTGATCAAACTTGGATGAATTATGAACTTCTTGATAGTAACTTGGATAAACAACTAAATTAGGAACTACTTTATAGTAACTTGGATAATATATTAGCCTGAATTAGGAATCAATTGACTGATTGTCATGAACAACTAAATAAGAATCGAACTTCTTTATAAGGATTTGATATATATTTAATAAATAATTTGCACAAACAACTAAATTGAAAATCAGCATAAATCGTGATTTACATAAATGTCAACACTTTACTGTAATTAGCATAAACATTTTATTGACAGGGAAAATGTTTTCTGTTCAGAGAAAATATGTGGCTGAACTTTGGATTT
Organism: Congeria kusceri; assembly: GCA_027627225.1. Classification (NCBI taxonomy): domain Eukaryota; kingdom Metazoa; phylum Mollusca; class Bivalvia; order Myida; family Dreissenidae; genus Congeria; species Congeria kusceri. The sequence goes on from CM051027.1 coordinate 69,199,133, forward strand.
CAGATCAGAAAACTGAATTATGTTTACAAGAGGTAAGATTGCTTGCTGTGTCAGATTGAGGTGATCAATTCTTTAGGTACCACGTATGCTTGGGGGCTGGAATATAACTGCGTGTAACAATTCGGGTGGTTTATTTAATTTTTAATTTGTATACACAACATCTTATATAATATGAATGTGTGTAAAATGTGATCTGAATATATTTTGTATATGTTTCAGAAGTAAATGCATAAATAAATGTTTGCCATAAATGGTTGTTCAGTGTTGAACTGTGAGTTATTTATGGGTGTATTAGAAAATGGTGTCATTTTGTATATTCATACATTTTACCACTGAAGAATAAATTATTTAAGAATGTGTTCTTGATTCTTTACATACACCTCTAACTAAATATGGAACAACTTGATATTGATTGCATAATCAACAAAATTATTAACTATTTGGGGGTTTTGTGTGTGTGTGTTTTTCAATAAACAACTAAATGTTGAGAACTATTTGATAGTAATATGCATACAAACAATTATTGGGAACTACTTAATAGTAAGTAGTGTAAACAACTACATTAGGAACTACACATAATTTATATTGACTTACATAACCAACTTAATCAGGAAATACTCTACAGTAAGTTTGATATAAAAAAAAAACTAAATTAGGAACAACCAATATTTGGTTGTAACTTGGATAAACAACGAAATTATGAACTACTTCATAGTGACTTGTAGAAACAAATTCATAAGGAACTACTTTATAGTTACTTGGATAAACAACTAAGTTAGGAACTACTTGATCAAACTTGGATGAATTATGAACTTCTTGATAGTAACTTGGATAAACAACTAAATTAGGAACTACTTTATAGTAACTTGGATAATATATTATCCTCAATTAGGAATCAATTGACAGATTGTCACAAACAACTAAATAAGAATCGAACTTCTTTATAAGGATTTGATATATATTTAATAAATAATTTGCACAAACAACTAAATTGAAAATCAGCATAAATCGTGATTTACATAAATGTCGTCACTTGACTGTAATTAGCATAAACATTTTATTGACAGGGAACACGTTTTCTGTTAAGAGAAAATATGTGGCTGAACTTTTGATTTCAGATCAGAAAACTCAATTATGTTTACAAGAGGTAAGATTGCTTGCTGCAGATTGAGGTGATCAATGCTTTAGTTAACATAAATGCTTGGGGGCTGAAATATAAATGCATGTAACACTGTGTGAAAAGACCCGTTCCTGCTGATCAATCACACTCCTATATCGCTTAGTGCCAAAAAAATAGCATTTTGTCTGTTACCCTAAATACACAATGTGGTACATGTGTTGACACAATTTGTGAATATCTTTACTGTTCGGTGCAAAACAACGCCATATTTAATATGCGAATTTTGTGGTACGAATATACTTTGGTACGTATGAACATGAGCTGGGCACCAGTCATGCGCAACGAACTAAACACGAAAGCTGGGATACAGTATTGTATTTTCTATGTGTGACGTCATCTTTTACGATTTGAGGCTGCAGACTTTGGTGCTTTTATCTTTCGTTCGGTTTTTCAATCAGAGACTCACAATATGTCTGCAGATCCAATGCGAAAGGCATACAAGTATACCTGCAACATGGTTCGACCGCAGATGTACAGGTATTCGCCATTTTTGGGCGTTTTGTGGATGTAAATTCTTTTGTTTACAAAAATTGACATCTTTGGGGGCGCCAGTGGGATCGTTGGTTGAGTATCATTATAGAAAGAAACAGTATTTTCGCGTAAACATTATATATATGTATTATGAAACCAGTCTTCTTGCAGTATTCTTTTTAGTTTGGAATATGACTACTGCAGTATTACATATATTTGTTACAAATAAATTGTATATTTGACTCAATAATGCAAGGGTGACCTTCATTGAGCCCCCTTCCAAGGGTGGTTGAAAAAGATGTTCATGGTAAAGTTTAGGCAATAGGATGTGTGTGAGCCCCCTTCCAAGGGTGGTTGAAATATATGTTGATGGTAAAGTTTAGGCAATAGGATGTGTGTGCCGTAGCAAATGTGAAGTGGTCTATTAAAAGACTGTCTTGCTTTGAGCGTCTTCAGTGATTAAACTGCAGTCCAAATGAATCCATAGATTTAGCTGGACGGAAGCTGATTCTGAACTGTCCCCTGTGTAGGACCCGCAGATTACATAATACCCGTACTCACTATACCACACTGTACTATACAGGGACGTTTCACAACAGCTGAGAAGCAATTCCCGCAGCATGAAAGTTAAAAGATACATCATTCTGTGCAACCAGTCCCTGAATCAACAACCGGGACAATTATACTTTAGTGGCCTTTGAAAATACTATTGTATAACTAAGGCTAAGTGCCCAAATATATATACAGAGAGTCTGAGAGCCATGCCCCTGCAGTGCAATTTCAGAAACTTGACCGGTAAACTCAATAATTTTTGTTATAAGTTTTAATTCATATTTTGTGAAATGTTTCACATATTAACTCAATTTTGCATATCTTTGCGATTAACCACCATTCTGCAAAAATTTACCATTTTGAAAGCGGTTGTCGACAAAGTTATGACGGTGTAAGAAGTTAATATATAACACAGTTTGCAAATGAAATAAAATAAGTTATTATAACCCTATCGAGCCACAAACTGCAATAATTTATTAACAGAGAACATTGTTATTTACTAAAATTATTAAGAAATTATGAATGAAGCCTTCTGTGCATCCATCAATTTTTTGTGCAACTGGTAACCAGCTGGAAAAAGACAGGTCATGCACAGCAATATCAACGCATGTGCAAAAAGTTGTTAACATTTATACTTTCTTGAATTTGCAATGTATTGCTTAACTTCGTACTGCATTATTTCAGTGAAAAGTCCTTGATTGAGAGTGTGGTGGATTTCTTCTCTGATGTCGTTCCACAGGTACGCCATAAGCCATGTTATATATTTTTCCAACAATTCCTCACTGAGGCCAAAAAAAATATATGTGTTTCCGGCAACCCAACCCTAAAGTTTTTAGCGACGATTGATTTCCGTGAAATCCGTTTTTTGTCAGATTTGAAATAATTTTCAGTGTTTTTAGACTGAAATGTGTCTTTAAAAAGTTTTTTTTTAATCAGTCGCAACACAACCTAACCTTATTTTAAACCGTTGCCTGAAACATTTAATTTTATTATTTTGTTTGGCCTTACTAGCAAGTGGTCATTGTTCCATCTACATCAGGCATGGGAAATATTTATCTTCGCAAGTCCCAAGTGAAAAGGTACACTAACAATGTTGGTGTTCTAGATTTAAAAAAGCTGAAACACTGAATAATTATCAAGGTACAATTTAATTTTTGCAACAATTTAATTGTTGCTCAATTCCAAAATAAAAATTGGTATCTTTTTTTTTTCAAGTTTTTGAAGCTGTTTTACTTTTTAGTCTCTTGCAAGCCTAATGAACTGCATTAGCCAGTCTGCACAGGCTAATCCGAGACGACACTTTATGTTTTTATGGTATTGGCTGTTTCAAGAAAGTCTTTTATACATAAATCCACTGTAGGCGGAAAGTGTCGTCCCGGATTAGCCTGTGCGGACTGCACAGGCTAATCTGGGATGACACTTTACACATATGCATAAAGCCTGATTTTTGTCTCTGGTGTTTTAAAAATTTAAGAGTGGACTGTTTATTTTTTTCAGGCATACAGTGGAAGTCAGAAATGTGAAGACAAGGAGAAGATCCAGTGGGTGAAGTTCGAGAGCTGTGATATCAACGGTTTGTACTTTTGATCTGTTGCAGGAAACGTTTGTCGACCAATATTGACAGTATTTGGCACTTCAGGATTATTGAATGGGATAGTCACTTAATTGGTTGAAGCTGCTGATTGTATAAAGTTTTTATGATATGTGCTGGCAAAGGCTGGCATGATTGAGGATCTATTTCTGTTGATCCGTAAATCGTAAATGATATGATTCCAATGCGATTGTCGTTATTCAAAAAATAGATTTTACATGGCATAGTCCATAAAATCAAGTTAAAAAATTTATGGATGAATTTGAATCCACCGATAAGTCCAAGTTTTTACTTCCTTCGGTGACTCTTTGGAAATTAATGTCAATATCCATTAAAATAAACTTCTTCATCCAAGTAATAAATGATGCCTTGCAGCACCGATTAAACAAACAATGTAGAAGAGATCTTTTATTGTCCTGAATGGATTGTTCAAGTACATACCTGTTGTCTGTCTTTCTTCAGATGTGTCTAAGAACCCAGACATGTTTCGCTCTGACACGAAGGGTCTGCCTCTTCTGCTGATACTGGGCTACAGCAATGGAGTGCAAATCTGGCACATCACAGTAAGTGGAACGTGTCCTGTCTGTGGCATTAAATTGTTAATCACAATTCTATTTCAATCCAGTTCTTTGTCTATTTACATTGATACAAGCAAACATTAAGCTAGGCTTTAGAATTATTCTACATTTGAGGCGCGTTGTGAGAAAACTGGTCTTGATGCATGTGCGTAAAGTATCATCCCGGATTAGCCTGTTCAGTCCGCGCAGGCTAATCTGGGAAGGCACTTTACGCCTTTATGGTATTTTCTGTTTCAAGAAAGTCTCTTCTAAACATAAATCCACTGTATGCGGAAAGTGCCATCCTGGAATAGCCTCTGCGGACTGCACAGGCTAATCCGGGATGACACTACGCACATGCATTAAGACCGGTTTTCTCATGACGCGCCACATTTGTAGTAAGTGTCTTCTTCTGTTCAATAAATAATTCCCTGTGTCATTCTTGTTAATTGAGGCATACTACCTACATGGTCAATGTCTATATGTTTTAGTGTCCTGTTTGTCTTGTAGCCTTATTGTTTTCCTTATTATTTATTTTGATTGACTATTTAATAACTTAACAGCATGTAGTGTTTAATCTAAAAGGGCAAAGGGGCATGGTGCTTGACTTGGAAAAAGGACATTTTCCTGAAGTTAAAGTTCAAACCAGTTATGAAATTTTATATTACTGACTGAATCATTTTTTTCTGCTTAATGATTTTTCAAGTAAAACATGTCAATGTATTAACAGATTTTAATTTTCCAATATTTTTTGTTATTGTTAAGTTATATTATTGTTGTATTATTTATATCAGATAATTTATCTTTTCATTGTTCAAAAGTATTTCCATTGTGCAATCATACATGAAAACTTTTTAACAACTGTCAAACTAAAACTGTTTATAGGCAAGTCAAAAATATGCTTATTAAAAGTAAAATACTTCAAATAAAATACGTAAAGTTCTAACCTGGTGTTATATATCTTTTTTAACTTTTTTTGTAGAAAAAATATTTGCATTTTCACCTTTATGGTTATGTTGTTGCTGTTGATGATGGCATTGCTACTAATATTTTGATTAATGATGGAAACTAAAATCAAGATTAAAAATTTTGAAAACAAACACTGCAAATCGGATTGAAATGATGTATCCAAATATTTTTCTCCGAAATTATAGCTAGTTCTGCAATTCGTTTTTTCAAGGAGTTTTGCTTATGATTGGAAGAAATATTGTATGAACATGTATTTTTTTATATAATTAATGATTAAAGACCACATTGAGTCGGATTTATATGCATTCTGACATTTATTATTGCGTTTATTATAAAAATTACACATAAACATTAGAAATTGCATATGAAAACGATGCTGCTAAAAGCAGGCAATTTACGCTCATTTCCAAATCAAACTCCACATGTTTAATTGGATCTGGACACAACATTGTAAGCTGATTGCCCCTACAGCTCACCTTATCAGTTGGTTACAGATTAATATACCATAACGTCACAAAAGGCCCTTGTTAAGGGCAATACAGTCATTAGATAAGAGATCACTAGGTGATAATTGCCTTTGAAAAGGACAGGGTGGCGGATCAATAAAAGGGCGTGGTGCAGCGCCGCGCTGATTAGGTCTGGATAAAACACTAGCATTGTACACGTATGTTGTATTACAGTAACATATCAGTAGTGATAATGTACAAGTTAATATTGAATAAAAACCAGCTAGTGTAAGGTTGCTTGTCAACCATTTGCCATCAGCTGAATTTTACATATTCCAATCAAATGTCTTATCAGCTGGTTGCAGTTTGCTGTCAGTATGTACCAGCTGGGTATTAGGACTGTTCTCTATCCATGGTCATGTACACTGCCGGTACATGTACCTACAGTTTTCCCTCTGTTTCAGACTAACGGGGAGGCTCAGGAGGTCCTGTCCCTCCGTCAGGGTCCCGTAAGGATCTGCAGGGTGCTGCCCAACCCAGAGCCAGGTAGGGGTCTCCAGGGGGGCTCGACTCGGGTCTCTCAGGCTTATGAGATAGTTCTAGCATGAGTTTATACAAACAACACTTAAATTAAAAAAATTACTTACTTATACAAAACAAAAAGATATAATAACAAAATTAAGTCATTAGATCGAAATGCAACATTTTTGAGTCTTCTATACATTTTACATATTAAGAGCTCTAACGTGTTTATAAGGTGTTATTAAGGATTTATTTAATCAAAACACACACAGAGGTAATGTATTTATGATTATATTGGTAGCTCACTTACGCTGTGTTTGTCCATCTTGCAGTGCTTGGTTACACAGATGGGTTCAGCTCCAAGCGCCCACTCATTGTGCTGTGCGACTCGTCCAGGTAATCTCCCCTTAGTCTTGGTTCTTGCTTTTTAAACTCCTCACAGTGGTTGCATCCCCTAGAATTGCCATAGTAATTAATTAATATTACAACATTTCATTATTTTGTATAATATATATATATATATATATATATATTCAGAAATTCATGTCCATTACTATTTTTATTAGCTCACCTGAGCACGAAGTGCTCGGTGAGCTATTGGTATAGGGGACCTCACCAGCGTTGTCTATCATCCGTCGTCAGTATGCTGTCAACAGTTTGGAACGTTATTTCGATAAAAAACTACATTTTTAGCTCACCTGAGCACAAAGTGCTCATGGTGAGCTTTTGTGATTGCCCGTTGTCCGTCGTCCATGCGTGCATTCGTCTTCAACTTTTCATTCAAACAACATCTCCTCCTAAACCACATGGCAGATTTTTACCAAACTTCACAGGAATGATCATTGGGTGACCCTCTTTCAAAGTTGTTCAAATTATTACGGTCCGCTGGAATAGATGGAAAAAGGGTTTACATGGTTTATATAGAATATATGGCAAAATGACTTTAAAAATCTTCTGAAACCGAAAGGCCCAGAGGTTTTATATTTGGTTTGTAACATCCTACAGTGGTCCTTTACAATGTTTGTTCAAATTATGCCCCTGGGGTCAAAACGGGCCACACACGGGGGTCACTTTGTTTATATAGAATATATAGCAATATGACCTTAAAAATCTTCTCCTCTCAAACCACAAGGCCCAGAGGCTTCATATTTGGTATGGTCCTCTACAAAGATTGTTCAAATTATGCCCCTGGGTTCAAAACTTGCCACGCCCTGGGGGTCACATGATTTATATAGAATATATAGCAAAATGTCTTAAATCTTCTCTGAAACCGCAAGGCCCAGAGGTTTTATATTTAGTATGTAATAAGTTATAGTGGTCCTCTACAAATATTATTCACTTTATGCCCCTAGGGTCAAAACTGGCCACGCCCCGGGGGTCACATGATTTATATACACTTAAATAGCAAAATGACTTTAAAAATCTCCTCAGAAACGGCAATGCCCAGAGGTTTCTAATTTGGTATGTAACATGGTATTGTGGTCCTCTACAAAGATGTTCAAATTATGCCCCTGAGGTAAAAACTGGCCACGCCCTGGGGGTCACATGGTTTATATAAACGTAAATAGCAAAAATTTCTTTAAAAATCTTATACTGAAATCGCAAGGCCCTTAGGTTTGGTATTTGGTATGTAACATCCTATAGTGGTCCTCTTTAAAGATTTTTCAAACTATGCCCCATGCATCAACACTGACCACATCCCAGGGGTCACATGGTTTATATAAACTTAAATAGCAAAATGACTTTAAAAATCCTCTCCTCTGAAACTGCAAGGCCCAGAGGTTTCATATTTGGTATGTGTATGTGGTGCTCTACAAATTATGCCACTGGGGTCAAAACTGGTCACGCCCAGGGGGTCACATGGTTTATATAGACTTAAATAGCAAAATGACTTTAAAATCCTCTTCTCTGGAACGGCAAGGCCCACAGCTTTCCTATATGTAGTATGTAACATTGCATAGTGGTCCTCTCCAAAGATTGTTCAAATTATGCCCCTGGGGTCAAATCTGGCGTCACCCCAAGGAGTCATATGGTTTATATAGACTTCAATAGCAGAATGACTTGAAAAAGCTTAACCTGAAACCGCAAAGCCCAGAGGTTTGTTAAGATTGTTCAAATTTTGCCCCTGGGATAAATATAAGCCACACCTCAGAGATACAAATTCTAACTGGGTTACAAGGTCTAAGGTGAGCATCTGAGGGCCCTCAGGGCCCTCTTGTTTATTCAGTCTTGACCTAACTTGCACAGTTTGTGTATGACCATAAAGTCTCTTATGGGATTGTTATTGGGTCAGATCACACCAGTAACACCAGAGTTATTGCCCCTTTTTCGTGCAAAAATGCTCTTTTCCAACATATAGACTTTATTTTCCATCCAATCTTAACCAAACTTTCACAGTTTGTGTATGACCATCAGATCTTAGCATGCGCCAAAAATGGGCCAGATCGTGTTTAAAACATCAGAGCTATTGCCCTTTGTTTATTAAAAAAATATACAAAAGTAGACATAATTCGGGATAGAGACTTCATTTCTCATCCAATCTTCACCAATCTTGCGCAGTTTGTCTATGACCATAAGATTAAAGGTGAAGTTGAATATAAGCAAGATCAGACCAGAAACACCAGAGTTATTGCCCTTTGTTTGTGAAAAAATATGCAAAAATGAATATGATTCAGGATAGAGACTTCATTTTTCATCCAATCTTCACCAATCATGTACAGTTTGTCTATGAATGTAATACTACAGGTGAAGTCAAATAAAAGCATGATCAGGCCAGAAACACCAGAGTTATTGCCTCTTGTGTTTGGAAAAAAACATCAAGAAGTTATCAATGATTCATCATTGGCTTGCACACATGATTTGTTATTAAATGTTGACCAAACTTACACAGTTACTGTATGACCATAAAAATTGATTGATAAAATTTAATTTCCAACAGTTGCAAGACTTACATGCAGTTATTTGTACATGCAACATTGATGTATTCAGAGCCTGCATTAATATCATTTATCATCATTGGACTGAAAATTATCAAATAAAAAGCAAAACTTGACCTTATAGCACAGCCATCGCAATTATTGCATTGCAGCTAGTTCTCCGAAACTGTCTGCGAAAAAGACATCAAAATCTGCTGTTTCTGCATTTTCCAGAATTGTCACTGATTTAATGAAAAAGGGTCAGGTAAGAATATTGAGAAAAATGATTTGAGAACCATTAGCAAAAACACTGCACTCCCACTACCCAACTCGTACTTCGCCCATTGCACTAACCCACGTTTTAAATCAAATTGATCCTATCCCCCTTTGTGTATTGTTCAGATATCTTAATTTTCAAACCTGTCACAACAGTATGGTCTTCATCTGTAGCAGTTCTCAGGTGAGCGCTTTGGGCCGTCATGGCCCTCTTGTTTAAAAAATAGTATTAGACATGAATTTCTGAACATCTTGATCATATGGCTTTATTTGGAGGAATAATAGTTTTTCTTCTTTGGAAATATTTGCAGAATTGTTTATGAACATTTTGTTCAGTTAGTTTACCTGAAGCTAGTGAATGTGTTGATGTTATTTATTTCATAAACATATAGAGGATAATTCTTGATTTCGGTGTAAGATCGTATTTTATTTCATGAGTGTTTGTAGAAAATCATATTTTCACAAGTGGCGCAGCCACGAGTGAAAATATTCATTTTCTATGATCTTACACTGAAATCAACAAATTTTCTTTTTATTTTATGCTTTTGGACAATAAATTAATAAAATCGTGCGAGATAAGCTAAGACGTTACAAGTTCGTGTATTCTGATTACAAAAATGTGCCATATTTTGTGAGTCGTTGTCGCTAAATTATAATTTTGTTAAATTTTATAATGTGTTTTATGTAAACACATGTAAACACATGCATGTATATACTGTACATGTATATAAATTTGTCAAGGGTTGTAAACCACTACTTGTAGATCGATGCTATTTATGGAAAAATAGTCTGTTTTATGTTATATTTTCACTGCAGTGAAAATATAAAATCTTATATAAAATCTTATATTTTCACTGCTCGAACAATAAATTGAATATTCACCAATAAAATTCGATATTTCACTGAAAAGCATATAATAAATAGATTTATTTCATCAATATATAGCAATATTTATCAGAATGCACAATCAGACATACATTTGTCAGTGCTCTGCTTCAGTGCGGGTCAGCCATACTGCGGTATCAAGTTTGTTTCTCTTCGGACCGGGGACGAAGTGCACAGTGTCAGCTTCAAGACCCTGCCTGTACAGAACATCGAGTGCAACAAGAGGTGGGCCCCCTGTACTATGTATCTCTATACTATCCTCAAGTCCTTCATCATACATGGCACTTACTTAGTTGAGGCATGTCCTGGGAAAACCCGGCTTAATGCACGTGCGTAAAGCGTCGTCCCGGATTAGCGTGTGCAGTCTGCACGGGCTAATCCGGGACAGCACTTTCCACTTTTATGTTTTTTTCTGTTTTAAGAAAGTTTTTTCTAAAAGAAAATGCACTTAATCAGGGACGCCACTTAACGCATATGCATTAAGCCAGGTTTTCCCACCACACCCCTCATTTGTTTTAGTTCTTTACATTATGATGTTTGACGTGATAACTACTTGTCGTTAAATGGTGTATTCTGCTCGCAAAAGTAGTAATTTAATGACTCGTTTTAACTGAAAAATTTTAATAATCAAGAATTGTCACATTTTCATGCTTCAGAGTGACTATGAAGTTTTATCCAGTGTTCCTTTTAAATAATTTTTAGATAATTTATTCAGCAAATAATACTAGTAATAATAGGCTGCTGTGGCGTAATGTATATGGTGTCCGCCTAGCGATCAGGAGGTCCTGGATATGATCCCCACTCTGGCAGCGTACTCAAGATCTCCCCCAAAGACCCCAAGTACTGGTTCTACCCAGGAAACAGACTCAAGAGTGTCTCAATAAGCCTTAGGCTTTCAATGCAATCCAGCTTAAATAAATAGGTTTGAACTAATAATAATAATACTACAGGTTTCTGGTGACAGTGTTCCTGGAGAAGGTCTGTGTGTACGAGGCCTGTACCTTCAAAAAGCTGTTCTGGATAACCAGTGAGTGGCTGTCACATCCAGTCATGTACAGACACAATAATAGAGAATTTGTGATGTCTGCACAGTGCTGGCGCTGTTCTTGCTTGTGAAAATTTAATTGGGGTAATACATGTATTAAGAGCATGTATTATAAAATAACATGTCATAGAATAATATAGTGATAGACCTATGTGTTCTTTATGGGAACCTAATTAGTCCCATACTGGTGTATCACCGAAGGGGACTATAGGTTTGCCCTCCGTCCGTCCTTCCGTCCATCCGTCCGCAAAATATTGTTCCTGCTATCACTCAAAATGTACTAAAGATACTTCGATGAAACTTTGTGTACATATAAACGGCAATGTGAGTATTAGGCACGACCTTTTATTTTTTACCAGAGGTCAAAGGTCACGTGACTGTTACTAAAAATAGAAATAAACTACATGTATGTTCGTCCGCAAAATTTTGTTCAGCGATAACTCAAAAAGTACTGAAGATACTTCGATGAAACTTGGTATACATATAAACGGCAATGTGAGCATTAGGCACGACCTTTTATTTTTTACCAGAGGTAAAAAGTCACGTGACTGTTACTAAAATAGAAATAAACTACAACAAACTGGATCCTGCGATAACTCAAAAAGTACTACTGAAGATATTTCGATGAAACTTGGTATACATAGAAACGGCAATGTGAGGATTATGCAGGACCTTTTATTTTTCACCGGACTTGAGGGGACTATAGGTTTGCCCTCCGTCCATCCGTCTGTCAGTTTCTCAGTCCGCAAAATATTGTTCCTGCGATAACTCAAAAAGTACTGAAGATACTTTGATGAAACTTGGTATACATATACACGGCAATGTGAGTATTAGGCTCGACCTTTCATTTTTTACCAGAGGTCAAAGGTCATGTAACTGTTACTAAAAATAGAAATAAACTAAAACAAACTGGATCCTGCGATAACTTAAAAAGTACTGAAGATATTTCGATGAAACTTGGTATACATATAAACAGCAATGTGAGGATTATGCAGGACCTTTTATTTTTCACCAGAGGTCAAAGGTCACGTGACTGTTAATAAAAAAAGGAATAAGCTAAATACTGTTATAATTCGAAAAGTACATAAGATATGACCATGGAACTTGGTACAAAGATTGAACTATAGGTTTGCCATCTGTCTATATGTCTCTCTATCTGTTTGTCCATATGTTTGTCTGTCCGTCCCCAAAACCTGGTTCCTGCAATAACTCAAAAAGTACTGAACTTATTTCGATGAAACTGGGTATACATATAAACGGCAATGTGAGGATTATGCACAACCTTTTTTTTTCACCAGAGGTCAAAGGTCACGTGACTGTTTCTTAAAATAGAAATAAACTAAATACTGTAATAATTCGAAATGGACATAAGACATGACCATGAAACTTGGAACAGAGATTAAACTAAAGGTTTGCCATCTGTCTGTGTGTCGTTCTGTTCCCAAACCTGGATCCTGTGATAACTCGGAAAGTACTGAAGACACTTTGATGAAACCTTGTATACGTAGCAAGAGCAATGTGAAAATTATGCAAATGGGATTTGAATATGAATTGTACATCTACAGATAAAGGGCGATTTGACGGTATTGCACAATGTTTAATAAGTAGGGGTTTTCACCGGTAGGGGACTCCTGTATTGGTTGCAATACTATCAAAGCCTTGTTTATAAAGACCTTATTTACTTGAAATTATATTAACTGTGCAAGTCTCATCTCTCATGTGAACCTTGGGTTATATGAGAGGAAACTGTGGCAGGACAACATGATCTCAGAATACATGCATGTTAATAATCTGACCCTGGGTACTGTCAGGAAATCTATATAATAAGCCATTTTCTTTTGATTGTGTAAAAATACATGCATTTTGAAATATTTATCCCAGAAAATGTGAAGATATTTCTAGTTTACAAATATTTTCAGAAATTGTTCGCACCATAGGCTATTTAGGCAACTACAAATGCTAACATAAATGTTTGTGAATATAGACCAACTGTCATGTTTGATTCCCTGTAGGCTGCTACCCCTGCCCTGGTCTCAACGCCAACCCGATAGCGCTCAGCACCCGCTGGCTGGCGTACGCAGACAAACGACTTGTTGCCATGCACCAGTCCTGTGGGGGGATGTCGGGAGATGGGGCACAGTCATACGCTGCTACCGTCATCAGCGCGGCAAAGGTGGGCACAATTTTTGTTCTCAAATGTTGAATATGTTTAGTACTTTTATGTGCATTATTTGGTTTATTGACTAATGTCAGTTGAGAATGAAAACACCAAAATTCACTATTAGGTGTACGCTGATTACTTCGAGATTGGACAAACATTTGTCATGGGTTTTTTTTTCACACCAAATGAGGAAAAATGGGAAATATACAAATTTCAAGTGATTAGGAAAATGGTTTGTTAACAGGTCTTTAACAGTTACTTTCTGGTTTCAGAATATGTAATTTAAATACCTTGGATCAATTGACAGATTGCTATTGGATTTATATCCATGTCTACTTTGGTAAATCTATGACAAATGCCATTTCATCCCTTGAAAGCCAGAAGGGGCCATCAGCTTATGTGCAAAGTAGGCTGATAGTCCTTTCTGGCTTTCAATTGGCGATGTATGGTATAACATTTTTTACAAGAAATCGCCATCAAACAATAAAGTCCGAGCTTTCTAAATGGCTAACTGCATGGACAATCAAGTCCCATCAAGTGGTCAATTACATATCTATTAACTAATGAAGCAGTTTGTGTTGTGCTACTCCAGGGAGCATTTAAGGGTCTGTCCATGTTCGGGGAGGCCATGGTGAGCTCAGTGACTGGCAGCAAGCCCAGTGCACCCAAGAGAGACCCAGTGCACCTCGACAATGGGAACCGCCCGGGCATCGTCTCTGTCATAGACATACAGAACATTCATAATGACCATGTAAGCTGGTGTTATCTTGATGTATTAAAACATGTTTAGGGTTGTACTATGTTTGCAAATTGATGACTGATATTTTCATTCTATTTATAGAAACAAATCCTCGGTAGCTGTTTTTTTATGTACAAAAATTAAAGTGTGCCATTAATAATTAATAGATACATGTATATTTTTTATTTTGTTCTTCTATATACAGTAAATTTTCTTTACCATGAACATCAATATCTCAGATACCTACAAAAGCAAAAGCCATTTCAAAATGTCCCGAAAAATTGTTTACTGCTATATATAAAATTACCTGAGCACTACTTTAATAGTAACTATTAATTAATTCTTAGTAAAAGAACCTTTAAAACATGAGAAATATGATATCTCGAGCATTTTCATCTTCCCAATACAACCTTAAGTTTAAAGATATACATGTACAGTGTCAACTAGAATTGTTTGGGTATTTAAATTGGTATGGTCACCGTCACAAGATTTTGTTGTTGCAGCAGACTGCCAAACGTTAAAGAATCACAGCATTGTGTTAACATTTGATTGAATTGTTTGCCTCTGTTTCCAGTTCAATGTGACAGAAGACAATGAGGGTGACGGACTGCTCGCCCACTTCCACGCCCACGCTAACGAGCCTGTGGCCCACCTGGCCTTTAACCCTACGGGTACCCTGCTGGTGACCGCATGCAAGCTGGGCCACAACTTCCACGTGTTCCGCTTGATGGCACACCCCGTAAGCTCCGCCCTGGGTGCCATCCACCACCTGTACACCTTGCACAGGGGGGACACCACCGCCAAGGTATGTTCAGATGTCTTCTTTCTTTGTTGTTTATAAGGGTGGCCACTAACTTCAGAAAACAGGGAAAAATGTTTTTTAAAAAAATTCCTGCAGAGAAAAACCAAGGACATATTTAAAAAATCTGGTAAAATTCAGGGAATTTTAACTAAAAGTTAAAGAAAAGTGTGAAGTTAAAATGTGAAATATAGAGTCCTACAAATATTAACACATTTTGGACAAAAAAATAATATAAATATCCAATTTTTTGTGTAGAACAGTAAACTGGTTTAAATATGGCTAGAATGGGAGATTTGAGTTCCTATATTTGTATGCATTATATTCAATATGCACTACTTGTACCAGTAACTGACCATAAATGTCAGGAAAGTTCACATTACAATCAAGGAAAATCAGGGAATTGTCAGGAAATTTAACTATTTTATATACGAGGTGTGTCCGATGAATACGCGTAAATACATTAATAAAATCTTTAACATACATCAGACTATGTTTATATTGACATGATTAAAACATACAATTATAATTTATATACACACACAAATGGCTAAATTTGATCAGCAGTATTTCGATCACAATAAGAAATCAACATAGTATTACATCAGCGGGGCAGTTTGCATCTATAACAACATCAAAATGACATTAACATCATTCCGATATGAGATAAGCAAAATTACACAGGTACAGTACTTTTTCATGTCGTTGAATTCAATCGTCAAAAACACGAGCATACCATTCAGCCTGGAAAGTACGCACCACTGAGTTCACATGGTTGACCAGTTCCTGCCGCGATGCGTGCCGTGTACTGCGGAGCTCTTTCTTCAGGGCTTGGAAGACCGCGAAGTCCATAGGGGCGGTGTCAGGTGTATACGGCGAGTGAGGCAAACGTTTGAAACCATGAAATCTATGTCCAGCAGTGTGGACCTTGAGACTTGCGGTGGGGCGTTATCTTGGTGTAGTATTACACTCTCAATCTCGGTTTCAGGACGCTTCTTGCGGATTGCCCTCGTGAGATCACGTCGGAGCACCTGTACAAATTAAACGAACGAATAAAGAATTGTTTCTAACACATTTTAAAGTAAGTTGCAGGTTATAATTCATATTATTGTTCAGTGAGCTACTAAATAATAAATTTAAATGTTAACAGGATAGAACAAGTACCTTCGAGTAATACTCGCTGTTGATCGTCTGGCCTTGTGGTACGGTGTGGACATGCAGCATGCCAAATCTGTCCATAAACATGATGAACATGGTTTGCGCTGCTGACTTGGCGACCCGCGCCTTCTGTGGAGTTGGAGATGCTGCCCGCTTCCAAATCGTGCTCTCGCGTTTCTTCTCGGGATCGAACCAGTTCACCATGGTCTCGTCAAGAGTCACGATGCGGTTAAGAAATTAAACACCCTGCTTCCTGTATCGACGCAAGAAGTTTTGAGAAGCCCTGACACGATTCGCCATATTGTTATCGGTTAGAAGCTGAGGTACCCAACGTGCCGCTACTTTCCTCATACCGAGCGTATCAGCAAGCACGGTATGCACGGTGGTCTTGCTGATTCCCACGATGGTTGAAATATCTGAATGCTTGCACGTCAGTCTTTCTCAATAGCGTCCTGAATCGCCACAATGATGTTGCTGTTCACATTCTTCGGGCGACCTGGTCGCTCTTCCTCCGTCGTGCTTGTTATTCCTTGAGCTAATAGTCCGTGCCACTTGTTAATAGTTGTCATGTTTACATGTTCTTTCCCTGTGGCTTCTGTTAGCATTTTCGCCTTCGCATGCGGTGATTTTTTCAAAGTCACACAAAGTTTTATAATTGTCCGCTGTTCGATAGTGTCAAAAGACGTCATTTTTTGTTAGAAACAAAACTGCAGTTGGTTTACAAAACATGTAATAAAAAACAAACGCACCAACGTATGACGTCAAGATTTACACACGATTACGTACAGTGCGAACATCATATTTTCGCGCAATTGTCGTGCATAACAAGTTCCGATCAAGGAAGTTATACAGTTTGGAAGACGGACTATATATGACACGATACTGCTCAATATTTGACTTGCGGCAGGATACGCTAATAGTACATTATAAAATTACTGTAATATTTTTAATAAAAGCGCTGTTGTTTTGATTTTTCCAGAGACAATTAAGTTAAAGTTACTCTATACCACAGTAAGATATTTTTCCGTTATAAACGTGTTTTAAAAATATTTAACTATTACTTGTATTTTTCGGACACACCTCGTATTTATATAAAGTGATCCACGGTAATTGCATACACTTTTGTTTATAAAACGCTGCATAACATTGTCACAGTCATACATTTTCAAAAGAACGCTTATGCACTAAACTTGACAGCGGGTAAGTTGGTGATAACTGAAAATACAATTCTAAATTGACCATTTCTTAATATTTTAGGCACAAAAAAATATTTTCTCCAAAACGTACAATTCTACGAATTTAAGTGCTGAATAAATAGTCATTTTCGGGAAATCCATGAAATGTTGTGCCATCGAAAATGAATGAGGCGTGTCGTGAGAAAACCCGTCTTAATGCATGTGCATAAAGTTTCGTCCCGGATTAACCTGTGCAGTCCGCACAGGCTAATCCAGGACGGCACTTTCCGCTTTTATGGTATTTTCTGTTTCAAGGAAGTCTCTTCTAAACATAAATCCACTGTAGGCGGAAAGTGCCGTCTTGGATTAGCCTGTGCGGACTGCACAGGCTAATCTGGGACGACACTTTACGCACATGCATTAAGACCGGTTTTCCCACGACGCGCCTCAAATGAATTCACATTATATAGCCTTGTCAACTTTCAAAGCATGCTAGTTTGTCTTTCTTCCCTGTATAAATAATGTTGGTATCATTTTCCGTGTGTAGTTTTTGCTTGTCATTGGAAAATGCGGGAAGTGTGAATTCAGTGTGATTTCTGTGCATTTGCAGGTGATTGATGTCAGTTTCACACACGACAGTCGCTGGGTGACAGTGAGCTCACATCGTGGGACCACCCATCTCTTCCCTATCACACCATATGGAGGTAGGGATTCTCTCTATATAATACACTGAACAGTGCTATTAATTGTATCATTTATCATTCCATTACATGTGCATTCAAACAGAGCCGGGCCGGTTAGCTCAGTTGGTAGAGCGCTGGACAGTCAATAGGGGTTCGTGAGTTTAAGCCCCATCCGGGCAACAGAACTTGTGCGGATATTGGTCATGAAATAATTTTGAAGGCCACTCTCCCCCGTACCTCTGATTCAAGTAGGGCAGTTGTCATTTACTGGCATAAGTATGTGCACTTGGTACTGGTAAACCGCCCAAGTCGGCTAAGTTTGTCCAGGAAAAGTGTGAGTATGTTAAATGACGGTCATTATATGACACGGCTAAAAATTCAAGCAAACAAACAAGCATTCAACTGTTAACTTAGAAATATGCAAGAACATGTCTATATTATTTCAAGTCATTTTTTTTTCAATTAATCATTCACTTACTGTTTTATTTCCAGTTTATATTTCAAAACAAATAACACCTGAATTAATTTATTTTTTTTAATCCTCAGACAATCGTCAATATAAAGTCATTCAGTTTGTAGCTGTTATTTCATAATTACTTGGTAAAGAAAACAAGAATGTGAGCTTTCATTCTGAATGCTAGGAATAGAATTTAGTTTTTCTGTAAGTTACTTCTCCAGTACGATTGCTAACTGCTCAAATAATATTTTAAAAATTCATATCGCCTTCCTTGCTCTTTGATTGTCTTACTGCATGAATTATTGCAAGCCTGACTGCATTTCAAGAATACCTGTTTCAGGTCCAGTGAATATCCGCACACACGGCAAGCCGCACGTGGTGAATCGTGCCAGCAAGTTCCGCATGAGTGCTGGCCTGGACGACCTTGACCCCTCACACGTGGACAGACACTCACCTGTCCTCTCCACCAGTCCTAGTTCCTCAGGTAATATCAACGGTTAGCTGGTTTTGTTCCAGGCTTCATGGATAAACTAACACTTTGTCGGTTGATTACATAAAAGCTTTGCATTGCATTTGTTAATATTTTAAGTTCAGACTAAGTTTGAGATTGAGATTTTTCATAGCCTTTGGGCCTGGTATATAACGAATATATGGTGTTATATAACTTTTAAATTGTCTTCATTGTGCCAATCATTAAAATATTGGGCATTATGAAATTGATAAGTGTCTTCTATCCAGTTGTTTTGAGATACCTGCTTTTCTTAAAATATATCATTTGTACATTAGGGCACTAAAATATTTTTTTGCTTTTCTTTCTGAAAAAAAAAACAATTTTAGGAGGGTTGCATATACATTTTGTTCTAAAAAAATGGACTGATTTAAAAATGTGTGTCAATTTAATCAACATTGACAAATATTTAAGTTTAATACATTGCTAAGCATTTTTTAGTATGAAATTTCTAAAATTAATATGTTTCTGCTGCACACAGTTCAGTACGACCGCTACCCGACGCTTATCCAGCAGAACACCCTGAACAACAACATGGGGAACCCGCGCCTGCCGCCATACCCCCACCCCATCACCATTCAGCCCGCCTACCAGATCAAACAGCCCCTGAACGTGGTGTTGAACCCCGCCAGCAAGAACCAGAGCCCCAGCCACAGCCCAACGGGGCTCGATAATGTGTACTGCGTCTGTGCAAAGTTCTGCACACCCAGGCTGTGTGTGGTTGGTTCTCCGAAACCCGATCTTGAGAGAAGTAAATATTGTAAAAATCATCTTTAGCAATGTCTGTCACCTCAGGCATAAAATACGTATCGTGGGAAAACCGGGCTTAATGCACAGACGTAAAGTGTCGTTCCAGATCAGCCTTTGTAGTGCGCATAGGCTAATCCAGGACAAGTCTTTCCGATTTTATGGTATTTTCTGTTTCAAGGAAGTCTCTTCTAAACATAAATCCACTGTAGGCGAAAAGTGCCTTCCTGGATTAGCCTATGCTAACTGCACATGCTGATCCGGGATGACACTTTAAGCACATGCATTAAGCCCGGCTTTCCCACGACATGCCTCATAATTATTTTATTGAGATTTAGGGAAGAGTAAACAATTCTCTGAATAGCGCATTTTTATTCGACATCATGTCATATTTTAACCATGATTAGTGATACAGGTATTTTCTGTTTCAAGGAAGACTCTTCTAAACATAAATCCACTGTAGGCGGAAAGTGCCGTCCTGGATTAGCCTGTGCTAACTGCACATGCTGATCCGGGATGACACTTTAAGCACATGCATTAAGCCCGGCTTTCCCACGACATGCCTCATAATTATTTTATTGAGATTTAGGGAAGAGTAAACAATACTCTGAATAGCGCATTTTTATTCCACATCATGTCATATTTTAACCATGATTAGTGATACATGTATTTTAATCACATTGGCAAGTATGTTGTATTGTACTGGATAACCTGATAACCTCTGTTAATCCACAGGTTATTTAAATTATCTAGATATTATAGCATTTTAATAGATACAGGCATATAATTATGGTGTTTGTATGATGAAAATAATTGTATAGTTAAAAAGTACTACATTTTTCATATGAAATTTACTTTTTTGAAACAAATTTACAAAATTAAATTGCTTAATATTAAAATTAGCTTTTAAAAACTAGTGTCTTAGGCAGCATCAGACTGAAATTCCAAACAAAAATCATTCTCAAATTCTACAATTGACCGATCCGGGTTTTGCCACGGATAGTTTAAACTCCTCAGATATTGTAAAAGGATTAATTTCCATTCATCAAAAATCACAAACATAACCACATTCTCATTTGAATATCACAAACATTATGCATGTGCTTTATTGTACGAAATATTTAAACCGCTAAACACATGATATCCAAGTGCGATGATTGGATAGTATTGCAGATTAATTTAAATATGATTGACGTTTGTAGAAGCGTCTATTGTCATTCAGGCTGTGGCTTCTTTAAAATAATGGAGCTGCGAGTGGCAGGAAATGTAGCCAAATTTACCCTACAGGTGATTTGAATACTGAGGCTTCTGTAACAAACAACAACACAGCCAAAGAAAAATTGCCATTCTGTTGTCAGATGCGGGTAAGCGCCCGGTGGACTCGCTTTTCGTGATGGCCCAGTCCGGGACGCTGGTGGAGTACATGCTGGAGCCCCGAGCCCGCACTGTGGGAGACAAGGTCACCGAGGACTGTATGCTGGAGCTAGGGGTGGGGGGTCGCATGCAGTGGAACCTGCAAAGGTGGGTGGCAAGGAGATGGCATTCTGAATTTTAATTTTTGGTAAAATATATATGACGCGCGTCTTGGGAAAACCGGTCTTAATGCATGTGCGTAAATCGTCGTCCCGGATTAGCCTGTGCAGTCCGCACAGGCTAATCCGGGATGGCACTTTCCGCTTTTATGGTATTTTCTGTTTCAATGAAGTGTCTTCTAACCATAAATCCACTTTAGGCGGAAAGTGTTGTCCCGGATTAGCCTGTGCAGACTGCACAGGCTAATCTGGGAAGACACTTTACGCACATGCATTAAGTCCGGTTTTCCCACCACGCGCCACATATTATTTAAACGATTTAAACCCTTATAGAAACATACATTTGCTATGTGATATGAAGATTTAAAAAAATAATAACAAAAATTATGTGATTTTTTTCAAGAAAAAACGTTATTCCGAAAATAAAATATGTTTGATATTCCGCTCAGTTGAGCTACAAGATCAAGATCAGCAAAGACTGATCCTGATCCTGTAATTGATCCTTTGTGAACACAGGGCCTGGTGTGCTTCAGATATCTCAAACTTTTATCTTTGATATCTCAAATTTTTCAGTTATTTCGAAGATGCTTTAAATGCATGGCAACTTCAAGACAAGTTCAGCTGTATGTGTTAATATGGAAAAGAAACATTATCAAAAATGCTTTATTATGAATGCAAGTTGAAAACATATTATGCATGTATCTGTCACATTGAAAAACAATTATCAAATTTGGCACACAAGTAAATTAACAGATAAGCTTTTGGCATATTAAAAATGATTTTTGTAAAACACCATTTACCCTTGTTTTAAAATAAAATATTTTGTTGTCTGCTAGAAAATTCAAATTTGCCTGGAAAAGATAATCCCACCCACAAAACGGTCATGAACTTGACACAGCCAGTAGAAAGCTGCTGACTCCGTGCAGTGTTTACATCCTGGGTCTCATATGATAGATGCCATAAGAAAGTTGCAGTTTTCACTGCTGTCTTATTCAAACACATGTCTCTGTTTACAAACTGACTGCTCTTATCAGCAATCACTGTTTTATAAGCTCAGCCCACTCTCCGAATGTAGGTTAATTGCTTTACGACCACAAAATCAGAGAAGTGGACCCCCAGCCTTTAATTGGCATTTGTGATAAATCTACAAACTGTTACTCTGGCAGCTTCAATTAAGAGATAAAAAGAGCATTAAGTACCTTAAATATTACTTAAAATATATGACAATGCACGGGTAAATGGATTTATTTCAGATATTGGTAACATTTAAATGCTAAATTTATGAAATTTTGTTGGGACTTCAATTCATGGTTAGGTCTACCCATGAAATCCACAAAAATTCGTACCCCACGAATAATAATAATGGTTTTACAGTAACATGTTAAATACATTTTTAAGTGACAGTTATGAGAACTGATGACTGTTTTGTAGCTAGTTACACCAAATATTTGCAGATTACAAATATGCATAGTTATTTCTTAATCTGGTGAAGTAGATCTATCAAGCTTGTTAATAAAAATTATTTTTTCTTTATATCTCAGGTTGAAAAACTCTCAAGAGCTTCGACCGCCATTGCCTAGCAACAGTCCGCTGATGCTGGCACACGAAGCTGTGGTATCTCAGGTGCCCACTGCGCCAGGTTGGTTTTCAGATGCATTTGTGTTGATGGCTGTGACAAGACTGCTTCAGTTAGTTTAAACCTATTGATTTTAGCTCGATTGCATCGAAAGCCTGTGGCTTATAAAGACACTCTCAGGTCCGTTTCCTGGGTAGAACCAGTACTTGGTGTCTTTGGGGGAGATCTTGAGAACGCTCCCATAGTGGGGATCGAACCCTGGACCTCCCAATAGCTAGGCGGACACCATATCCACTATGCCACCGCGACCTTACTGCTTTACTGCTTTAACTCCTGATAGGTTCATTAGGGAAAGTTATAGGAAAAAAAAGGTACAGGGTGCTGCTAAAAAGGAGCAGTGTGGAAATTTGGACCAGTTTCTTGTCATATTCTAATAATTTGCTCCAAGGTTTTTATGAGCCTAATTCAGGTTTTTAAGCATAGTCTATTCATTTGGCATTAAATATTTCCAAAAAAATATTTAGATTTTTAAAAGATATTCAACATTTCTGTGTTGATCAGCCCAGAGGGGCAGCAGAGGGAACCAAAAAGGAGCAGGGTGACCCTGCAGCACCCTGCTATTTCGCTATACATCCTTCCATTTTTCATGTATGTATTTCTTAATATTGCCCTGAGTCATGTGGGTCATTCTCATCTGTATTTATTCGTGTTTGATTATTATCTCAAACATAGGTTGGATAGCAAGTGAAAACCTTATAAGTGTCGTCAAAGATCTTAGTAAATGTTGGCAACAGTATCTCTCACTACTAACTTACATGAAGGTCAGTAATTATTATACAACCTGACTAGATTTATATCACCCCAACTACTTCTGGACTAACCATGCCATTGAAAAGAAATATGTTTACTTAAATTAAATAATGAGGAATGTCGTGGAAAAACCGGGCTAAATGCACATGCTAAAGTGTCGTCCAGGATTAGCCTGTGCAGTCTGCACACGCTGATCTGGAATGACACTTTCCACTTTTATGGTATTTTCTGTTGCAAGAAAGTCTGTTCTAAACATAAATCCACTGTAGGCGGAAGTGCCATCCGGGATCAGCGTGTGCAGACTGCACAGGCTGATCTGGGACAACACTTTACGCACGTGCATTAAGCCCGGTTTTCCCATGGCACGCCTCATGTTATCTATTCTTTGTACGATCTGTCAGTACTTGTGCCATTCTGTGTTTGCTGATTTCAGACCTGTATGACCTGTCTGTAGTTGTTCCATTCTGTAGTTGCTCATTTCAGACCTGTGTGACCTGTATGTAGTTGTTCCATTCTGTAGTTGCAGATTTCAGACCTGTATGACCTGTATGTAGTTGTTCCATTCTGTAGTTGCTCATTTCAGACCTGTATGACCTGTCTGTAGTTGTTCCATTCTGTAGTTGCTCATTTCAGACCTGTGTGACCTGTATGTAGTTGTTCCATTCTGTAGTTGCAGATTTCAGACCTGTATGACCTGTATGTAGTTGTTCCATTCTGTAGTTGCAGATTTCAGACCTGTATGACCTGTCTGTAGTTGTTCCATTCTGTAGTTGCAGATTTCAGACCTGTATGACCTGTCTGTAGTTGTTCCATTCTGTAGTTGCAGATTTCAGACCTGTATGACCTGTCTGTAGTTGTTCCATTCTGTAGTTGCAGATTTCAGACCTGTATGACCTGTATGTAGTTGTTCCATTCTGTAGTTGCAGATTTCAGACCTGTATGACCTGTATGTAGTTGTTCCATTCTGTAGTTGCAGATTTCAGACCTGTATGATCTGTTTGAGTTCTTCCATTCTGTAGTTGCAGATTTCAGACCTGTATGACCTGTCTGTAGTTGTTCCATTCTGTAGTTGCAGATTTCAGACCTGTATGACCTGTCTGTAGTTGTCCCATTCTGTAGTTGCAGATTTCAGACCTGTATGACCTGTCTGTAGTTCTATCATTCTGTGGTTGCTGATTTCATACCTGTATGACCTGTCTGTAGTTGTCCCATTCTGTAGTTGCAGATTTCAGACCTGTATGACCTGTCTGTAGTTCTATCATTCTGTGGTTGCAGATTTCAGACCTGTATGACCTGTCTGTAGTTGTCCCATTCTGTAGTTGCAGATTTCAGACCTGTATGACATGTCTGTAGTTCTATAATTTTGTGGTTGCAGATTTCAGACCTGTATGACCTGTCTGTAGTTCTATCATTCTGTGGTTGCTGATTTCAGACCTGTATGACCTGTCTGTAGTTGTCCCATTCTGTAGTTGCAGATTTCAGACCTGTATGACCTGTCTGTAGTTGTCCCATTCTGTAGTTGCAGATTTCAGACCTGTATGACCTGTCTGTAGTTCTAACATTCTGTGGTTGCAGATTTCAGACCTGTATGACCTGTCTGTAGTTCTATCATTCTGGGTTTCTGATTTCAGACCTGTATGACCACTCTGTAGTTGTACCATTCTGTAGTTGCAGATTTCAGACCTGTATGACCTGTCTGTAGTTCTAACATTCTGTGGTTGCAGATTTCAGACCTGTATGACCTGTCTGTAGTTCTATCATTCTGTGGTTGCTGATTTCAGACCTATATGACCTGCCAGGGCTGACCCGTCATGACTCCCGTGACAGCCTCTCCTCCGACCACAGTGCCAAGGATGACCTAGATGAGACGTGGGTCTCCCAGGTGAGCAGGGCTAGTGATTGCCCACAGTCCTAGCAGGACATTTTTTTATTGATCATTGTTTATCGGCTAATAAACAATAGTTTGGAGTTCTGATGTGTAGGAATTAATAACTGTGCACCAGAACAACAAAGAGATGTATATTTAACAATGTACAGATAAACAAAGACAAATTATTTCAATTGTAACATGATTTGACCAATAAAATCTGCAATTACAAGACCTCCATTTCATCTTGACATGCATCATTGTTCCTACAGTGATTACAGTTCATTGATGTAATTTCACTGCTACATCACTGTGAAATTCATTGATAAAAACTGAATGAATGACGTCAGTTTTGGAGCTATTTCTTCACATTGTTTATATAAGATTAAAAAAACGTTTAAAAAAATCTTTATCTATATAAAAATCTTTAAAAAATCTTTATCTATATAAAAATCTATGTGAGTCATGTTAAAATCTCGTTTTTATCCTGTTTTTACTATTTGCAATAAGGGAGTGGAAGTAACTGCTTGACACACAGTCCTGGTCGGCTAGTCTTATTTTTATCAAATGTTTCTACATTATGGGTAACCTAATAAAAAAATATATTTTTCACTTTCATCCTTATCAGATGTACATTTCTATTTGGTTTTAAAGCTTATAACACTTCATTTTTTTTATGCCCCTGGCGTCTTGATGCGGAAGGCATATAGTGATTGTCCTGTCCGTCCGTCCATCCGTGACAAGGTTAGGTAGATTTTACCGTTTAGTCTAGCACCAACACCGCTTACTACAACACTTAGATACTTACACAGTTGTTGTTTATGACCATGCAATACCCAGCCATATCACCAAACCGCACTTTAACCTTGACCTAATGTGCACTTAGAATAATTCAAATGGACTGTTTCATGCTTAACTAGATTTTACCGTTTCGTCTAGTACCAAAACTGCCTGCTACAACACTTTCATACTTACACAGTTGTTGCTAATGACCATCCCCAACCCACCCATATCAACCAACCCCACTTTGACCTTGACGTAATTTTGACTTATAATAATTCAAAAGTGCCATTTCTTTGTTAACTAGATTTTACCGTTTCCTCAACTACCAACACCGCTTATTACAACACTTGGATATTTACATAGTTGTTACTTATTATCGTTCCCAATCCACCCATATCACCAAACCTCACTTTGACCTTGACCTCGACTTTATTTGGACTAAGAAATGGGCTATCCAGCACTGACCAGGGGCATGTGTGTTAATCAAACACAGAATCTTATTGTTTTTTTATCTTTCCCCTTACATAGTGGGTAGATAGACATATTGATTTTGTGCTGGAAAGATGTATGTATGTCTTTCTGTTTGGATGGATGTCTGGATGGATGGCATGGACTGGTGAATAAAAAGTTTGTCAGCGCTTGTTCTCCGTAACCCATGGTCGGATTTTGGCGAAACTCCATAGGATTAAGCAGTACCAAGTTTAGTTGATATTGATGGCATGTCGGAGAAAAGCTGGCAGAGTTATGGACCTTCGAAAAGTTTGTCACCTAAGAGACCTTGTCTGCACTTGTTCTCCGTAACCCATGGCTTGATTTTGACGAAACTTCACAGGATTGATCAGTACCAAGTCTTGTTGTGTATATCTTCCGCATGCCGTGGTCAGCAGATTTTGGGCAGAGTTATGGTCCTTTGAAGTTTTTCACATAACGGACCTTGTCTGTGCGTGCTTTCCATAACCACAGGCTGGACGAAACTTCACAAGATTGATCAGTACCAAGTGGAGTTGTGCATTTTGGGTGGGGTTTTGTCCCACAAGTCCTTATAAATAACTACTGTTTAGTATTGTTTTTAGCTCACCTGAGCACGAAGTAAGCCATTGGTATATGGGACCTCTCCGGCGGCGTCCGTTGTCCATCGTCCGTCGTACGTATGCCGTCAACAATTTGGACCGTTATTGCGATGAAGACTACATTTTTTATTCAATCTTGACCTAACTTGCACTGTTTGTGTTTGACCATAAAATCTCGGATAGGGTTGTTATTGGTTCAGATCACACCTGTAACAGTAGAGTTATTGCTCCTTTTTCATGCCGAAAAAGTGCAAAAATGCCCTTTTCCAACATATAGACTTTATTTTCCATCCAATCTTAACCAAACTTTCACAGTTTGTGTATGACCATCAGATCTCAGCACACACCAAAAACGGTGTTTCAAACACCAGAGTTATTGACCTTTGTTTATTAAAAAAAATACAAAAATGGACATTATTCAAGATAGAGACTTCATTTTTCATCCAATCTTCTCCAATCTTGCACAGTTTGTCTATTACCATGAGATTTCAATTGAAGTCAAATATTAGCAAGATTGGACAAGAAACACCAGAGTTATTGCCCTTTGTGAAAAAAATATGCAAAAATGGACATTATTCAGGATAGAGACTTCATTTTTCATCCAATCTTCACCAATCTTGCACAGTTTGTCTATGAACGTAAGACCACAGGTGAAGTCGAATATAAGCATGATCGGGCCAGAAATACCAGAGTTATTGGCCCTTGTGTTTGGAAAAAAACATCAACAAGCTATCAATGATTGGCTTGCACACACGATTTTTTATTAAATGTTGACCAAACTTACACAGTTCGCACATGACCATAACAATTGATTGATAAAATTTGATTTCCAACAGTTGCAAGACTTGCATGCAGTTATTTGTACATGCAACATTGATGTCTTCAGAGCCTGCATTGACATCATTTATCAACATTGGACAGAAAATTATCAGAGAAAAGCAAAACTTTACCTTATAGCACAGCCATCGCAATTATCGCATTGCAACAAGTTCTCCAAAACTGTTTGCAAAAAGACATCATAATCTGTTTCTGCATTTTCCAGAATTGTCAATGACTTAATGAAAAAGAGTCAGGTAAGAATATCGAGAAAAACGATTATAGAACCATAAGCAAAAATTATGCATATCCACTACCCAACTTATACTTTAGTTAACCCATTGCACTAACCGATGTTTTAAATCAAAATTGATCATATCCCCCTCTGCGTATTGTTCAGATACCTTAATCTGTACCAGATGAGCACTTTGGTCCATCTTGGCCCTTTTGTTCTAATGAATACAGTCCAGCAGTTGTTTTATTCTTTTTACAGGTAACTAGTGAAAACTGTTAATAGGACCGTTTTGACAATTATAACAATTTATTATGAATTCCCTAAATGACATAGATGCCATTAAATTAATGAAGTAAATAAGTGTAAGCTGATACACTGCCAAATGCTACAATGACTCCATACTAGACTATTATATGTTTTATAACTGGCTAATCATGTGTTAAATAGAGCAAAGTCACCTAATTTCGAAAGTTTAAGATGAAAGTATAAATATTTTTTATTTTAGACGTATGTCTCCTAACTTTAAACTGTCATACGAAAAAACTGCATTTTCCCGCGCTTTTTGAATACTGTCTACTATATTCAGATGCTATATAGATACGTTATGACGTTTGAATAAATGTGTATTAAGAGTCTGAATTTTGACAGGCTGTTCCTTATTTTGACACCCCAAAACGTTTCAAAAAAATAACACAAACATGCAGCTTTAGGGACGTTAGCAAAAATTTAGTAGATAGATTATTCTAACATGATACTGATTATTTTTTCTATAGACAAAGAACAAAATTATCGTTGTTAATCTACCCATAAACAACACAAGAAGTTTAGATTCTGAGCGGAGCATATTAAAAAGTAGTTCCACTTACAATTGCAAAAATATATGGCAAGTCATGTTAGAATGGAAATAATTTTTGCATTATCATTGTTTATCAGCCAATAAACAACTCGTTGTCGTTCTGATGCGCGGCTATTAAACAACTCGAGCTAAGGCCCTGGTGCTTTAATTCCTACACATCAGAACTCCGAAGCGTTGTTTATTGGCCGATTATAAACCATAAATCAAAAATTATTTCTTAAATATAGAGCAAAATTTACTAGTATAATTATGAACACGTCAAAAAAACGAACAAAAACATAAGCAGTCATTTGCTGTGTCCATCAATTTCATCCAAGTTATGACCAAAATTCACGGTGAAACGGATAATTTGCCAATTGATCAGCCGGAATTTAAAACAATACTGCATCTCCTGTGCACGTGATATGGATGCATGATATGGTCGTGGACACGCCCTACAGCTGATCACTCATGCACCGCACCCTCGTCAGATCCACACCCAGGACAGGACCTCTCCTCGTTCAGATCATCGTCTGATTCCATCAACTGTGGTGTCTCGTTGCAGTCGAACTCTGAGGACGAATCTTGCCTCTTTCTTTTAGCTTCTCTGGCAGCGGTCTTTTCTTGTTGCCTTTTTCTCTTTGTTTCCTCCCTGAGTGCCTTCTTCCTCTCTTTCTCTTCAATCTTTTACATTTTCTTCTCATTTCTTTTCTCTTTTGTTTAGCCTCTTCGTCAGCCCGTTGTTTATCCTATTTGTCTTCAAGAGTTTGATGGCCTCTTTTGCAGAGAGTGATTTCAGAAGCTTCTTGCGGATTCTGTTAGGCTGCTTCTTTCTAACTTCAGGTACTTTTAGCAAGGAAAAGGCTGGCAAAACTGTTTGATCTCTGGTCTGCTTAACGTAAGTGATTGGCCTTACCCCTGAAGGCACATCGCCAGATACGACTGTATCTTCACAGCGCCCCTGCCTGCTTTCAATGGCCTTCCAATGTTTTTAGTTGGAGTCGCTTCCTTCAAGGTCTCGTGATTCGGTACCGATTCTTCTCCATTAGAAGAACTCTCGTTAGGGGTTGTTATTGATGGTGCACTCCCTGTATCGTGTTCATGCTCGTTCTCAGCGTTGTTTGGAGAGGTGACGGCTTTGTTGTTCACGGTCATTCCCGTGTCACTGGAAGTGGCAAGTCCACAATTTAATATTTCAGTGATATGAACCCGTAACATGTTGAAATATTTTCTATTCCTAATTTCGACACCCTTACTAACAATGACAAAAAGGTCACAAATATGGCTGAAATTATTCAAACACGAGAAACACTAGTGGTTCTTTAATTCTTAAAAAATATTCATTCCAATTCATGTAAAAATAGTAAAAAAATCATACCTCAGCGTTGGTATGTCTCTTACAGCTCTGCATAAGGGGCGGAATCACGTTCAAACACAAAAATGTTGGTGGTACTTAACCTTGGGTAAGATACAAAACATAAGCGTTTTGGTGACAAGTAATTTTGCTGACGTCAGAATATGTGTGACGTCACATTTTAGCTTAAGATATTGATATTTGAGAACTAAATTATTGCACTCAGGGAGATTATTGTCGAAACCTGTCGAAATAACGGACATGTCAAGATTAAGTGACTTTGCTCTATTAATGCAACTGGTTTGATTGTGCCTTGTGTTTTACGCAAGCCAGGGAAGGTTTCTTTTTAGGGTAACAAATTGCCACCTTAGGATTACAAGGGCCTATCTGCTTTTTTAACTTTAAGGTTAGATAGGCCCTTGTAATCCTTAGGTATCAAAATATTGAGTTTTGATCCATTACTCATGAAGGTTGAGATCATCACACACGTTGGTCCGCACCGTCGCCTGTGGATGGGTCCGCAGTTCTCGTTCAAGATGTACCAGGAAAACACCACCGTCCTGTCATCCCACTCGTCCGCTCTCCTGTCCCAGAGCCCCGAGTCCAACATGGTTGCCATGGATATGGCTGGAGATGAGGGGGACCTCGAGAGTCTCAAGTGAGTGGTTTGCATCTAATGACAGGGTTTCCCCTGGCCTAAAAAAAGTCTTTAGCCAAATTTACCATACTTGTTTGAAATAAACTTTATTTTAGCTATTTTATAAGGTTTTATAAAGGAAAACATTGTAGCTAAGAGTGAACCCTGAATGGGAATTGATCAATATTTAGTTTGACATAATTTTTTATTAAGGCATAAAAGTAACATTTTGATTTTTATTATAATTTTGTCCAGATTTGTAAAAGACTGTTATCATGAGGTATTGTTTGAGTTTTAATTTCGATTTGTTTACCTAAATGTGTTTGGTCAATAAGTTACTTCTCTTGAGTAAAACTTACGCAATTAATAATTGTTATGTATAGCTCAAACAGCTGTAATTTTATTCAGAATGTAACATGGAGTACAATTGCTTAAATATGAGTTCAAAGCAGCAGTCTGCATTACTAATTAGGGCCTCGCAAATTTTTTGTCCGTCTGTCTGTCCGTCCTTCCACATTTGTCATGTTTTTCTTTCAATACTTCAAAACTGTTTCAGCTATTAATTTGAAACTTCATTGTTGGATAGATCTCATTAAGGAGAAGTGCAGTGCACATGAACCATTACTCTGCACTTCATGGTTCTGGAGTTATTGCCCTTTGTTAATTTTTTATACTTCGTTTTTGCCTGGAGCATAACTCTTAGACTAAAGGAGGTATTAACTTGAAACTTCATAGGTGGATAGATCTCATTGAGGAGAAGTACAATGCACAAGAACCGTTACTCTGCACTTCATAATTCTGGAGTTATTGCCCTTTGTTAATTTTTCATTTTCAGGCGGAGTCAACTTTTAGTTTAAGCTCTCTAACTTGAGAACGAATTGAAATATTTTAATGAAATTTCGTCCATAGATACCTTATATCGAGACCTGGCTCGGGATTACATAGGGGGTGGATGGGGTCACTGTCAAGGTCGCCGTTACAAAAAATAGGAAAACGGTTTCCGCTCAATAACTCCAGAACGAATTGAGCTATTGTAATTCAACTTCATACATAGATACCTTTTACCAAGACATCGCTTGGGATTGCATAGGGGGTGGGTGGGGTCAAGGTCACCATTACTTAAATTAGAAAAACGGATCCTCGCCTTCAAACATGCTATCATTCTAGGCCCGCTGCCACTCCTGTGACAAAACTCTAGTTACTGTACTTTCTAGATTAGAAGCAACCCATGACAACACTTATGTTTTCTGTTGCTAGGTTACAGCCGACCCGCTCCAACCCTGTCTCTATGCCCAATGTCCGGCCAGCATACCGGGGTCCATTAGGGAGTGAAAACAGCTCCTCCCCCGGGCAGGGGGCTGGCCACCCCCTCATGATTGAAGCAGGTATGTAGCAGCAAACATCACTGACTATCATCCATTCTGAAAACAATCCTATGTTCAATAGGCAAAGAGAACATTTAAAATGGACATTAGCCTTCCGTCTTTTCTATTTTACAAGAAGCATGTTTAGGCTAAAAAAATTAAGGAATTGTTTCTCAGGCACTTTTTCCAAAAAATCAGGAGGGAGGGCGAATTTTTTTTTTTTTTAAGTATTTTTTTTCTCCTACTCTTTTCTATTGGCACTATGTAATGGCTTATTAAAACAAACAAATACACATTTAAGACAATTTTAGGTTTTGATAACAACATAACCACCCCTTTTTATAAAATTCTAAATATAGATTTATTAATCACAAACGGTCATTTATTCAAGCTGACGTAAATAGGCAATCAACTTGAATGTTCATAATTAACATAAGTGCATCCAAATTGATATACCATCAGCATAAAAGTACTTCTATTTATAGAATTTAACTTTTCGTAATTCATATTTTTAGAACTGTCAAAAATAGAAATTATTTTTGCAATAAATCAGTAATTTTTGGAAAGAAAAATCAACACTTGTCAATGCAGCTGGCGCTTTCGGTTGTTTCCAGAGGACTTATATTGACACAGATTTTCTTTAAAAAATATGGAATGCTATTACACAAGCAAAAGCATCTATGAAACAAAAGTTTTAATCAACAAATAGACAATATTTATAAAGGTTCCCAATTGAATATGACTTTTTTTTCAAAATTTACACAGTATTTCACAATTTGTGTATATTCGATTAATATAATTAAATCAGACAGGAAGAAAGTTACTGGAAATACCGAAATCTCCACCGGGCTACGCTTCTTCCGCTATGTTAAAATGCAGATTCATTTAATTTTAAGCCGCTGTCCAGGGGATCTAATTCAATACACCATAATTTTAGTAATAGTTCTTATGAACATTGATGGTGTTTATTCGTCCAAAATCTGTTTCTTATATACAAAAGGCATTGTTCAGAGGCATTGTTCAAAGGCGTTTGGTACGAACGGAATATTATATAAATATTTACTTCCTTGAGGGTGACAGTGCGTCTTGTCAACCCGAAGCAACACTGTTGACCAAGGTTTTTGCCGAGGTCGACATTGTTTGTCGAGGGTTGACGAGATGCACTGTCACCCTCAAAGAAGACAATATTTATTTTATTTTACCGAACAATCCCGTATCATTTGCGTACCGTGCGACATAGCGGTAGCGGGTGACATTGCCGGGCGACATATCAAATTGTTGCCCGCTGCAGTTTATATGCATTATAGAGAGAAATGATCAAGTGAGGTATAATAAACTATATTATTATACCTCACTTGATTATTTCTCTATATAATGCATATACACTGCAGCGGGCAATAATTTGATATGTTGCCCGGCAATGTCGCCCGCTACCGCTATGTCACCCGGTACGCAAATGATACAGGATTGTTCGGTATTATAAAATAAATATTGACTTCCTTGAGGGTGACAGTGCACCTCATCATCCCTCCACATACACTGTCGACCTTGGCTAAAGCCTCGGTCGACAGTGTTGCCTCGGGTTGACAGGACGCACTGTCACCCTCAAGGAAAGTCAATATTTATATAATGTGCATGATGGTTTAGTCTTCACCAGTTATCGCATTTAGAAAATAGATGATACACAGTTACCAAAATGTTAATAATTCCAGGCTGTCAACCAAGTTGCATAGAAAATATAGGTAAAATATAGGAATATTTTCACCAAAAATATAGGACTTTTTGCTGATTTTTTTGGACAAAATATAGGAATTGTGTAGTAAAAATACTTCATTAAAATGAAAATATGGGATCATATTCTAGCCTGATAATTCTTTCAGCTTGTGTTTTAATGAAAAAATTATTTGCTTAATATGTTCATGCTAATCAACTGGCCACTGAGACATGTATGCTATTACCTAACAATAATCTGAGAACTGAAGTTTGTAGCGAGCGAGAAGAAAATCAACATATAGGTTCTTGATATACTGTTCACGAACCAATTTCAGAGCGTGAATGACCATATTTCGCAAAAAATATAGGAAAAAATATTCAATATAGAAAAATATAGGAAATCTAGGAGGTTTTTATAAAAATATAGGATTTCTTTCCAAAATATAGGAAAATATAGGAATATAGGAATTGGTTGACAGCCTGTAATTCACAGATTTCAATGCATAGTTTTTGTATTTTGTTCGGTAACTTGCCCATTAGAAACACTTTCTGCAAAGTTTTATTTTTATAAACATATTTCTGGACTGCTCCTTTAAAACCTGGGCATGATCTTCAACAAATAGTAAATAAAAATTTGTTGGCAAGAAATCAAATTTGTGGCAGGCATAAAAAAAATGTTGCCGCGTTGCCTGAGAAACAAATCATTAACTTTTTTTAGCCTTATTTATACATAATAAATACATGTATAGGTATAATATATTTTAGGAAATAATATTTTTTTGTTTTAATGAAAACCATGTTATATATTTCTTATCTCGTCTACATGTAACTTACTGGGATGTCATGAATATAATGGAAGACACATTAATTTCATGGTATTGGTATGTTTTATGAATTCAGTAAAGGATCTCCAAGTTTATGTTACAATAGTTCAGCTATGCACTGAATTAAGTATGAGAACTTGATGCTAAAGAAACAGCTTAAGAAACGAATTGCATGTACTTTAGTTGTATTTACTTTTGTATTAACATAAATTGCACCCATAGTACCCCAAAATTTTATAGATTTTTTGCTCAATAATTACCTGGTGCCATATGCAGGTAAACACAATGTTTGTTCAAGGTTTTCTTTACTATAATGCACTTATCATGATTTACATATTCACAATTATGACAGCTAAGTTGTAATTAAGATTTGCTGATGAACATTGCAGGCAGTTTTGACCAGTCCCCTTTCCTGCTGGACGTGTACAGCAACTGGACAGAGTCCACTGTTGCTAAGCAACCGAGGTGCAGTATTGACCTGGAGGAAGACTGTCTAAAGGAGATAGCCGACGCCATGGTGGAGTCACCAATCAAAGATGTGGAGAAACTCTCCTTGAGGCAGCAAGGTGAGCGGGTTTTTGGGGGGCTTTCTTATACACATATCTCTGTCACTATATCTCTTATTTAAGGTGCTTATAGTATTTTGCTTATCATTTTGTTGCAATGATTTTGGTCTAAGTTATTGGGTGTAAGTATTAATTAATTTGCTTATAAGTATGTAATTGTATATTATTGGTTGGTAGTGGTACAAGGGGTTATTGTGCATGCAATGATGGTGATAGTCTTGTAATCCATTCCAGTAGCTTGTCCCATTCCTTAACATCCCATCATTTGATTCCTTAACCATTTCACCCATGATATCTGATCAAGACAGTGTGCACATCACTTACTTACAGGAAAAGTGAGTCTGACGACATTATTCAGCTTGAAAGTGTGTAAAAATAATTTTAAAACCATACCAGCTAACATAGTCCACACAGCATCAATAAAAAAGGATACTAAAGTCTCAAGATTCAGAAATAAGATTTCACAAAGCACAACTAACCAAATCTTAAGTCTTAATGCTAATAAATTCAGTTTCCCTCACAACATGCAGCTTTCCACTACATATAATCCTGTACCCATATACGGGCCTCACACTAACCTTTATTTGACACTAGAAACTGCAAGATCAAGGGTTAGGAGGGAAGAGGCCAGCCAAGGAACTGCTAGAAATTCAGAAGAAACAGCAGAGTCAGTGAAAACAAGGCAGCAGTGTGAAAAACCTGATTTGAGCAAGAATGATGCAGTGAAAGCACAAGTGAAACCAAAGCTAAGTGGAACTGAGTTGTGTGATAAACAAGTTACAAATAAGTGTGATAGCATTTCTTCTGATAATGGAATTTCTAAAGCAAACAAATCCAAAAAGCCTATGCAGCATGCTGTTGATGATATTGTAGATGTTGAACTTAGCAATAAAATCAAATGTTTACCTGTATTAGATAATGAAAAGGGTAAGGAATCCAAATCCACAGAGAAGTTGGTGACACATCTTGACCAATGTGATTCTGTTAGTGTTATTTCAAGCAATAAATCAAGAAAAGAGAATAAAGATAAAACTGACAAATCCGGTATCCAAATGCCATTTGAAATTCCAAAGAATATGCCAAGTGATGTAACGGTCACTAAAGCAAATTCTAGCCAAAAGTCTGATACAAATAAAGGTGATAAAGCTAGTAGCCATATTCCAAGTGAAGTGCCAAAGAATATGCCAAATGATGCAACAGTCACCAAACCAAATCCAATCCGAAAGTCAGCTGCTGGCAATGGGAAAGGTAAGGGGAAGCGTAAAGCCAAAAAGTCATCAGAATTAGCCAACAAAGCTGAAAATCCAACAGAGGAGAGTTTAATGGAATCAACAATTGAAATCCTTGATGACACAAATACAGTTACAGATGACACCATACCAGCTGATTCTTATCAGACCACTGCCAATAATAGTGTTCAGGCTGCTGCCAATTCTGTAGAAACAGACCTTGCCATGGAACAAAATGATGATATTCCTGTTCTACGTACCAACGCTGATGAAAGTAATGCGGCTTCTGTTTGGAAGGAAGTTACGTGTGAAACCAGTCAGTTGGAACATGAAATCAAGAATGAAGAACAGCCCATGAGGCCAAATGATAATCAGTCTTGTGTTGAGCCACAAACAGATACTCCTTCAATGACTGATGATGATAAAAATGGATCTGAACCTCAAATTAAATCACAGCTAAACATGTGGAGAGAGACCAAGAACAGTAAACAAAGTAGAGAAAAAAACAAGAGAAATAGTACTGCTGAACTTGTATCCGATATAATAGATAAAGATCGAACCCAAGCCAGTGTAACTGTTATTGATGGTTCTGTAGCAGCTAAAACAAAAACTGAATCTGTTGTCAGTTTAAGTGCGCCAAGTACTAGCAATGAAGTTAAACATGACACTAGTCAGCTGAACCATAATTTTGTTACCAAAAATGAACAACAGCCGAATATGCCAAATGATGATCAACCTGGTGTTGAGACACAAATAATTAACTCTTCAGTCACAACTGAAGATGAAAATGCACCTGAACCTCAAACTGAATTACCGCATGTGTGGAGAGAAAACAAGAACAGTAAGCAAGGTAGAAAGAAAAACAAGCAAATTCCAAGTCCTGAACTTAAACCAGATCAACATGCTAAAAAAGAAACCTCAGCAAGTAAAAATGTTTCAGGGGGTTCTGCAGCAGTGGGGATTGCACTTGAAATGGTTGAAAAGCCTTTTACAGGACCTTTGAATGAAGATAACGGAAATATGTCTGGAAACATTAAATCTGATCTTGTAAAGAAGTCGGATGCAATTTTAGACGAGACCGAAAAAGACAACAAAGATGTGCATTGTGCACCAATCGGTAAGCAACTAGAATTGGGCATGCAGCTTGCAACAAAAGATTCTAAACAAAATGTGTCCAGAAATGAATACGATGTTAAACCTGATATTTTAGAAGAATGTTTGGAACAACTGCCTAGTAAAGATGAGGCTTTCAACAAAGTAAGCAACAAAAAGAGTAAGAAAAATGAACCAACTTCCAAGAAGCAAAGTGCCAGTCAAGTAATGGAAGAAAAGTCTGAAATGGATGGGGCTAGTAATTCTCTGAAAGAAGAGCAAAATGACACAGCTGATCAGGTGGAAACTGAAGAAAAGGAAGCCACGGCGGAAGTATGTCATGATCTTAAAACGCAGTGTGTGTCTAGTTACAAACAAGTATTTAATCAAGGAATAACCAAAACCGATGTAATAGAAACAACCAACAGTGAAAACAAGTTGAAAGGCTCTTCAAGTGCGGACAATTTTTCTCCTGTTGACCGCAAAAAAGGAAAAACAGAGACTAATACTGCCAACAATCCGGATGTAGGAGTAAAGGGTGAGTTTTCTTCTGAAAGTACAACCATTTCCGATACGAAAATTACTGAAGATTTTTCGAAGATGCAAATAACGTCTGAAAATACAGCATGCAATATTTTGTCATCTGACACCAATTTGTCAACAATCGCTCTGAAAGCTGATGAAAGTTTTGAACAAGTTAGCCACAAAAAGGGACAAAAGCCAACAAAGATACATGATGTGGAAATACACTCACGTGTTAAAAGTTCAACCATTTGCAAATCATTAGGAGAAAATGTAGACAATAAGCTTACTGAAAACAAACCAAAGACTAAAGCAAGTTTGGTGTATGGTGAAAGAGCAGTTGATACACAAACAGCTGTTGTATCTTGTGAAACAGAAGAGACAGGGGATAGTGAAGGAAATGGTGCATTTGCTGTTATGAAGGAACATAAAGGAAATAAAAAGAATAATGGCAGAAAGTCAAATAATATTGAGAGAGACAATACTGATCTAGTTCAACAAACCTCCAACGTTGAGAGCAGTTCTATACGAGATGCGAAAGGAAAGGATGTTAGTAAAACCAGTACTCGAGACCTAACAGTGGCTGGAGCTGCAGGACAGGAAGTCAGTGAAGACCAGTGTCTAGATATTGGTGCTAAAGATGGTGATTTAAGTACAAAAGAAGAGGACATAAAACTGGTAATTAAAGAAAACAAGGCATGTGAATCCCAAAACTTAACAATCAACTCTTCAAGTTGCACAATACCCCAATCAACAACCGTTGACACGAGAGAGGAAGGAAATGCATATGAACAAGGGACATCTGAAATATCAATTAATGTTGATGGTAGATACCAAAATGAAAAAGAAAAACAGGATAATGAGTTTGCAACACAGAAAAAGAAGTCTAGAAGAAAAAGCAAAGAAGTTAACCAGACAGATCATATGGATTCATGCAGGAATGCTGATGGTGAAAATAGAAGCTTACAACAAAACAAGACTGATGAGCTATTGGCTAATGCTGATGTAAAAAGTGAAATTCCAAAACAAAACAAACCTTATGATCCGTTTGCTAATGATGACAGAGAGATCACACCCTTGCAGCATAATGGCGCATATGGAAATGTTGACAGAGACATTGAAACCTTAAAACAGAGCACAACTGATTTGAATCGTGAAGATAACTTGGAGCCACGTCGTTTAAACGAGAGACATTTGATTAATCGAAATAGTAGTTCTCCTGAAAGAGATATGTCTGACATTATGGAAAAGGAGGAGGACTTTGAAGAAGCTAGAGAAAGCAGTAAAAGTAATGATTCTGAGGGCGAATCGAGGTACGAAACGGCCGAAGACGATCCATCTGTTTGGGAAAAGACAGGATTGTATCAGTCCTTCAACAGCGACAGTCTTACCAATCTGAAATACACATTGTCGGAAGAATGTGCAGAAACGAACCATGATGAAAGAAAATTGTTTGATGATATAGACACTGAGTCATGCATTGAAAGTGACCTTTCTAGGTTAACTCTTGTTTCCAAATCAGGAATAAGTTCGGATGAAAAAGATCTTTCTGATGAGAAAACGGACGTAATAGAAATGGACAGTAAAACTTTACCACAGAGCGTTGAAAACAAGATGTATGTAAATGAGGGATCTTCTGAGTCTTCAGGCAGTTCCAATCGGAGTTCAGAGGAAAAAGAGCTTGCTCCAAATTTTGAACCTACGAACACTGCTAAAAACAAAAAGAAGAAAAGGAAGACCAGAAAATAGGAGCGCAGACCAGCGTATTCCCCAGCTCACAATTTAGTCATTGAAGAGAATTTTATTGAACATAACCTTATTATGCCAAAATGTGTTCCTTCGAGGAAAGTTTTAATTTTAACAACGATAAAATGTTCAGTATATTTTGTACCACATTGAATTCCCTAACCAATCTAGTGCAGTGTATAATGCTTTGTGGTGGTCTCCCTGTTACCTGTGTAGTAGATTGATTTTGTGATATTTTCGTTGTTTCTGTTATTCCTTAGTGTTTGTCAAACTATAAGGTCGATTTCCTGTGTATCGTTATTCTTTACATATATGGTCTTTCTGGAAACATGTTAGACTTTATAAAATATCAACCAACTGATAATTTAATGATATGAATTTCGATGTATTCTGGGAATGGCGTTCATTTATTGTATTCTCATTACTAAGTATTGCATTTGTTCAGTCCACAGCATTAAGAACGTAAAACGATGTATGAATAGGCTTGTCTTACATGTTTTGCAACTGTACATATTGTTTAACGGACGGACGGAACATTTACTATTGAAGTGGCGGCTAAAATAGTGAGGTTTTGGCGTAAGAATATTTATGTCAGCACTTTTGGCCTAGAGAATAGTTCAATGCAAATCCTTCATGTTACAACTACTTATGTTGGAAGATCTAATTATTTAGAACTGCTTTAATTTATGAGACTTATTTTAAGTTTGATTTACAAGTACAATGTATTTATTATTTTACCAATTTTTGTTACCAACTATGACAGACATTTACAGTGTGGGTGCAAGTTGATGTATTCTTGTGCATGTCTCGGTTTTTAGCTTTAAATTCAATTTGGAGTGTCTCTGTGTTTGCTGTTGTTCTGTCCTGGTTTATTATTTGAATTTTGCAATAAATTGTTTTTATACATAATCTATCATTATTTATTTTAGTTTCGAATTATACATTAGATCTTACATAATTGTACATATGATTGGTGCATATTATAACTCTATGCATTATTTTTGTCCGAATGTATTTCACGGGTTCTTTACACCTGTTTTATAAATAATCTGTATTGCACTGCCGTTGTGTAGCGTGGAAAAGCTTGAATGTTATTAGCGGAAATGTGGAAATGTGAAGCAAAATCCGACATTTTTCATAGAAATGTTCTTAAAATAACTGTTGTTATATCGAAATCCAGATTGCATAGAACATTTGGTTTTGTGTTTATTGTACGTATTTTATTGTCGTATTTATAATATATTGTCTTCTTTAGTATTAATAATACCTATGGCAGTTTAAACATTTTAACTATTTAATTTTTAAACTATAAAATACATGGTTTACAAGTGGTTTATTATTAGTAATATAAAATACGTTTTATAGCGATTAGAAAATGTGAACAAATCTAATTAAAAAGTGACCATACTTCATGAAAGTGTCGTTGAACTGTTGTAATTATAACTGCGGTGTGGATTAATGTCTGATCTAGCAGTTGCACGTGTTTACCTGTTAAATGTTTGTGTTGCTGTTACCATGATATCGACCCGGTTCCGTAATCCAAAAGTTCTGAACCCCCATCGAAGTTGTAATCATTAATATAATCCACTATAGCTATAAGAAGTGGTATATACAAAATGCGTGATGGATTGTTGTAAAATTGGTATTCAGTCGTTTATTCACTGGGTTTCAAAGTATATATGAAATGACGGCGACGTCATGCATATTGCAAGTTCAAACTATTGTCAAGTGCAGCTACAATGTCTGCTGACCAGTAATCAAGTCTGTAAAGCAAATAACGACTTTGGCAACGACATTTGCATATTTATAAGAACTTGTCATGTCAAACTGCTATATCTAGATTTTGGCATTAATATGACACACTAAGTATTGTGTTGCAAATTATTAACTTAATACACGTGTCATTTGGTTATCTAGACACATGAAATTACTTTCAATGAACGTCAAAACGAGATCTAAGTTACGATAGGTCAAGTGTGTATTTGATGCACGGGGGTTTGTAAACAAAACGTATAATATATGTATGAGTGTTGTGGTTTAGATTTATGATAGTTATATAGCGTATATCGTACATATATGTTTGATTGTATTGTTGTTTTTATTTAATTTACATATATTGTTTTAAGAACAAATCACAGGGTTTTAAGAACATTATTTTCCCATTTTAGTTGCATGTTGTCGTTATTTTATGACCTCACAAAGTGGGAGGCATTAAGCATTGCACTAGTCCGTCCGTACGTATGTCCCGAAATTGTGTGGACTCAACTCCTCTTTAACGGCTGGGCGGATTTCGCTCAAACTTTCACAGCTGAACAACGTGAAGTTTAAGAGGATCGTAAAGGAAGGAATTTTGGCTGCTACCAATTTTGGCGGAATTATGGCCCTTTGACATTTTTTCACTATATATACTTCATGAAATGTGTGGACTCCTCTTTAACGGTTGGGCGGATTTCGCTCAAACTTTCACAGCTTAACAACCGTGTAGAGGTGATCGTAAAGGAAGGAATTTTGGCTGCGACCAATTTTAGCAGAATTATGTCCATTTTACTTTTTTTCCACTATAGAGTTTACATGACAATAAATTAGTGAAGGCAAACATTATTGTTGGCGACGCGCCCTATGTGTCCAAACATGCGTCGTGGAGGCATCCGTGTTTGTGACACATCTAGTTTGCTTTAGTTTTAACAGTAGACATAATTTGTTTGTCTTTGCTTTATTTGTTTTAATTTATACGCGTTAAGGGAAAAAAAACCTATGTTTTACATCTCTCGGC
This sequence comes from Congeria kusceri, assembly GCA_027627225.1. Taxonomy (NCBI): domain Eukaryota; kingdom Metazoa; phylum Mollusca; class Bivalvia; order Myida; family Dreissenidae; genus Congeria; species Congeria kusceri. Next base: position 69,242,313 of record CM051027.1, read on the forward strand.
AATGGTTTCCATCCGTTTTAAGAAATTCATTTGTAAAATTGCAATTTGAAATAAAAGCATTTGTTAATAAAAATGCAGTGTGAATAGAAGGAATACGTGTATTTTGAAACTGTTTGCATGTACTGACTTATGTTCAAAGTTAAATGATTTCTTTAACTCAGTCATTGAATGCACGTGCCAGTTTACATTTGTTGTTGTGAAACGTACAATGTTGTAATGAAAATACAATTTTTCGTGTTTTCCAAATTGTGACGTTATTGCTTGGCATGTGGTCAGCGTTCACCGTTTAACTGGTGATAATATGTGTGCATAGGCCAACAAAATAATTGTTGGTTTCCGCTAACATCTCGAAAAAATCTAGTGGGGAGGTAAACAAATATCTTTTCTTTAACTTTTGTTTTCTTCACGGCATATTAACCAACCAGCTTTATGTATATTGGACTGCATGTAAAATGTTTAAACGCCTCCCATCAAAGAAACTGTACCTAACTAGCTATAAATAAGGTCACAGACATTTCACAATATGAGTTTGAAATTTACTTTTTCAAAAAATGAATTACCGAAAAGCCGCATATAAGCGAAAACTCCTCTTTTGACCGAAAGTAAAAAACAAAAGTTAATGATCAATAGGCAAAAAAAACTTTTAGGGTCGTCGGAAAAATTTGTGTGTGCGTGGGAGGGGGGGGGGGGCGATCGTGTAAGCGGAAACAAACATTTGACTTGACTGCAGAGAGCATGAATTAACAGAGAAGCATGTTATCATATTCATTCTAAAGTGAATGTCGAACAACAGTTAATACACCAGCAATACAAAAGATCATTCTAAAGTGAATGTCAAACAACATTGAATGCATTAGAAATACAAAAGAGGTAAATATGCTTGAAGTTAATGGTAACAATCTGGAAATATAATGTAAATGTATATACCGGTATTTAAAGCATTTCATTAATTTAAAGCCTCTGTCCAGGGTAACGAATTCAATATATCGTTATTTGGGCCAATCTCAAACCCGACCTTGCCTAACTTTTTTGAACCGTAGCACGAAAGACACAATTTGTTTTGGCCTTGTAAACGTTTATGGTGTTTATTCGTCTCAAAACTGTTACCTACTTATTTACGAACGTCATTATATAATTTCTATGTACGAAAACGCTTAGTGCGAACGGAATCTATATGATCATGTACACGCTGATCTACTCCAGAGGCATCACCAGATATTGCATACAGAAAATAGACCATACAAATTAACCAAAATGTTATTAATGCACCGATTTCATTGCGGTGTTCTCTACTTTGATCGGTAAAATGTCCATAAGAAACGATTTGTCCAAAGCTATATTTTATTAACATGTTTATGGACAGCTGCTTTAATGCATTCTATTCGTATTTGGAGTATTGGTTTAGCAGACTACGCGAAACCTCGAAAAATTGCTTATGTCATTAACTAATCGTTCGGAATAAAGAAATGTGTAATTAGAGACGGTGAATACCAAGTTATTCTCAAAATTGAAGCTCTCTTAGAACAGTGCGGTTTCAATAATATTCTTTATTATATACCTGTTTAAAATCTTAACAAAATACATGCTTTATCAATCGGTGAAATACATGCTACTCGCTATTTTTCCGATCCCGTATTACCATACTAGCCGGACTACTTTTTAATGACGTCATCATAGAGTTATGTAAACAAATATTATTTATGTATTCAATGATTAGTCAATATTGTAGTTTTTAAATAAATAAAATAAGCTAAATGCACATTTGAAGTTTATCGTGGCTTGCGCTATGTCGTATCACACTCCAGGCTCCGCCTCTCGTGTGATACGTCATCACACAAGCCACTCGACTAATACATACTCATGGAACAATTGACTAGCGTAATATTCCGTCTTTATTCTTAGTCTAACAATACGTAGGTGAATACGGGCCCAGATTACATAGTACATGCTTTCGTTTATGTTTTTACTGTGCGCACCATAATTGTGTTGTCTCCACACGTATCTTTTGATTCTAGTTATTGTGAGCTCCTATTAACTGTAATAATTTCGGTTACATTGTTTACATACACAGTCTGAAAAAATCGGGAAAATATATTCATATTTAGCGTTCGTAAAATAACAGTATTTCAAGCAGATGAAACTGTTACCCAATGTCAATGGTCCCAAAGCCGAATTAATTGTTATAAATTAGTAAAAATAGTCAACTTAAATTGTTTGTGTTTTTTTATATAAAATAACTAGAACCGAGTCGAAATGAAAATGCTGGGCAAGCAGTAGCGTTACAGTTGATATCATTCGCTTTTGTTATTTCCATGGTGTACAATTCATATCTCTCTGTACGAGTTCTCTCCCTTACTCTACTGCATAGGCAGTGAATAACTTGATTTATTCAGGTTAAACACACTTCAAATCACATAACATGTTGAAATTTACTAATTATATATCAAATAATGGTATAATTAACGTGTAGTTTTTAAAACTATTTATATGCAATTAAAGGGCAACATTTGCTCCTTGAAATGAAAGTACATATCACTGGGAGATCATTATTACATTTTACTCTAATACAATTTAATATGCAAGCTGGTTCTTGATCATTCAACAATGTCATAATCTCTCGTTTTATTATGTGCTTTGTTTACTTAAATACTGGAAGGTTAGTGTAAAGCATAGATAATTACAAATCAACGTCACGACTGTGCGTTTGGAATATGGACGAGCCAAATATATGCGATCATTGTTTCCTACCGTTCCTGCTTCGAATAAAATATGCAATCTTTTTAGCTCACCTGAGCACGAAGTGCTGAAGGGTGAGCTATTGTGGTCAGTCTGTGTCCGCCGTCCATCGTCCGCATTTTACTTCAAACAACTTCTTCTCTGAAACCACTAGGCGGATTTTAACCAAACTGTGCTTGAATGTTCCTGGGATGGCCCTTTACCAAATTCCTTCATTTTATTAAAATATATTGAAAACTCTGGTTGTCATGGCAACCAAAAGCTTAAAAACTGGAAAACTTGAAAAATCTTCTTGTCATAAATCACTGGCTGGATTTGAAAATAGTTTTTACAGAAATGCTCCTTTGATGACCCTCTACCAAATTCCTTCATGTCAATTTGATTTGTTAAAAAACACTGGCTGGATTGAAAATAGTTTTTACAGAAATGCTCCTTTGATGACCCTCTACCAAATTCCTTCATGTCATTTTGATTTGTTAAAAAAACATGGCCGACAGGGGGCGGGGCAGTTTTTCTTCTATAACCAAATTAAAAATAATTTCACAGAAATGCTCCTTGGTGTGACCCTGTACCAAATTCCTTCAAATCATTTTGATACGTTAAAAAACATGGCCGCCAGGGGGCGGGGCAGTTTCCCTTATATGGCTATATTGAAAACTTAAACAATCTTCTTGTCTGAAACCACTGGCTAAATTGCAAAATAATTTCACATACATGTTCCTTGGGTGACCGTCTACCAAACTCCTTGAAATCATTTTGATTTGTTAAAAAAACATGGCCGCCAGGGGGAAGGGCAGTTTTTTTTTATATGTCTATATTGAAAACTTTAAAAATCTTTTTGTCTGAAACCACTGGCTGGATTTCAAAATAATTTTACATTAATGATCGAAAACTTATATGCATGAAGGCTTCCATATAAACAAAGTATAATGCAGCGGTGTTGCGCTTGGCATTTTCTATGATTCCGATGACAATGGTTTCAGCAATTTGTGTCAGACTGTGCGCATCACTGACATAGTCAATGAACTACTAGTTTTATTGTGCAGAAGATATTCATTTTTTTTTTTTTAATGTGGAAAAAACATCTGTTTTGCAATTTTTCATTGATGTGGTATGAACATTGTTGAAGTCGTTTTATATACGAGAGTACCGACATCAACCTTCGGTGATAACATTTATAATGTAAACAGAATTTCGTTTGAAGGCTTTTATTACTATGCCCACTTAAAACAATATTTTATTCAGTTCTACATTGTCGCGTTTACCTGGCGGAGACGAAGATTAGCAATTAGGACAGAAAATGGATGCTTGTACGTCACCGTTTGAATTCCTTGCAAGACATGAATAACTTCTCAATTCCGTATTGTTTTGCATCGTTGTTATCCAGTAGATCCCATGTATCCTGCCAATAATGTCGCCATATAACATCGCAATAATTAATCACATTGTTTTTCCATGAAATCCCCCGTTCGACATGAGCCAGCATCCATTTCGCTTGAAGAGCGACTCTTACAACTTCATAATCTATACATCACCACCGGCAGCACAAATCTTGCCTGTCATTTTTCTGTCTTGCGGCTCCATTAACGATGCGTATATCTTAATTACCACTGTCTTTCCTGTCAATTCTCCGCTATGTTGAAAGTGCGGCAGTCTTTCCCGTAAAGCCCGCAAGTTTAGTTACCTCTGGAACACGATATGAAGTTGAGACGACGCTAATCTCATGAATTTATTACCTTATTTCGTTCTGATTTATATCGGGTGAGTTCGGTTATGATGAAAAAGTTTAGTCGCGCGAGAGACTGGTTGCAGCTGTGGCGACACGAACGCAGACGGGACAATTACAAACCTCCTAAATCGCTTAAAATCATTTTATTATATCTAAATTAGAACATTTATGAACTAATAATGCAACTGAAAGTTTGTTTTCCATATAGTATTTATGTTAATAGAATTTTGGGATAGGAGAAGATACTGAGTGCGATTCAAAATGGCGGAGGAATCCATTTTCATTTTCTGAAGTTCGGTAGTCAGATTTATTGACTCCAAATGTTTTACACCGGTATTTTACTAACGTGTTCTTTATTTAAATTATGTGACTAATTTACTTCTTTTAATAACTAAAACTTGCATTCGTAATTGTGAGTTGTTCTGTCTTTAATAGTTTACGTGATAGCCTCATAGGGGCGGAAAATTCGGTGGCCAAAAAACTACAGATGTTTTCATCTATGGTGTACATTCTTTTTAATCGAGTTCTACCAAATGAAACATCGTGCATTCTTTGAGACAACGCTTGTCATTAATTTAAGCAGCAATGACCGCAGGCTCGAAATTTTAAGGGGTCAAAATGAAAATTTCAGGGCTTGAAACATTTGCAATAAAATCATTAAGTATGACTAAAATATTATTTTTTGTTGGTTTGTAAATTTGGCAAATGGAAATCAATTTCATCAAAATCTAGCAAGGCAGATTTTTTGTTGAAGTCAAACGTGTGTAAATTGCTTTTTGCTTGTTTCAAAAAGCAGGATTCTGCATCTGTTCTGCATCTATTTAAATAATTGGGTAAAGAACTAGAAATGCATATTGTAGTTGATATGACCACTGTTACGCAATCTAATTAATACAGTTGTTTAATGTATCGTTGTTTATCGGCCAATAAACAGCGATTTGGAGTTCTGATGCGTAGGAATTAAACCACGAGGGCGTTGTTTAATAGCCACGCATCAGAACGACAAAGATTTGTTTATTGGCCGATAAACAACAATAAATCAAAAATAATTTCGATTCTAACATGATTTGACATGTATTTTTGCAATTGTAATTGTAACTACTTTTTACTATGCTCAAAATCGGGACTACTTTTATCGATGTTTATTGGGTAGTTAAACAACGATAATTATGTTCTTTGTCTGTAGAAAAATAAGCGAGTATCATGTTAGAATAATCATTAAAATGACTTTTTCAATGGTTTTTTCAGACTTGTTTCAAAACCAAAATAATTAATAATGTAAAACAAAAGTACCCGTGTGTTTCCAAAACCAGTGTTCCGCTTGAAGCCGTTGATCGTTTCCCAGATTTCCTGCAAGATCAGACGCTAATCAAGATGACGTTAACCGCAGTTTTATGTCGCTATAAGGCTCGAGTCCCCAGCAGCTTGCTCTCCCCGCCTCTCAATTTCATCCATTTATGATGAAACCTAGCATGAAAATCCGACAGACGACAAATTGAAGATGGCAGAAACATTATTCAGAGTTGTTCATCACATTAGAGAAGACATCACAATAATCTGATGCCTGTTTATGCCAAAATTGCATGTCACTTATCAATACATCTGCGGCTCTTATCTTTTCTTGTGGCTACTTCAGTCTACTGCGGATCATTTAAGATCTTTCCGCGAAATTTGATGGGGATATATGCATTGACGTGATAATCACTGTAAATGAGACTTTTATTTCTGGACATTTGCTCGACTGCGTCACGCAAAATCTTTTGCCCAAGTTCTAAGTCACTAAGAAGCTTGTCTCAAGAAATCGCTGAATGCATTTGCTTACAATTATAATGCTGGTATTTGCAGGAAGAATGTGATCTTGCTCAGCGCGTGGTTTATCGAGAAATCGAACGTAATTCATGTCATAATGCTGGTCGCCCATAGTCTGTTGTGGTAATAGAATTGATATTGTAATAATTATGTAACTATGTTATAAACCAGCGTTAAATGTTCTAGTTGTAGATCTACAGGCTGTTCCCGCCCCTCTAGTTTGCCGTCAACTTTATTCATATTGTGTGTTGCAAATCCTTTACATTAACTCTTATTGCGCGTACGTATACTAATGAAGAGGTTGTTCAAAGATCTACAGTCAATGCTTAGAACTAGTTTGTATTAAGAAAATGACTTTGTATTTGTTGTAAGCAACTGTTTAATCTTTCGAAATCAATTTTATAACCAATTAATGACTGCGCTAATACAGTCGGTCGTCGTTTGTGCGTATGATACGCTGCATTATTCCCTGATCCCTGTCCTTTTTAGTGTTCTAGAAAAATCCCTAGTATCTGTCATATTTAATAAAAACGGTCCTTGTGTTTGAAGCGTTTAACCTTGGCACATGAGGTTGCTAGTGCGATGCCTGGTCCGATATGCTGGCGAAAAGCAGCTTTATATTAGTGTTTATTGGTTTAAAATTGTAAATACAAAACAATAGAACTTGCATAGAAGAGGCTGCATATTGCAAAGCATGCGCTCAACAACAAATGAGATACTGCTGCCCCTGTCAAGTATACTATATGATACCTGTTACATTAATATACATGTATATGTATTACTCAGTATGTAATGGCGAGATTGACACTATTAACCAACCCACGTCGTCTGTTTGCAGACCTGTTCGGCAGCAGTAACGAGAACCTCAGCTCGAGTTCCGGCTCCAGCGGCGGGCTGCTCCCCTCGCGCGCCCAGGACGCGCTTATCGCCGACAACGTCTTCTCCATGGGCGGCGAGTCCATGGACTCCAGCTGATCCGGCCACGCGCGCATCAGGCGTGACGTCACGAATGGGCATTTCCGGTGACCAAGTGGTCTTCATGTAGAAGACAAACGTAACGGTAATAGTCCACAACCGAATAACAACTCAGTTGTTTCCTGTTCATGACTTTCTAAGATTCCGGTAGAATCAAAGCACAATATCTGATGGAGTATTGATCATGAAACTTCAACCAACCAACCCTCGGAAATCAGTCAATTATTCTCGGACAGTGGGTTATACGTTATACATGCATTCCAGTGTCAGTGATATACATACATAACGCTACTTGCATTTATAATCTGGTCCAACGGCGACTCAAGATCCTGACTAACCGTAGAACTCTGTTTCCTTTACTGTATATATATAGTATATACTATATTAAACTCGCTTGATGGCGACAGTGAGAACGGAAAAGAAGAAATATCATCTACTACTGACATCTTTGTTCATATATTGTGTGTCTGTTTAAAACATGCTGGTATGAGAAATTTGCACGCATTGTTCGTTCAAGGTATAATTACATATAACCACCGTTGAATTCTGAAGAAACACTATTTATTTCGCAGTGATTTTAAATTATAATATAACAAATAAATTATGGACAAATTTTCATTGAACCTTATACCTTGAAATACATGCAGATATATGCCAGGGCGTGAATAATTATTTTATTGTGATGTCAGTTGAGAGAAATGTTTTCTGAACCTTCTCTGACTCACTGGACAAGAATCTTAATTCATTCAGAACTACTCCTCATACTATACTAAGTAAAATAAGTTAAGCAACGACAAGGATGTAAGCAAATATAAAATTCATCTTAAAGTGAAAACACAGCATTGTTTATTGGTCCTATTCCATTACAACATTATGGCATTTATACCAAGCATGATGTGGATATTCTCTAGTTAACTGTCTTCACAGGGAAGGACCAGTACTATAAGAAGAAATGAAATGCTTTTTATTTCATGATGACTCAATGATATGTATCAAGTTTTTTTGCGAAACTTGTTTTACTTAGTATAAGTGGGCATTAAAATAGCAAATAAATGTACAGAGTTTGAGTGTATCGTGCAAAAACATTTCCAATAGACGCACGTCCCCCGTACCGGTGATTCTATGTGGTTAGTGCTGATTTCTCCTAATAATTGGTGTATCATTGAGATTTGTGTACATTATTAGTTTTAGTTTCATTTACAAATTTCCAAGTAAATTTAAGAACTGATTTTCGATTTAGAGTTGTTTATCGGCTCATAAACAACAATTTGGAGTATTGATGTGTAGGAATTAATATTAAATATTCGCGCATCAGGACGACAAATCGTTTTTAAGACGTCGATGAACAAGATGATTTGAGAATTAGTTCGATTCTAACTTTACTAGACAAAATATTCTGCAATTACAATGCAAACTGTATTTTACAGTTTCGGAACTGTTTTTTTCTGGTTTTTATTATTGGATATTTAACAACGGTTAATTTTGTCCTTTGTCTAAAGAAAACACTGCGCGTGTCTTGTTAGCATTAAGTATACGTGTGTATAAAATATCCATATAATGTCCATATTTGTGTGTGCATGAAACATGTTTTTTTGCATATCAGTAAATTACTACCTAGCGGACCAATTCAAAACATATACGTAGGTATACTTGAACTTAATGCGAATTATAACTTTTTTGTCAATGAAGAAAGTTGTTAAGTTTATCATTTTCATAAAGTTTTTCTATTGCTAGGAAATATTGATAGGCCAGACAACAGTTTCTCAAAACAACAAAGTTCTGTTTCATGTTTTTTAATGCTTTTTGGTGTCTGTTGTCGTGTAGTAATCACTGTATCAATTACATTAAGTTGCAGTTATAACTAAACTGATACTGTATTATTTTTTAAAAATTAATGGTAACTTAATGATAATAATAATAATAATTATTATTATTATTGTTATTATTAGTTGTAGTAGTATTATATTATATTATAATTAGTATTATTATATTATAATAATAATTATTATTATTATCATATTATTGTTATTATTATTAATATTGAAGTATTTTATAAATGTAATTATTATAACTAGTACGTGTTATATTAAAAGGACATGTTCACAGATTAGCAAATATACAATTTTCAAAATTGTTGTCATAGATCCCAAAATTAATTATACATGAACGAGCAAACATTAAACATGAACGAGCAAACGAACACTTATGACGAAGAAACATTGGAAATTTAGTGTCGTTTATGAAAAATCGTCAATTGAAACGGATGAAATTATAACCCGTTTGTAACGCTTTTCAACGGTATTTTGGAAAACGTGTGTATTCCTTACATAGCCTTAAACATTCTGTACGGTGGTTGAAAGTGAGAATGGCCGAGCGGTTTTCGCGACAGATTTTTTATCCCGGTGGTCGTATGTTCGAGTCCCGTTGAAGGCAAAACTTTTTATTATATATTATTTTTTTAATATAATATTGGTATTTAATTAGTTCAATTGCATTAGTTTATTACAGTTAAGACATTAAATGACATTTTTCAAAAAATCTGAGCACAAGTCCCTGTAATATTAAAACTTGTTTTATCTATATCTTTAAAATGCATTGATCAGTTTACGTGTATTAAGATGACACCCTTGGTATCTTTTGATGTCAGATTTTAAATTGTGTTCAGGCTAACATGTCTATGTTGCAGAGTTTACATATTAACTCCATTAAACTTCCTTCACATATATTGCAGATGTTGTTACGGACATAGTCACACATCTGAATATGATCTTTTATCGACTTTTTGTCACCTACGTTCCTTTAGTTGATATTACTGGAATCGTGTTACCACATGCACGAAACAGACATTTCTACTTTTTTCCACTGTCATTTTAAACTCCTCCATAGCAATTGTTCAAGGATTATTTGCCATCGAGCTTCACACACATTTTACTACGTGCTCTTTTGTGTGTAAAAAAGGAACACCTGATATTCAAGTGCAATTGTTTGATAAACACTTTATTTTATGCAAGTAGTGAAATATAGAAAAATATCAGTGAGATAAATCCGTTTACAACTCACTGTGCTGGAATACTTTTTTAAATGTAAAAAAATACTCAATAGCGTAAAATAAAAAGAAGACATATCACTGGAAATATAGACAATTTACATAAATTATTATCATTCGAGCTAGCGCTCATGAAAATATTAATTGTCTCCCTTGCCGTTGATGATATAACGCGTTATGACACCGAGCACACACACAAAAATTCTCTAGAGTGAACTTGCGTGGCATTCGTGGAAACGTCTATTTCAGTACATGTACTTGGAAAATGTTTTATGTGCATTGAATATAACATACGCCATTCGGTTTCAAAGGTCCCAAGTTGGAATCGGTGTATATTGTTTACAGCGTATTCTCGTAAAATGATTCCATTTCCAACACTGTTTCCAAAAGTCCATTGTATTGTATTGTCTCATTCTCTACTGCATTGAATCCTTTCATTTACGTCTTGATTTCATTTAATAAACATCTGGGCCCATATCCGCAAAGCTCCTTCGTAAAAACTTTAGGGAATTTCTTAAAAGCATAATATTCCTTAAGTCTGCGGTTGGTTCATTTAAAATCTGTTCTGTCTCGAATGGTTTAATTCTAGAAAAGCGTCAACAGATGTTTCTTAGTGTACCATATTTCAAAGATAAACGATTGATTTTAACAAGGAAAACATCATTTGAAATATACTTAAGTATAACTTAAGTTAAGATTTTCCTTAGACGCTTTGTGAGAATGGCCCCGGAATTTCGTTCATTAAATTTTGTATTTTATTTTCTAGTATAAGCTGTTAAGTGAATATTATCCTGTTCATCCCTTGAACATGGTATACACATCCCTTGAACATGGTATACACATCCCTTGAACATTGTATACACATCCCTTGAACATGGTATACACATCCCTTGAACATGGTATACATGGAATTTTACGTACAAACCGTACATATACTCAGTTACAATTATGTCTGTGTGATTATTTAGGAATTAATATTTATTAAAGAGTGAATAAAATTAATGAAATGAACTACAAAGTGTATATGAAGTATGATTGTAATTAGGCACTTAATATTGCATAAATACTCAAGTACACACTATGTTGTATAATTTACCTATCACGAAATGTTCTTTCACAGCGCTATCATGTTGTGGTATTATATATGTAAGTATTTTATATCAGAGTATTTAATGAAATGTCTATACATGTGTATTTTGTCTTAATCTTTTATAGTTTTAATTATGAAAGCATTTTTAATGCAGTCATTTAATGATTCCTTGATTTAAGAATTGAAACGCTCTTTTAGGCGCTTCATCGAAGTATGAAGGTCAGTTTTTTTGGCATTTAATTTGCATAAAGCCGAGGGCGTTATATACAAATTAAATGCACAATAAACTGAAAAGAGCGTTTCAGTTCTTATGGTTACAATTCTAATTACAATAGTGTGAATGCTTTAAAATTCAACCTAAAAAATAAAAATAATTAGGGATTTATTTTTTGCAATTCGCACAGCAATTCATTGAAGTATCATCCGTAGGCTCCGCCCCTTGCACTGTATGTAGATCTACATTCATTAGAGGGCTATTCAGAAAGTAGTCCCTTATGACTATTAATTGAGGCAACCGGCTTCATTGAAAAATAAACGCCTGTCAAATGATGGGTTTCAGCCAATCAGAACACTGTAAAATGATGAAACCAAAGAAAATTGTAATTATTTCATTTTGTTATCCAGTATAGTCGGCCGTCCTTTTAACTCACATGTACTCAACATCAAATATACCGGTATTAAACTTATTGTGCTATAGCTATTCAAACATGGTGTATATATGTACTGTATTTCATATTAAGCCTCTGCGTACATTATGTTAGTATTATTTGTTTTTGCTGTTGTTAATGTGTTTTTATGACTTTATTTTTAAGCTAATTATTTTATTGTGTCGCTTAATTTGACATCTAAATTGAATAGTATTTGAAATGTTATACTATTTGGTTCATCTACGCTTGCCTGTTTGACACTGTGGTGTTTTTGTGTGTTGTTTATATGTGTTTTCCTTCATTGATGTATACAATCGTGTATTTAGACTCATTTTGTTAGAATGAATACCATTGGATGGTTTCGAAAGATGTCTTTCAATTGTCGAATGTTGACCTAACTTAGACTTTCTTGAGGAGTGACATTTGCATGTTAAACGACTTTGATTTGTGGCGCATTTCTGTGAGCAGTTGAAAATCGTGTTTTTATGTATGTTGTCCTTGTTATTTTTAATTTACGGTATTCGTTTTTGGAATTTCCGCAGAAAACAGTTCTAAAATACAGTTACAGTATATTTGGTCGTGGTTGCATTTTCTCCTTGCACAGTAGTGCCAATGAACACAGACTCGCCGCTGCATTTAAGCATTAGACTTTATTTTCACAATTTCGTTGAAATCGTAATGGAGACAGAGTACATATGGTTGTTTCCCAGTGTAAAAACAGTTCTTGATGTCAGGCAATTGATTGGACTAATATGTCTTGAACTAGTGACCCTAGGGCCTTCGTTGTACCCCGGGGCCATATCCGCAAAGCTCCTAAGAAAGATCTTAATTTAAGTCATACTTAAAGGGACCTGTTCAAAGATTGACGAATTGACCAATTTTTAGCTCACCTGAGCACAAAGTGCTCAAGGGTGAGCTGTTGTGGTCAGTCAGTGTCCTGCGTCCGGCGTCCGTCGTCAACATTTTACTTCAAACAACTTCTTCTCTGAAACCACTCAACGGATTTTAACCAAACTTAGCAGAAATGTTAATGGGATGGTCCTTTACCAAATTCCTTCAATGTATTAAAATATATTGAAAACTCCGGTTGTCCTGGCAACCAAAAGCTTAAAAACTGGAAAACTTGAAAATTCTTATTGTCAGAAACCACTGGCTGGATTTGAAAATAGTTTTCACAGAAGTGCTCCTTGGGCGACCCTCTACCAAATTCCTTTAAGTCATTTTGATTTGTTAAAAACATGACTGCCACGGGGCGGGGCAGTTTCCCTTATATGGATATATTGAAAACTTTAAAAATCTTCTGGTCTGAAACCACTGGCTGGATTTCAAAATAATTTCACAGAAATACTTCTTGCGTGACCCTCTACCAACTTCCTTCAAATCATTTTGATACGTTAAAAAACTTGTAAAATCATAAAGTCTGAAACGACTGGCTGGATTTCAAAATAATTTCACAGAAATGTTCCTTGGGTGACCCTCTAATAAACACCTTGATTTCATTTTGATTTGTTAAAAAACATGGCCGCAAGGGAGCGGGGCAGTTTTCCTTATATGGCTATATTGAAAACTTTTTTACAAAATCTTGTCTGAAACCACTGGCTGGACTTCAAAATAATTTCACATAAATGTTCCTTGGGTGACCCTCTATCAAATTCCTTGAAATAATGTTGATTTGTTAAACAACATGGCCGCCTGGGGCGGGGCAGTTTTCCTTATATGGCTATATTGAAAACTTTAAAAATCTTCGTGTCTGAAACCACTAGCTACATTTCAAAATAATTTCACGTACATGTTCCTTGGGTGACCGTCTACCACATTCCTGTAAATCATTTTGATTCGTTAGAAATAATGGCCGCCGGGGGGGGGGGGGGGGGCGGTACAGTTTTCCTTATATGGCTGTCTTGAAATCTTAAACAATCTTTTTATTTAAACCCATTATGATGCTTTACACTCAGGTGAGCGACCTAGGGCCATCTCGGCCCCCTTGTTCAATTTTTTGTCACCGATTCCAAACATAAAAGAACTGTAAACAAAGGGAGCAAAATAATACTACGGACCTAGAAATGTACTGTAAAAACCGTTTTGTTTATGAGTAATCGTCAGTTGAAAGTGATAAAATTATAAAGCGTGTGTAACGCTAAACGATGGAATAATTGGAGTGTTTCTGTTGTTTTCGTTGAAATTGTTGACATCACGTGGAACACGTTCATTAAGTAAACAATGCAAAGTGAAATTAAAAGTGCGAATGGCCGAGTGGTTAAGGTGATAGACTTTTACTCCGGAGGTCCCGGGCGACACTTTACGTACATGCATTAAGACCGGTTTTCCCACGACGCGCCTCATTTTATATTTAAAATGTGGTGGAAAAAGAAGCTTATTTAGATTCGTTGCCATATTAAATCAATTTTATACGAATTAAATTTAAAATGCAGCTGATTTTAAAAAACTAACTTAGTTTTCAGTATGGAGCTTTGTGGAGATGGACCCAGCTCACCATTGCAATCTGCATAATTACTGGATGTTGTTCGTTGTAGTGTAGATGAATTGCCCGAACCGTACTTATATTTGCAATTTTATTACGTGTTAGACTTCATGGAAAACTGCCAGAGAACGTTGAGTGACACCTATATATTTAAGAATCTCAGACGACGCACCAGTAAATACACAGAAGCGGTTTTAGTATGGACTGAAAATATATCTGAAAGAAAAAATTACGCAATCCGTATTTAGCTATGCATTAAACATAATAATAATAAATTTATTCAGAATATGTTACAAGAACATAGCACATTAAAACAAAACCAGAAACAAAAGCATAATACAATCCATAGATAAATTAACACAATACATATTTGAACGATTAGACAAATATATACGATTTAAAAATGATGTTATGGCTATTATTTATTGTGGTAAAATGTGAGTAAAATTTTTAAAAACTACAATGATAAGAATAGGTCTAATACTATGATTATACATAATTCTATGGATGACACAAAAAGGACTATACTAATCTAATTTCCATAGCATGTTAATTTTAAAATATGGTCCATAACGTGTTAATTTTCCTAAACCAAACTCAATATGCTTATTACTATTAGAAAAGGCACGCTAATTTCTCAAAAATTCCGAGTATTCTAGAATGATGGAGTCCTCTTAAATATGTAATACTTCTCCGGGTAAGAACTTTTGTTGCTCATCTCAAATTCACCTGTCGTTGACATCCAATGACGTCACAGCCACGTGACTACATGCTATTAGTTTTTAATTACAAACACTAATACCTTAGAAGCAGAACCATTTTGAAACCAACGCGCAGTATATCATTAACCCTCGGCTTAAGTCTGAGAAATAGCAGACCAGTCGACATTTTAGTAAGGTCTACTGTTCCAATCACTAATTAGCGATGCTTTATCGGAAACGGAGCGGAAATTATGACAGCGATTGTCATGGCAACGTTTCAGATGAATTACACTCAAAGAGATTCGCGGAGCGCGGATCTAAACGGCAATCATCGCCGCTGCTGCTTCCTCGCCCGCCGAGAGCAGTGGGGGAAGCGATGATACCAACGCACACGGTAATGGAACTGAGCATGCAGCCATAATTGTGAAGGTCATATATGTATTATTTAAATTCACCTATCAAAATTGTTTTAACTTTTCAAATCATTTGACGGTATAAATAAATATAAAATACTTAAGTTCTTTGGTACTCAAGTAATACTACATAGGAATATATATGTGTTAATCTTTCAAATACATAGCGAATACTAGGTTAGTGTGGAATACAGATAAGTTCATTTAGCAAGGCTTAGAAAACCTAAACCACGAGCCTTGGCGAGCGAATAGACGTATCTGTATTCAACACTTGCCTGGTATTCTATTTATCCCATTATTTTCTGTCTTTATTTTGAAAATAAACGATAGAAAATCACTAAAAACATCAAATGACGTCACGAAACTAAACAACATGATGTAATTATAATGCGCGTCTTTGCTGTACTCAACAAAGTGGAATGCAGCTAAGTTTATCCCAAGGGGTGTTATTTTGTCAATGCAGGCGTGATGATGGGATACAGTTCAAATCACGATCAACTCAGGGTTAGTTCCTTCGATCCTAAAACCACAAAATATATATGAGGCGTGTCGTGGGAAAACCGAGCTTAATACATGTGCGTAGTGTCGTTCCGGATTAGCCTGTGCAGCTGCTTTCTCCTTTTATGGTATTTTCTGTTTCAAGGAAGTCTCTTCTTAACATAAAACTACTATAGGCGGAAAGTGTCGTCCCGGATTAGCCTGTGCGGACTGCACTGGCCAATCCGGGACGACTTTTTACGCACATGCATTAAGCCTGGGTTTCCCACGACATGCCACAAATGGAAATCAACTAGAGTGCTCGTACTCTAAACCTGTACAAGTCCAGAGTCAATGCGAAGCTGTACCATGGAACCACTCATAGTTGCGTTTGCATTACAATGGTAACACACATAATGAGCGTGCGTATTAGCACGAAACATATTTCATTTCAATGTAGATCGCGTGTGTGCAGTACATTTTATCGAGTGCACCCTGATTCTCTCATCGCCCCAGAAAACTTGTTAGTTTGGTTACTAGGGATATAGTGCAAGTACAGGAGACGCCCCGTTTCAGAGGCGACCGTGGGTCTTTTAGTGCCCAGTGTGAAGCACCTAGTACACTGCCCATCGGTGTAGCGTCTCATGCGAAAGACGAGTTAGTAGGTTAGGGTGTAGCGGGGGCTCGAACCTGCGATCACTGGGTTGTGAAGCCATTGCGTTACCATTAGACCACAAGGCACTGTAGATCGCCTGCATTGCTGCTTACGTCACGATTACATATTTTGCGAAATGTTTAAGACCTAATGAAGGGATGCTGGTGCTATGACAGGCCAGTTAATCGTCAGAAATAGAAGCGCAGATTTCCCGATCAAACATTCAGTATCACGAAACCATTGGGCATCCGACACCGGCGTGTTAGCATCGGCACTAAACACGAGAGGAAATTACAAACTAATAAATGAAAGAGCTTTTCAAACGGCCTGCACCCGAGGGACAGGGGGTTCAGATTCGCTTTCGTATTAGCCAGCCAAGTCTTTATAGTTCTGGTATTACAGTAATTGGTTAGTGGCCTCCATGTGAAACAGCATACGCTTTCTGCTAGAAACTCATTAAATCGTCGGGAGATTATCAGTTTTCGAGACTCCCGAGTTGGTTTCAGCAAGCATTGTGTCGATTTACGTAGATCTTGTATTTCCTGATTGTGTTGCGGCAGTGAAAGTTTAGATACCTAGATGGTAATTTAGTACAAAGAGTGTTGTGTTTTCTACAGGTTTTGCTGCTGGCCTTAGATTGAACACGAATATCTTCGACTTAACATTATGCAAGAAAAACTCGTTATATTTGTGGGCATACTTATATAGGTATGTAATATTGCTTTAAAAAACATTAAAATAAAGATATAAACTGCTACTTCTAATACTAAACAATACTACTACTACTACTACTACTACTACTACTACTACTAATAATAATAATAATAATAATAATAATAAATTGTTGTTCTTATAATCATTATTTTTACTATTGTTATTATTATTATTATTATTATTAGTAGTAGTAGTAGTAGTATTTTATTTTTCAGGACAAAATGCTTGAACATTAAGTGTTTACCAACAACTATTGTTTAACAAATCATTTTGTTCTAAGCATTTATTAAGCACTACAATATACAAATGCTAATACATACAAAGTAATTGTTTTATAAAATACAACTGCAACCAGCATTTAGCATGTTACATTAAACTGTATTCATATTATTGTGTAAATCCGTAAAAGCAAATCAATTTTTGTTTTGGTTGAATTTATGTACGTTAAAATATAACTCGAAGATAATTATTAATTCAAAGCATTGATTAAGATAAAGTAAAAAAGTGAATGAAATGAATATATGATTTATTAGTTCCTATAACATGTAAAAAACATTCTTTGCCGACAAAAGTTATGATAAAATATTAATGATTTATTTGCATAATATTTTATTTGTTTCGAAGTTACACAATCATCGTAAAATAAAACAAAATAATTCTCGTATATATAAATACATACATAATTAAATAAATAAATACACAAAAATAAATAAATACAGAAACAAATAAATAAACAAGTGACGTCACACAAATGATATTTAGGCGTAAAAAATATGTTTGTTTTAGGATACCCGACCTACCCTAAAAAAATGCCCCGACCCTATAACATTTTATTGGGTTTGTCAGTTTATTTTTGTTTTATTTACCTTTTTCAATAATTAAATGTGTTTTTGGATAAATAAGTGTTTTGTTTGATATTATCCACTTATACAAAATGTTTTAGGATATAACTGATAAGTTTTGAATATTTGTTCAGTTTTAGAATCTTCAAGTTGACCATTTACCAAAACAAAATTTAAAAAATCCCGACCTACCTACCCTAATTTGTTTGGGCATGTAACCTGAAACAAACATGTGTTTTTACGCCTTATGCAAAAATCATTACCACTTCATAATAAATCCTGAAACATCGATTCCACCTTGATTTCGTTAGCATGATCACATTTTCCGAATGTGAAGGTAAAAGTACACTTTGCTGTAAGAGTTGCTCCCCCTATATCGCAACGCTCGTCGATCCTATGGCAGTGTTGTTTGTAGCCACTTGAGTCGTAATGAAACCTAATCAGTCTCTTCAGTGTAGCCTCGCCGTGCCATTTTCTATACACTTACTGCGCAATTGCAATTAAAATCGTCTGCTCATATCTCCGTTTTGAAGAGTCGCTGTAGACCACGTGCTTACCTCGGCAGACGACCAACAGGCTTTCAATGGCGCCAAGCTTCAAATCTCACAAGTTTCGAGATTTCAAGCGTCTCTGGAAGATTTCAGTTTCCGGAAGTTAATTGCCCGTTATCACGTGATCTAGAATACATAACCGATAGTTTAAGTCATTGTATTACCCTTCAGATTATTTAATGTTGACGATAAGACGTTACAGCAACCACCATTTCGTAGCTTTAAAGCCAGAATGTGTCATCAGCATATGTGCAAATAAGGCTGATAGCTCCTTCTGGCTTTCAAAGGACGATCTGATTCGGTGTTACAGCGGGGCGAAACATTCGTCTGCATCAAAGAAACTGTCAAGTGATTCATCAAAGAGAATAAATATTGTCAGGCTGTTGGAAGAGGAGCTCGTCATATCTGTGCCACAGAGGTTTAATTAGTATACCACTTGTAAATGATGTGTGTTGTGGGAAAACCGGGCTTAATGCACGTGCGTAAAATGTCGTCCTGGCTCAGCCTATGCAGTCCGCACAGGCTAATCCAGGACGACACGTTCCGCCTACAGTGTAATAGAAACTACCATAAAAGCGGAGTTATTGCCCTTTGTTTGTTTTCATACTTAATTTTTGTCCGGAGCTATCAACATGAAACTTCATACGTAGATAGATCTCATTGAGGGGAAGTGCAGTGCACAAGAACTGTTACTCTGCACCTCAAACTTTTGGAGTTATTGTCCTTTGTTTATGTTCATACTTAATTTTTGTCCGGAGCATAACTCTAAGACTATGAAAGCTCTCAACTTGAAACTTCATCGGTAGATAGATCTCATAGAGGAGAAGTGCAATGCACAAGAACCGTTACTCTGCACCTCATACTTTCGGAGTTATTGCCCTTTGTAAATGTTCATACTTATTTTTGTGTCGCATTTTTGGTTTAATAAGTCTTTTTTTTACAATTAGCCAGAGTGCAGTTCTTTTGAAGATTTTCATTCATCTGTTAATTTGTTTTTAGCAGTAACCTTAAGTGCTTCTTCATTTGGATTCGCTGTCAGGCGACACATCCGACTCGCGGAGTTCTAGTTTAAATATTAAATTTTTTATTGGTATACCACTTGTGCTTATTTGTTTCTATAGAACAGTTCTCCACTGTATTACGCTGTACAATGACTCTATAAACATATATTGTAATGGACAATGGTTTAACGTCGCAATTATTTACCATATATACAATTTACAAATATACATACACTTGAAGTGCATCATAATGGCTCGTGCATTACTGTAGAGTGACGATGCGACAACTGAAAAACTTATGAAAGAAAGTAGCTGAGAGATCATTCTGTAGACGAAAAAAAGAACAGGAATAAGTAAGAAAAAAGAATAAAGAAATTGGTTGCATCAGAAGGGTCAGATATCGATATTATAAGACAATCCATACGGTTAAAACATGACAATATAACACAACATAGCATAGGACCTTTTTTCAGAGGTCAATGTCAAAAGCCGTCTGTGTTTTATTCACAATTACTTGTACATTTACATAAACAAGTTTAATACGTGTAATATTACAATGCAACATTGCACAATTTATTACAATCCAAGAACTAACATTACTGCATGACAAACTGACATTCACGTATTAATGGAAAATATAATAGCAAAGAATTAAATCAAGATTTCCGATTCGGAGTTGTACGTGCTGTAATGCCAGTGTGGCACACATTTTAAACAATTCTCCTAGCCCAATGGGTTACCCGATTTTTTATTGGTAGCCCAATTCTTTTTAACACAGTAAACAGGAAGTCAAGCAAAACAGTTTCAAATTATTTCAGAAATATGCGTAATCATTTATAGTGTTCTGGTGGATAAGAATGATCCCTATTAATAAATTAAAAATGCATCGTTATAATATATAATTATAATGCTTAAGTACAGATTTAACAATAATTAATACATATATATTTAACACAACTTTGGTAGCCCGGTGGACTTGTGGTTTGAAATTGTAGTAGCTCAGTGGAAATGTGTGCTACCCCTGGGCTCTGGGCACTGGATCAGTTGGGCACAACTGTAACGTACATCTCCGCGATCGGAGACTCAAACTCCTCACAGTGGTCTCCCCGGTTGTGCCGCTCTGACCATAGCCGGCACAAGTTGCTCATCCAAAGTTTGATAAAGATTTATAGATAAAGTTATTTCGATATAATTGCAACATTTTGCGTTTTCTCGTAAACGCTTCATTCTGATTGGATAATCCGCCCACGTGACCTGTCATTCATACCCCGATGAACCGGCTGGGTATGCAAATTACCTCGTTATTATTCATGACCGTACTACTTTTTTCATCATCTAACAAGACATACAAACAACTGAAAATATAACGTTTCCGTTAATAAATGAGCCATGTCAATCAATGTAATGTCAATAGTGCGTTGTAACAAGAAAAATGGAATGTAGCAAGCAGTATGAAGAAATTCTTTCCTGAGTTAATGTTCGTGTTTAAGCCTAGAACATTTATTACATATATTCTTTATAATATCTCTTGTCAGAAATTAGAAAACGGTGTTTTACAAATAACATACAATATTCATCGCCCGAGGATAATAGTAAGTAACTTCTATTTTTATAGCCGTATGACATTTACTATGGTCACGTGGTTTTTGTTTCGGCAGTGATTTATCCCCAAAAGGGCGATCCCTGTTAGGATTCTCACCAAGATACTGACGTTGGTACTGGTCGGCATTAGAATCAAAACGCTGATATCATTGAAAGACTGTTGGCGCGAAAAGGAAAGAATCCAAAAACAAGGAAAATAGGGTGCATTTTTTAGCAGAACGGACACAATTGTTTTAAAGCAAATTAATTTATGCAATGCCATTTTTACACAAGACAGAGTGAACTTATTATTGTTATACTACCTTCGTTCAACCTTTGGCAGATATATAGGTTTGTATGCAAACTACACGTACTAAATGCAAACGCAATAGTACGTATAACAGTCAACGTGTTGACTAATCCTGAACGGGCTGAAATAGCCGATGGAGCGTATAAATTTGGGGTTATCGATTGTTAGTGCTTCGTGGCCTGCAAAGTAAAAGTAGGTCACGCGATTCAATCTCTCGAAATCGCGCTACTAAAGACCGTTGGCTTCCGCCAACAAGCTCCGCAATGCATCAGACCTTCAGGATATAGAAATTCAATGAACCATGGTGCCGGGCAATAACAAAACCAACAACAACGATCAACGTTTCTGCAAGACCCTCTTCAGACATTGACATAATGCAAGTGTTTGGTCAGATTTAAAATACCCAACGACCTCTGGCAGGCCTTGGAAATAATGTCGTTGATGTTAATAATTATGATTAATTTAACAGCAAAGCTGCTTAAATATTTGTATATGTTTTATCATAGATTTAGGTCCTTATTTACACATGTAATGCTTTTGCAAAACAAAGAAAATTCTATACATACGAAGTTTGCCCCAAAACAGCGTATGATTACGATCTAACTAATGAAGTTATACAATAATAAAGTGTTTGTTTTACATACAGCAATACATCTTACAAATCATGTGAAAATACTATGTGTGTACCTTCAGAAACAATGATGTTATAAGGTTTTAGAATATAATATTTTTATGCAGCGATGCGGCCCGCGCCACGGTAATATAAAGCACGTCTTTGCGTCATACATTCATTAAAGGGGTATTAATTTCATTCTCGACCTAAGTAATAGAACATATATAGTAAAGGGGCCCCACTTTTTAACCAATATTAATTAATATGTTCTAACAATTACTTAGAATATAACATATATTTCATTGGTCGTGTGCAGGTACATCACTGAAACATGTTAATAGTAGCTTTAACACCTATCCCCAAGCGCGTTATAAGGCGTAAAAAAATATGTTTGTTTGAGGTTACCCGACCTACTCTAAAAATGCCCCGACCCTAGAACATTTTATTGGGGTTGTCGGATATTTTTTTGTTTTATGTGTTTAGTCTTGATAGAAGCCACTTTAAAACACTAAGATATTACAGATATGTTTTGAATATTAATTCAGTTTTATAATCTTGAAGCTGACCATTTACTAAATAAAAAATAAATAAATAAATAAATAAATCCCTACCTACCTACCTTATTTTTTTTTGGTCATGTAACCTGAAACTAACATATTTTGTTACGCCTAACAGCTTAACAACTTGTCTACAGGCACATGGACACCAGTTTAGTATTTATTCACGTTTTGTAAATAAAACAATTTTACTTGTTCTGTTTGCATGGGTACATGTAGTAATTTACTAGTGATCGTTTTTTGTTTAATATTACTATTTCAATTATATTAATTATAAATATTTAACATATACAACCAAGCTATGTAATCTGGCCTTTTACACGATATATTACGGCTTCTTCCTGAGATGCACGACGATGATCTGGGATTTGTATTACATTGTATATGATGCTAGGTCTTAAAATCTTTTCAACAAGCAGTGATTTAGCTATGGTGGCTGATTTCTGCCATGGCGTTTTGGCGTGTTGGCGCCTTTGAAGGGCGCCAAAACGACAACTCGCCAGAAAAACAAATACCTGATTTGTCGTATCGGCGCGCATATTTATCGTTCTGGCGTGACGGCGTGTTGGCGGCCTTCTAACGCGCTAACGCCCCACAACGATAAAATAAGGGCGACAAATACGACAATTTTGCACGCGCCAGAACGACAACACGACACTTTATATCTCCTTATGGCGGTCCTTATTTGGCGTGTTGGCGCCTCAGATTTGTGTTCTGGCGTTCTGGCGGGTTTGACGGCGCCAAAACGACAACACGCCAGAACGACAAAGAAGCGCGCCGATACGACAATTAAGATATTTGTCATCCTTTCGTTTTGGCGTGTTGGCGCATTCCGCTAAGCATGCACGCCAAAACAAAAGGACGACAAATACCTTATTTCTCGTATCGGCGCGATTTTTGTCGTTCTGGCGTGTCGGCGCGTTGGCGTCGTTCTAAGCAGGAAGAATGCCAGAACGACAAATCCGAGGCGCCAACATGCTCTTTATGATTAAATGTATCACTAAATGGGTGCAATCCAGCCAATTTATTGGCTCAAAATGTAGGTTATATTCTAAAGTTATATATACGTTTGTCAACAGTTTTAGGATGCAAGGTCATCATATTAAGATGCTTTAATATTATTGATGAACTTAATTTGTGCAAATAATTTTGTCGATCTACCGTCGGTATACCCCTTTAACGATCAACATAACATCCATGGTACTGGATACATTTGTTGTACGGACATTTTCTAAATGTTTGACCACATACAAACGTATCGTTTGGCAATAGCATTCCATGCAGCCTTGTGGATTATTTTCTCTGGTGCTAAACATAATAACAAATCGTCCCTTGAAAGCCAAAAGGTCATATCAGCATATGTGCAAAAAAGGCAGATAGCACCTTATCGCTCTCAATGACGATAATTAGTTTATTACTGATATTCTAAGCGTTCAGGTCACAGACCTGGGTAGACAAAGGCCTTTATATCGAGGTGTTAGTCGTGTCTTGATTTTAATTAGCAGCCAGTGATTCGGTGATTGAACTTTTGTCCAACTCCGTGCCTCGGAACGCAATCTTATTGAATATTGCTAATCGCTGGTAGACCTTTCAATATCTGATCACATTTTTCATAAAGAGAGGTTATAATATCCAAAGATTGTGTTATCTGTTTGCTCTATAATATAGATATAGTACGCAATAGTTTACATAGTTTTAGGAAAAGATCCAAAGAAAAATAGTAGGGTTCAGCACAGGGCGCTTTTTTACCCCACCCCCCGCCACCCACCCACACACCCTGCTGCCCCTCTGGGCTTGCCAACAGAGGAGTTGGGGATATCTGCTGAAAATAATATGAGGCGTGTCGTGGTAAAACCGGGCTTAATGTACGTGCGTAAAGTGTCCTTGAAACCGAAAATACCATAAAAGCGGGGAAAAAATCCGGGACGACACATACATTTAGCCCCGGTTCCCCATTCTCAATTATGTTGGTGAATATCAAATAATAAATGAATTAACTATATTTGAAAACCTGAACTGAACCATTAAAAAATTACACCGACTTTCAAATTATAAGCTGTTTATGTCAAACATTTTTCAAGGTGCCCGCTTTTATCCTTTTGAGATCCACCGCGAAAATGTTACTATACTAGATCCTTTCCTATCGTATTCATTTATTTCATATCGAATTTATTCATTAGACATGTTTATGAAATCGTTTTATTTGATCATATTTCTTACAGGAAGCCAATTGATGGAAGCTTAGTCCAACGCGTAGGAATTGTTTTGGGGCACGTTTTCATTGACCAAAATGGCCCCCGCCATTTATGAACTTACGACGCCTTTAACGGACTAAGACGCCAGTTATCTCTTACATAAATACTGCTAGTTGGGCTTGATTGATGGGCTACACTCATTTTGAACCCTTTTTAGAAAGGTTGTTACAAACGCTAATGTTTCACTCATTTGTTACCGCTTTTTATTTATTTGAATTCTGATACTTCAGTTTATGGACCTTCTTATAATGCTATTCAATTTGCATGTCTTGCATCGATTTCTTTTAAAAGGTATATGATAGTCCGGTCTGAACGGCGTTCTGTCAGCTTCACCGATCCGCGCCTCTAACGACACGCGTACCTTCATCAGTATATCGTACGGCTGTCACGTGCACTACTCCGGTTTTTAGACACGTGCAAATTGCTGTACCTAACATCACACTTTTTCTTTTACCGATATGCAGTATCTGCTTTAAATACCGTGAAATTCTTGTACAAGACCTCGTTTATACATGCATTAAAACAGTCGAGTACATTCTAGCACTGTATTGTATTTTTTCTTTATCAGTAAATGGTCACAAATGTGATTCTCTTTCATGCTCAGAACATTCAAGAATACTATGGCACTCCTAGCTTTGTCATAATAATATTACATATTATGGTGTGCACAATGACCCAAATATCTATGATCATATCCCTTGTTTCAGCTGACACATGCTGTCAGCGGTAGGAACTGATGGCCCGAACAAGCCCTTCCCCAGGCAGGCAAGGGCAATCCGGTCGGTCGTGGGGTTCCGTCACGCGTTTGGCCACCCTAACACAACACCCGACTCAACAGAGCGGGTTCCAGATGCAAGGGTATCATGTCCCGCCACTTACAGGGTACCCCCTACCACACCCAACCCCATAGTGCGGCCTCTAGATGCCAGGGCATCAGGTCCCGCCACTTACATGCTACCCCCGCTTCACCCGACCCCATAGCGCGGCCTCTAGATGCAAGGGCATCAGGTCCCGCCACTTACAGCGTACCCCCTACCACACCCAACCCCATAGCGCGGCCTCCAGATGTCTGGGTAATAGGTCCCGCCCCTTGCATGGTACCCCACTAGCCTTCCGGACCACGCCCGGTTGATCGTGGAATTCCTGGTCCGGGCGGGTATGTGTAGATAGAACCCCGATATCCCCCGCGGGCAGCTGATAAGCCACGTGTGCCTAAACCCATTGTTTTAAAATCTATTTCGCACACTCAGGATCGAAATGTAACGCCGTTTTGTCATATAGCAAACGTAATTAAGCGAGTTAGAAAGTCGAAGTATTTGTCAAGAACAATGACTCCTTGACCTTTCCGCTCAAACAAACGTTTAAACAAACACTTTAAACTTATTGGAAAAATCTAATTGAAATCTTATCCAACAAAGCGAAGCTTCCATGGAGTCTTGATTCATCGCGATAATGTCAAAGTTTGAAGGAAGGGCGAACTGGGTGGCCGCGTACGCACGTTTACGTAGCGACGACCACTCGCCCGCTATCTAACTTCGCCACTCCCCGGGCTCGAATAATAGACCCGGCTTTGAGATTCTCGGGCGGCCAATCGGAGGCGACCTTCGTCACTTACAAGGTGCCATCTCTTTCAGCAAGCTGTCTAATTGCTTGTGATTTACGTCAAGTTCAGTAGGTATCGGATTAACGGTCCTGAATAGATTTCTCAATAGCTCCACGCTAATTGACTTTATATCAATTGAAGCCCGTATAATACTATTGTTTAAGTGACTATTGACAGAGTCATTCTCGCGCTAGGCTATCTTCTCTTGTTCAACTCGTGGTTCGAATTCCGTCATACAATATCCGTACCCTACCAACCTTTTGGGTCTCGGTAATGGTAGATGTCGCTATCGGCGCTACGGATTAAACCCCAATTGTTCTTACGTGTTAGTTGAACAACGCTCTAAAACAGATGGGTCGCAGGAATGCGCGTGTATTGTAAAGAGGTAAATGAATATAACAGATATTTCATTTAAATGATCGACTTTGACAGGTCCCGTGTTTTATGATGAACGTTGTTTACAACTACGGGTGATTTTTTTCTGAACCCTTTGACGCCCCGAGTCGCTCCATTCTTTTAACTGCGCCCTTGCTGGAGATAGCAAATGACAAATCTGTTTTTAGTTTCTGTTTGGTTGCGTTAGATAAATAGAGGACTATTTCCGAAAACAAAGGCAACAGGAGAATCGCACTGTTTAGGTGCAGAGCAATTTAAACGCAATAGCTACGGTTTGGTACGGTTCTGTGGTTTCCTTTGGGTCCTTTGTCGACGGATCAGGGCGGCGTGTGGTCCGTCAGGCAGCGGCAAGATGGGTCTGAACAGATCAGCGGCGTTCGCAGCTAGGTTGGTCACCTGCGGGAAGGGGTTCCCTTGATTGATGTGATTGATGAGTCAATGATAACCCCTAGCAATGAATTAGCAGGAAGTACATAGCAGTTACAGTGTTTGTTTGTGTAATTATTTAAATAATTATACAAGGGTAGAGGAAAAGATACAGTTTACGTCCTGGCTAATATAGCTAACATACACTTCAGTTATACCCTATCGAATAGTTGAATCTTTAACAATATAAGCTTTTAAATTCAAAACGCATGTTTTCTAATATGACATATTGTAGTTACACAATGATATTGCAAGAAAGATAAAATAAACCCACATGTAACATACGTACATGTAAAACTATAGTAACGCTAGACACACATTATCCAGTACATAGATATGGTCTTATTCTTAGTCTGTCCGACCGTCCCTCAGCTAGGACAAAAATTTAGGGGAAAAAAAAATTGAGGCGTGTCGTGGGAAAACCGGGCTTAATGCATGTGCTTAAAGTGTCGTCCCGGATTAGCCTGCGCAGTCCGCACAGGCTAATCCGGGACGGCACTTTCCGCTTACAGTGGTTTTATGTTAAGAAGAGGATTCCTTAAACACAGAAAACACCCTAAACGCGGAAAGTGCCGTCCTGGATTAGTGCTGCACATGGACGACACTTTACGCACACGCATGAAGCCTGGTTTTCCCACGACGCGCCCCATTTGGATTTATTGGTTTTTATTGCACAAACCGACAATAGAGCATTCAACTCCATTTATTTCAGGTACGGTTTATTTAAAGTACCTGAAATTAATGGAGTTGAATACTGGAATTCGATCATAACAACAGATTGTGTTGTCATTAATATTTTTAAAGATTTATTCCATGTATTCGAATATTCGATTATTTATTGACATCCCTAATTGAAACATATTAAAAGCAAGATCCATGTTAAAGGCTATGTTTTATAATATAAATGATATATGTGTTTGTGAATTGTTTCATAACCACATTATCGTGTTTAACAATGTTTAAATATTAATTATGTGAATTGTTTCATAACCACATTATCGTGTTTAACAATGTTTAAATATTAATTATCTTAAATGAACTCGATATTGCAAATGATACTGTCGACATACTCCTTTAAGAACTTCTGAACCCGCGACCCTGGATACCACGCCACAATGACATCCACTGTTGAAAATCTTACGCGGTTATTGACTCAGACTTGTGAAGCAACATCCAGATACCTACAAAATGTCGTCTACGCGTGAACGTTAAATGGCGGATGTTGCTGCCAGAGCGACGCGGGTCTCACCTGGGGTACTTGCAGATGTTTCTAATGACGGGTACGTCCTTTTTACAGCCCCTCGCCCCGGGTTCCTTCTTCTATTAACGTTCGTCTGCCCTCCCAGCAATTTACTGCCGGCGCGCTTGATTAACTCAAACGCCCAAAATGCTTGTTTCCCGTTATAAAGAGGAGTATAAAGTCGGAAATAATGTGTAAAAATGTCACAAATGCTGTCGGGATTCTCGAAAATGTTTCTTATGGGATGAGATCCAGAAATTATAACAGAGATACCATTTGAAAAAATTCCTCAGACCAATGGCACCGTTTTAATCAAGAATGGGTATTATCGTCTGCGAATTTACCGCCGGGGGGGTTGCAGTGGTACAATCAACGTATCAGAGGAAATGCATTGTTTATTTGCCTCTCAACACGAACACTGTTGGAACTGCTCACGAGGTATGTCTGTACGCCTATTTTTCGCTCGTTTCTGCGTGTCATAGTATTAGCGTAATTGTTGCACGCGCGTTAAGGGGTGGTTTTCAGGCGTAAAGTCAAATGGCCGCCATAGTCGTTAAAAGCATTAGAGACAGATCGTTAGTTTCTGACAATCTCGGTTGTTATCGTCATAACTATTATGCGGAATACCTCGTGCAGTATACATTTTGTAATCAGGGAACACATTTTATTAAGTCTAATCGGCTAATGCTATTTATTTCGGCATTTCCACTAGGGGCAAGGTTGACATACGGGCGCCTGGTTAATCATCATCCACCCCCACCCCCCACCCCCTTGTTTACTGCAAGTACGCTATTGTTCGGCAGGTCGGATACATGGATTATGAGAATGTAAAATGAGCAAATCTTCGAGCAAGCAGTACCGCGATACGTTTTCATTATCCTCAAAGTGCATGGAGGCCTTGAACTGTACAGCGTGGCGCCTGGATTGAGAGGTCGGCAAGAGCGCTTTAATTAGACAGGTTCGAACCTTAATTCGGAAAAGACACTGACGAATGTTATGTTCACATAAGATGGACATTTGATTCTGATTTATATTTTAATCGGATGTTGAGATAGTACTGACATATGGCGATTTCTCCCATGCAAATCTTGTACTCCATCTTATGTCTATCAGTGTGTATGCTTTGCTCATGTTCACACAATAAAGCGTTCTTTATTTCTTTTCTTTTTTACTTTTTCCTTTGCAATACCCAATGTATATAGAGCATTTTTACGCCATGATGTATCTGAAAAATGTATAACTTTCTATTGTTTAGTTGCATTTTATATTTTTAAACCTGTTCTCATCATCGTCTGTTTCAGTACAGCAACTAAAATAATGTTATCCTTTGTATTACCAACAAGTTAATATACACTTTGTAATTGTATATTTGACTGTGACGCATGATTTATCGTGTTTAATCTCCAGTGCTTTACATTGCCATAGTTTCTTTGCTGTTAAATTTAAATAAGCATTAAATTTACGTTGACCTTTCATGTCTTCCTTGCCTCGGAGGTGAACAGCGATTGGCCCCCGTAGACCTAAATGACATGTCGGCAAATCTTCAGACAGAAATAGCAGGCTGCTGCCCCTGCTCCTGTTTGGTCTCCCACCATAGTGCCCCTCTGAGCTTGCCATCACCTTGATGTTAAATACTTTTTGAAGTTTACATGCCTTAAGCCCGATTTTTCCACGACAAGCCTCAACTATATTTTTGATCATGTGGCTAAAGTGATGTCCTGTTTTTCTTGACAATAATTTAACACACACAAAAATGATGCCAACTTTGGAAGCATTGTTATCAGCTAACGTAAAAGAATTAGTCTCGCGTCTCACCTTCGCCTGTCTGCAGCACTCGGTAATGTGTGTCGGATACTTTTGCATTAAAAACAAAAATAATTAATTAAAAAGTAACCACAACAACGCAAAAGGATTTTTACGGCGTCCACGTTGTGTACTTCCGCGCGTACACTAGTTTATCCCATAATTACGCCGTCTTTAACGGAATATCAGCCCTGTCATGGATAAACCAAGGCTTGTGGTTTACGTTTTCTAAGCCTCACTAAAATTAATTAAATGAATAAGATAAATTTTATCTTATTCAACACTAGCTTAGTATTCCCGATGTAATTTACACCATTGGATCTGACTATGGTCAGCTGGTGCTGGCGTGGATTTGATTAGAGCTGTATATGCTCGAAACCAGGCAAATCTGTGTGTGGAGGTTGATCACTTGTAGTTGACGGTAACTCATTGCCATGGTTGTTGCGCCTGTTCTCTTCGCCTACGACAGAAGCCCTTTCTCCATACGCCTCTGTCATCGCTCCCTGCGTCTCCAATGTATGTACCCCATATTTAACCCGTTAAGTCGGTCCTTAAATAAGAGATCGGTCTGCGAGCGTCTGTCGTCAGTCGTCTGAGCGTCCTCGGTCACCTCAGCGGAATTACAGCGTCCAACGACTCGGATTATTTTTCACCTGTTATTAATGGATTCCGAATCCATATCAGATAATTGATCCGGAGAATAAAACAGATATATAGCCCCTGATTATCGTACAGAGTGACCGCCCTGGCATGCGGGCGAAGATAAAAACACCTGTCCCGCGACATTTGTGAAGTTAGGTTTGAAATGATACAGTTATACAAAAGAAACAGCGTGCGTGCATCGAAGCGATGTGCGCCATTTTGTTGGTGTTTATGGGACTTCCCATGATGCTCTAGTGATGCCTTTGATTGGTCGAGCACTGACTGAACTGCCGTCTCGATTTCAAATGCACCCAATGATCACGCGAATTTTAGGTCAGGGGTCGAAGCTTGGTTACAATTAGCAGCTATGCTAATACCCCTAAAGTGAGCAATAAATAAATCACTATAATCACGTTGTACATATTCAAACCAGCAACTAGAACAGGAATGGTCAGCACTAGGTGATGGTATGTATTATTTAGATCACATTATCGTGTTACCTTTTAAATCTTTCAAACACCTTTAATTATGGTTAATTAACCAGACTTGATGAATGATGAGTAGGCAGTGTATGTGCAGAATGACGAAATCCACGTTGTGGCTTCCCCATTCGCAATGATCAAGCCGGAAACACTAGACACGTGGTACTGAGCCCCATGTCCGCAGTTAGTGCCAAGTATGTTAGCAAGTAAAATAGCGCATTGACTAATTAGTTTAGTTTCAACCTATTTATTTTAGCTCGAATTTGTCGAAAGCCATGTGTGATGATTGAAAAACTTTCGAATCCGTTTCATGGGAAGAATCAGTACCGTAATTACCGTATTGGGACACCCTAAATATTGGGACACCCCTATTTTTTTTAAAAATAATTATTTTTCGCACCCCTTAATATTGGGACACATTTCAAAGTTGAATTATATTGTGTCCCTTAATATTGGGACACCAAAATAGCACCTTATGTCGTTACTGTATAAACATTCCATACACTGCCACTACGCTAGTTGCATAGCGACTTGTGACACGGTAAATGTCGTCCCGGAGTAGCCTGTGCGAATCCAGGGTGGCACTTTCCGCTTTTATGGTATTTTCTGTTTCAATGAAGTCTCTTCTAAACATAAATCCACTGTATGCGGACTGCACTTGCTAATCCGGGACGACACTTTACGCACATGCATGAAGCCCGGTTTTCCCACGACATTCCTTAATTATATATGATATTTGCCAAGGATTCTTTGTGATCATTGTACGGACCAGACAACCTACGTGTGCACTCTAGGTCACACTACACTAATAAAATGAGCTCTGGAGGTGTTTAGTCTCGATATAAATCAACAAGTTTAACTCTGTTTTGAGGTTTAGACACTTGCTATGATATTCTTTTTTTGTGTGGACATGTTGGTAGGGTAAGCATTGGTGTGCACTATCAAATCACTGGTATGTTTTAACATTGGAGACTACAGTATGACACTTGCGCGAAGGCTGGTTACATTCAACTAGATAGTAGCCGGTAAAAAGATGGTGATAAAACAGTTAACTTTGTTTGGTGTCGAGTTCTTTCTTACATATTGCATGACATACCTTTTTTATTGTTTAAATCAATTCACCTCTTTAAGAAAAGGTATGGGTATGAGGGTCCCTATGTGGAAAATGTTGCGTTTTATTTTTTATTAAAGTTATCGGTTTTACATTAAATTTCCTAAGGACTGGAATCAGTATATTGTAACCTCTACTCGGTTGGTCACTTGTTAACTTGATATCAACTAATCATCGTCCACGTGCTTGTTCATGCTCGAAATGTCCGCGCGTTTCAAATGTCAAATATTGATATTAATTTGTTTCGACAAAACAGTCTCCACTTGCCAATAAAATTCGCCTTATTAATTTCACAATGTGCCTAGATTCTATCGCTACGGTCATCTGGACTTCGATTGACAGAGACTGGCCAGAACGCGTGAAATCATTAATTTAGACATTCATCCATTGTGATGCTTGTTACCAAATAATACCCTTTTTTATTTTCTCTGTTTTAAAACAGTGAATTACCAGTTTTATTTCACTCATATTTCCCTATAAACCACCGGAAAGCATTAAATAATTTACTAAATTTTACACTGAATAAACCACTGATTACGACATTGTTAAACTAACTACTATATATTAATTATTTGAACGGTAAGTTTGTTCTATATTTGCATATTTTTAAATGTATAATTTAAATATCTTACCATTTAAATATTTTTTTTCTCAAATGGATTGGTCACAAACCAGTCAGGAACAAAATTAAACGGTAATAAATATAAAATCAAAACGCTGACAGCGTAGAAAGACTGTTGGCGAAAAAAAATACTACAAGCATGTAAATTATGAGTGCATTTTTGCTAAAAATAAACTTTTGTTTTAATGAAGTTCAATTTCCCACCTTTAAACTTTTTAATTTGGCTTCTTATTCAATAATATACGACATACATAATGAAAACTAATTTGGAAGTAACGAAAATTATTTTGTTCGAGCTAATTATCATGCGGACGGAATTATATATAAAGTGTTGGTTTATTATAGTGTCACCCCTCGCGATTAAGGGCCAGCCAGTTTTGACTTATGAGACACCTTTACTGATGAACATCTTTACTCCCGATTCCTATCCTATATGTCGGGCGCTTGGCAGGAATGCAATCGGTACCCCTTGATTTAACTAGCTGCTGGGTAGGCAACCGGCCATATCAGAACTCGCCCTGTGTAGGACTCGAACCTTCGACCTCCCCTATATATGCCATTTAACAAGTCAATCTGCAAGGGCCGGAATAACCAATGAAGCGTAGTAGTTAGGCGCACCGATTGTTAGTGCCTCGTAGCCAAAGATCTAAACATAAATATGTTTATTTATAGATTATGGCAGGCCAGTGCGCCATGCTTTTTGCTAATTGCCAATTGCTATTTGCTGAATGCGATTTGCTATTTGCTAAATGCAAATTGCTATTTGCCAAATGAAAATTTAAGTTCTTT
The DNA here is from genome assembly GCA_027627225.1 of Congeria kusceri. Taxonomy (NCBI): domain Eukaryota; kingdom Metazoa; phylum Mollusca; class Bivalvia; order Myida; family Dreissenidae; genus Congeria; species Congeria kusceri. The sequence goes on from CM051027.1 coordinate 69,276,611, forward strand.
TTTGTGCTAATTGCCAGATGCTATTTGCAAATTGCTATTTGCGAAATGCTATTTGCCAATTGCTAAATGATAATCAAATAACAGAACCAGTATCATTCGTATATTGTTTCTGTACTTGAGACATATGCATATATGAATTTAATTGAATTTAAAGCTTAAAACTAATTATAGTTAACACACGTAAAACTGGCGCTGAATGTGATGGTGAGTCTATTATTTTTTATCAGTTGGAATTCAGTCTTCGAACATCGTATGCATTGCGTTTTCATTTGTCGACTTCATTCGTCATGTAGTTGTTTGTTGCAAAAGATTATGTGTGTCTTACATGTCAGTATCAACATAAAGATTTGTAGTTGAAGCATGACCATTAATAAATTTACAATAATTAGTATACGACCCATTGCAAGTGAGAGAATTGTGTTGTGTTGGTCATTTATCGCTCGGATTATTTGACAATGCCTTTATGGTCAACATGAGCAATTTCTGTTGATGCATGTATTAATATGCAGTAAATTTCAACGTTTTATTTTGTAGGTAAACTAAGCTGGAATTGGGTGGCTTCACTGATCATGCAAGAGCTCCGTGAAAGAAAATAGATGGATGTAAAGCAGGCAACAGAGTTAAATGGCACAAGCACACCGGCATACATTTATGAATGGCAAAGACATGTAGCATACCGATGGAATATCTGTATACGTGATATTTAAGACGGATATTCTAAGAGAAAACTTATTTGACTGAATATTCTTTACAGTCCCACATTTGTTAATTTGTGATCAACGCATTTAGTTTGATTGTCATAAACGAATTTCAGAACGGGCTATAAATTATCTTATGTTTTTTTTTCGAGAAAGTGCCAGCCAAAAAGACTGAAACAATTGACTTTCAATCTTGCAAATAGTAACAATATTAAGATTAAGAACATTTTTTTTTACATAATAATTGAAAAACATCACATGCCTTAACACTTATATACGTTAGTTAGAACAATTGATATTGATCAACCACTTCATTTTTAAACAAGAAAGTCAGCTTTATATGCAGTATTCAGTATTATAATTAAAATAAAATGCTCTTCAAAATCAACATAGAATAATTATTGACATCATAAGTATTTGTATTTGGATTAAACAACTTGGTGTAAAATACAATGAACCTGTGTATAATTAATGTATGTGAAATTATTTGTTGTCATGTGTGGAACTTTTTATTGAATAAAGCTATTTTTAAATAGCACTTGTGTATTATTTATAAAACATAAATAGTTAATGCATGTAATATATTCCATGAATGGGATCCAAACATTCACATGTTTATAAGAGAGCATGACATATGATGAGAAAATTATTTCAAATCTCATGACATTCTACTTGTATAAATACAATAATAATTACCCACAGAGTGATGGTCAATATTGTATTCATCAATATTTCAAATAACCTTATGCAGACTTTCACATGAATGTGCCTGAAAATTAACAACAATTTAAGCAGTTTTAAATCATTTTTATTGAATAAATATGTACTACAATACTATTTTTGCATATGTATCTTATATAAATTCATTTAACATATTCCCAAAGTGAAATACAAGCATTCATATGTGGTGATTATAAGAGGACAAATACTATATATATAATGATGAGAAAAATGTTTATAATTTAATGACATTCTACATGTACTAACAATAATACTAAACCAAATAGTGATGTTCATATAAATTTTTCAAATTGTTCAATTCCTCCGCAAAGAAAGGTAACCCTACTTAGCAATTAAATTTTCCAATGAAGACAGACAGTAAAACTGGGAATAGCATGTATCTACATACTATTCATATATGTCAGTATTAATTCATATATACATGTATATCATTATTATATTGTTAGGCAGATAAACATTTTTTACATGGAGATATAACGTCAAATACCATTTTATACAAATTAAGCATTCACATAATAAATATTATAATTATATTATTTACAATTTAATTACAACATCACCTTTGAAAATTAATAGATGAAGTACAAGGTCCTTGTAATTTACATAACACATCTGTCACTTCCATGCTTTTGCTTTAAAAACAGAACTGTACAGTGCGTGAACAGCGTTCAAGACCAATCGTCAGTTTATTGAAATCGCTGTTTGATCTTTGATGGTTTGTTTGCTCACTGAAAAACAATAACAGACAATTTTAATAAACCAATTGTAAGTAAATAATTAAAAGAAATCATGTTATACCAGTGCTTGTGTGCTTGTAACAATATTAATGTGTTACAAATTTTATAACATTATATTCTATTTTGTGACAAAGTGTTAATTCCAGTCATCGGTCTGTAATAATTAATAAAAAGATATATGATATAAAAATTAAAAAAAATCCTAAACTAGGTGATCATACATAGTCTAATATAGTTACCTCAAAGCCTGTTGATCGTACAGCGAATAAATCAGTCAGTATACTTGTGTTGTGATTATACACGTTATACGAGTACTGTATGTTACTTAAGATAGCATTTAGTAAGTACATATTTGACAGGAAACATTCAGCATGTCGCAATAATCAATTGACTTGTGGAAATTAGCAAATCGCAATTGTCAATTAGCAATTAGCAATTGTCACTTAGCAATTGTCAATTAGCAAGTGGCAATTGTCATTTAGTAATTAGCATGGCACACCGGCCTTCCATAATAGATCTTTGTTCGTAGCATACTGAGTCAAAATAGATCATACGATGCGAGTACAGTTTAAAATTAATAAATTGCAGAAAATTGTTGTCAAAATATTCAGAATGAGAATTGGTAACAAGAATCAAAACGCTGACAGCGTAGAAAGACTGTCGGCTTCAAAAGATACTAAAAATGTGCATTCTGAGTATATTTTTGCTAAAAGGAAACATTTGTTTGAATGAAGTTCAATTTCCCACCTTTAAATTTTATAATTTGGCTTATTATTCAATAGTATACGACATCATAATGAAAACTAATTTGTAAAGTAACGAAACAATATTTTGTTTGAGCTAATTATTGTATGCAAAAGGAATCATATACATGCAAGTTAACAAGTCTACCTGCATGGTCAGAATAACCAATGAAGCGTCGTTCATGTAGTTAGGCGCACCGATTGTTAGTGCTTCTAGCCTAAGATCTATAAATAGACATGTTTATTTATAGATTTTTGTTTGTAGCCTACTGAGTCAAAATAGATCATACGATGCAAGCTCTCGATTGTCCATAGTACAGTTTCAAATTAATAAATTGCAGTAATTTGTTGTCAAAATATTCAGAATGAGAATTGGTAACAAGAGAAAAACACTTTTGCAACGAGTCAAAAATAACAGATGAAGCGCATTAATTTGGTTGTCTTATTCCAGGACACTCCGGTAAATATTTCGGTTACACACAAGTACACAGCAAAAGTACATACATTATCTTAAAAAATAATTAAAATTTAAGAAAACGGGTGAGAAATTTTGCAGTTTTGAAGAAGGACCCTTTCTGGTTGCGATTTACTGACTAATAGCCTGCAAAGAAAATAAGTAATTTTTCGCGATACCTGTTTTGGAAATTACCCTCTCAAAAGACCGTTGGCTTCCGCCAACAGTCTAAAAAACACTTCGCAACAAAACAAAAATAACCAATGTAGCGCATTAATTTGGTGGTCTTCCAGGACACTCCGGTAAATATTTCGGTTACATTCAAGTAAATAGCAAAAGTACGGGTGTCATTTATTTTAAAGTGTTTTTTTTTTTTAAATTGACCTTTTTACAAACGGTAATTGTACTAAATCGCATGATATACACATTATAATATATATTACATACATTATCTTAAATAATTAAAATGTAAAATGTCTTATTCCAGGACACTCCGGTAAATATTTCGGTTACACACAAGTAAACAGCAAAAGTACATACATTATATTAAATAATTAAAATTTAAGAAAACGGGTGTGAAATTTTGCTGTTTTGAAGAAGGACCCTTTCCGGTTTTGATTTACTGAATAATAGCCTGCAAAGAAAAGAAGTAGTTTTCCTCGATACCTGTTTTGGAAAGAACCCTCTCAAAAGACCGTTTGATTCCGCCAACAGTCTAACTATACAACGGCTACTACATCACGAAGTTTCTATATTAAGTTTGTATTGTATCATGCGCTACCATAATTTATTCTTAATAATTCTGTTGGATATCAACCAGATCAATATAAGCAGCAATATTTCCATATATGGATTTTTGGATGACTTCACATATTCGACTTACGCCGCGATATTCAATATTGTGATACTATTATACTACAATAATCTGAGTGTTTTTATGTCTCGGCATGCATGTCTTTATATTTTAGGTTATTTAATAGTACACTTCTTTGGAAATATTTTACACACAAATCAACACAATAAAAAAAATAATTTCTTACACAAGTGCGCGAACTCTCTTAATCAGCACTGCGGTACTTTGATTGAATCGTTGATGTTCATTTACCATTTCCCCTCCTCGCACATTCCATCTACTTTCATTGAGACATCAATATGCACCCACCAATCTCCCACGAGTGTTAATGCCTCAGTTTCGTGTGTCCAGACCCACTACCGTCAGGGGTCGCCCAGTCTCGCGTACCAGTGTCAGCACGAAACTCTCGTGCACTGACATTTTATACGTTTTTGAGCATGTGTCGCGAATTTTACAAAACGGTGTCTGTTTTTGCAAGTATTGTTCACAAATTACAACCTTGTCACATCGTCGTGTCCGCGCCTGACTTCAATACCTGAACGACAATAAAACGCGAGTTTAACGCCAATACCTGACAAATTTGAAGCGATTTCGTACAAATTCGACAGATGATAAAAGACTCTGCTCTATTCAGACCCCGAAATAAACACCCATAAAACCTGACTCGCTTTTTATTACCAATTTTCACAATTGTTTCTCAAATTTCACCTCCATACATCCTTCCCTCCCTAACTATCATGTCGAACGGGAAACCTTCCAAACTCGAGCATTAAATTAGAATAAAACATGTGTAGTCAACTAGACGAACATACTAAACTTTTCAAGTACGGAACGGATTTCATTACCTTCAATTATTTCGGAATTATTGCGGATACAAAATAATGAGTACCTGTTAATACAATAAGTGATATCTTTATACCCGGGTAACATCTCTGGAGGAATGATGAGGGAGGGTTGCTTTGTTAACGCGCCTTTCAGCCTGGACCGAGAACAAGTCTGGGTGAAACTCAAAGCGCGACTGGCTGCGAGTTGTTAGTATTACAGATAAAATTGTGCAGCCAGTCCGGTACTCGATACCGGGACCTTTCGCCTACAGGCCGAGTGCTCTCCCGACTGAGCTAACCGTCCCGCCTCTCCCCTTTAGTGACCAAGTTCATGCTGTGACATATACCCACGCTCAAACGTGAATTCGTGTTTTTATACAGCATAACAAAAGGAATTACTGTTTTCTCGTAGTTTCGTTGATATGCTTCTTCTTACAACTCTTAACACAGAAAAAGAATACGGTTAATGAGGGATAGCAAAAATGGAACAAGAAACAGTTGGTGCGAAATCAAAAATAAATTCAAAAATATATTAGGCGTGTTGTGGGAAATCCGGGTTTAATGCATGTGCGTAAAGTATCGTCCCGGTACTTTCCGCTTTTATGGTATGTTCTGTTTCAAGGTAGTCCCTTCTAAACATAAATCCACTGTAGGCGGAAAGTGCCGTCCGGGATTAGCCTGTGCGGACTGCACAGGCTTATCCAGGACGACACTTTACGTACTTGCATTAAGCTTGATTTTCCGACGTCACGCCTAATATATAGCACAAACCTCATTCGTGTGAATTTAAAGGGGCCTATTCACAGATTGGCAAATTGACTATGTTTAAAATTTTGGTCCCATATTCCACAAAGAAAAGTACATTATAATTAAAGAAGCGAAATACCGCTTCTGATACAGAAATATATTGAAAATGTAGTGTCGTTTATGGGTAAGCATATAGTAAAATGGATAAGTAGGTATTTTGCATAACACGTGTATCGCTTAACATAGCTTTAAAATACACTTAAAATTGTAAATCCGACTTTGCCGACTGTGATTGAATTTTTAGCCCAGTGGTCGTAGGTTCGAGCCCCGGCGGAGGATTTTTTAAAATTTATTTTATTTTATTTAAATAATATGTGTTAGTCCAGATAGTATAGTTAAGACATTAAATGACATGTTTATAAAATCACGAAACACTGTGAATAAGTCCCTTTAAATGAACTATGTTTACGATAAAATGGTTTCCTTTTGCACAAGAACTGATATGATATGACAGATATATGTTATACTAAGACATGTAAATTAAATAAAGTATTATTAATATAGACACTATGAAAACAATTCAGCATAAAACACTTGAAAAATAAATTAAAACCCCCAGCTAGTATCGAACTTACGTCTAAGAAGCCATATGAAGAAATGACAGAAGGCAGTGCTTTAATAATCTGCGCTTTTCTGCTTTGTAAGGAAACGTGTAAAATATGGTTATGCAAAATACTCACATAACTGTCTTCAAAATGTACATGAGAAAAGTATGGAAGCGTCGTGGGGCCAGGTGCAAAAAAAAAATATATAAAAATACTCAATATTAGAAAACTTATCTCGTAATTATGACTTTTTACCTCGTAAGTACGACATAGTGTCTCCTAATAACGACATAGTATCTCGTAATTACGACTTTTTATCTCGTAATGACGATTTTGTTATCTCGTCATTACGACTTTTTATCTCGTCATTACGACATTGTATCTCGTAATTACGATTTTTTGTCTCGTAATTATGAGATACTAAGTCGTAATTACGGCATAAACAGTCGTAATTACGGGATAAAACGTTGTAAGTACGACTTAAGAGTGTAGTGATGACGCATAAGCCACGTGTGATATAAGCAGGCTATTGTAGATTGACATAGTACCAAAAGTACACTGTCTGTCTGTCTGTCTGTCTGCCTGCCTGCCTGCCTGCCTGCCTGCCTGCCTGCCTGCCTGCCTGCCTGCCTGCCTGCCTGCCTGCCTGCCTGCCTGCCTGCCTGCCTGCCTGCCTGCCGGTCCGTCCGTCCGTCCGTCTGTCTGTCTCTCTGTCTGTCTCTCTGTCTGTCTCTCTGTCTGTCTCTCTGTCTGTCTCTATGTCTGTGTCTCTGTCTGTCTCTCTGGCTGTCTGTATGAAAAAATACATCAGATATAATTCTAATGTGGATGCCTTCATTCAATATAGATTTTTTCATGTTTTTATTATCATTATTATTATTGTTATTATTATTATTATTATTATTATTATTATTATTAGTAGTAGTAGTAGTAGTAGTAGTAGTAGTAGTAGTAGTGGTAGACGTAGTAGCAGCAGAAGTAGTAGCAGCAGCAGCAGCAGCAGTAGTAGTAGTAGCAGTAGCAGCAGTATCAGTGACAGTGGCAGTAGTAGCAGTAGCAGTAGTAGTTGAGATAAAAAGTCGTAATTACGAGATAAGTTTTCTAATATTGAGTATGTTTTATTTATCTTTATTTTTACACCTGGCAACAGGACGCTTCCTTCGGAAAGGGACAAAAAAACAAGACCTATATTATAAATAGATTGTTATCTCAGAACGATAGCGTCAACAGTTTCCCCTTATATATAACTTATTGTAACCTTTAGTATATACCAGTATTAATATTTTGATTTCAGTTTGTTTTTTTAAGAACTTGCCCCCCTTGAGACCCTTTTATAGACATAGCCCCTTTGAGCATTATTAGAAGCCCCCAGACAGTGCCCTCATTGCGAATGCAGACAGTGCCGTGATGTCAATAAAATTATTTTGTTTTTGAGTATTTCCACAGCCCATAATTCGATTTGTACCTTTAATAACCGATTTATTATTTGAACTTCTGCTGGCTGTTGATATTAATCAGGCGTCTCATTAGTTACAAAATTGATACAAGTGCCGGATTAGCCCTCGGACCAAGTCGTACCCACATGGCGGTTCGCATCATTTATTACAATTGAAACTGATATGTTTCAACAAAATAGCACAGTATCTGTTTAATCGGTATTCCCTGAGAAAACATTCATAATTCCATATGAGCTCTATTTGCTTTTTTCTCCTCTTTTCGTTTTTGTTGGTAATGCCAATGTTTGTCGGGTTCGGGAGATTATTCATATCTCGCGACTTTCACAAAAGAAATTCTTTAACTCCGTTAATTTCGTCCGACGAATTCCATTTCTGTATAATCCAGACGAGTTTTAAATCTGCATTTATATTACACCAGGACAAAAGCAAATAAAGGAAGCCGTTCTTAATATTTGATATTAAAACAAAATGAATAAGATCTTCGGATTATTTGCATCTCTATTTTTCTCGTATCAAACAAAATGTTTGTCTTCTTCCCGTGATATTTCGTTACGACATTTCTGTTTGTTTGTTTTTTATTTGCTTGTTTCGTGTTTTGTTGTTTCTTTGTTTATTAGTTTAGTTTACACCCATTTAATTAGGCTCGATGTGTCGAAAGCCAGAGGCTTATTGAGGCCGTTGTATTGGTAGAATCACGACCGCCTGGTCGCAAGGCGGACACCATATCCATTACACCACTGCGACCTTGTGTTTGTTGTTTTTGTGTTGTTTTCTTTGCGTCGTCGTTTTTATACCAACACGTTCGTGACAGAATTTCATTTCGTTTCCATTTTCCGTCTCTCAAGTTTTACTAGCCTAGTTTTTTTTCTATCTTTACCACATCAGGGACCATCAATTTAAAGATGGGTGAAAACTGGGTGTTAACGGCCAAGTCCGGATCGAACTTACATTTTGTGGCGTCCCGAGGGTACTCCGAGAGCTTTCAGCGAGCTTTCATCACCATTCCAAAAACGTGCTTCCCGCTTTCAGACGGAACATAACAATTTTTACAACCCGTAAACATCCATGAAATATTGGCGTATTTGAGGCTTAATTTTCTTGTCACACGTTCTGTATTTCTTTATGGTGAAACCCTTTTACAAAATGCGCTCGTATTTCCAAAATGGATAGCAAGAAGGCGAAAGCGGCAGAAATCAGTACACTCTGCTTCAGTTGTATTCAGGCCAATTTGAACGCAAGTCATTAATGAAAGCAGCTGTAACAGCAACATACATTTGTATGTTGTTGTTGTTTTTAAAATGAGGTAATCAACAAATCATCATCGTCATCATTATCGTCATCGTCATCAACCTCGTCGTCGTCGTTCGTAGTCATCATCATCATCATCATCATCATCATCATCATCATCATCATCATCATCATCATATACATCGTCTCCCTCCACCCCCTTTCATCATCATCATCATCGTTGTCGTTGTTTTCGTCGTCGTCGTTTGATGTCTTTGTCACCGTCACCTCGTCGTCATCGTCGCTGTCTTCGTCACCGTCATCGTCATGCGTTCACACCATCTCGTCTGTAAAGTAGCACGAGCCCAAAGATGGCGGATAAACGAGGATTATTGTGCATATCACAATCATCATGGCATCCCGTTGGCGCGGGATCTCCAAGTCGCGCGTTGTCGCCCCATAAATCATAACCCGTTCCCCGCACATACCTTGCCCGCGCTCCAGTCTCGCTAGTAATTAATCGTCGACTGTTTATCTAGTGACAACGGCGCTCTCATAGCGGGACTAATTCCGTGGGATTAAAAAAAGTATCTTTAGTCTGCTGCTTCAAGTTGATAATTCAAGAATGTTCCGCTGTATCGGGGGGTCGCCAGTGATATTAAGAGGGTTGTTTGATTTAATAAATCACCTTCAATATGAACACGATTTGTTGCAAGACGCGGCCACCTCGCTTTGATCCCCGCTGCCTGAATGCGCAACGGAAGCGCGCAGGTTGATTACTGACGCCCTTATACGCCGTACTAATTGTATAAAATAAGTTATATTTGTTAGGTATGTTGTGAGAATTAGTTAATGAATGATTCATGGTAAATAAATAAATGGCAATGCAGGAATTGTTTCATTCAGACCGAACTGTGACTCAGTCACGTAACTTTGACACGTGACTTTTCCGGTAGCTTGTGTTGGAGGTTAAATGATACTATCGGCCATATTTCATCAAACCATGAATTAATTAACCACTTGTCTACTTAACCGTTTGTTAAACTCCTTGTACATTTATTTTTTTTATTATTTAAACTGTTTTAATTTCACTTTGCGCTATAAAGTCGAAGCTTTTTTTTTACTTCATCGTTCTTAAAGCGTTTGTTAGTAGGAACGACAACTCTGTATTTAATTACAGTGAAGGGGGATAATTTAAAATGCTATTCAACTATACCAGGTAATTCTATTGTTTTCTCACTGTTCACTTCAATGTGACGGTTACTAGTATGCTTTTTATATTCACTTGCTTGAGCTCTCCAGACTAACGCCGCAGTCGTTACACCGTTCTTATTTGGAAACATTTTAATGGTAACTAGGTCCAACAAATAATTTCTCACTATTGTTGTCCAGGTTATCTCCCTTGGTAGATAACTCGGTCCGTACAGAAACCAAACGATTGTGTATTTGTATACTTAAAACTTTAGTGAGATTTGCAACGTACACCTTGAAGGGGACCGGATATCCCTGCACCACTTCAACATGGCTGCCATTGAGGGTTCAAGCATTGCACTCTGTCGACCGGACTGTCCATGGATCACTATTAAAGTTCTTCCGGGATATGTCATTGACATGAGGCGATGGTTCGGCCTGTCAAATTGAGTAAAGAGCGCCTCTCTAAGTTGTATACTTTGGCTGCATGACACGATCGTACAAAAGTACCTGAGGTTGACGATATTTATGTCTATAAAAGGCCTAGGGGTAAGAAACGAAGACCACCGCCGACAGGCGGGCTGGCAGGAAGTGCTCCCGGCGGCGTCCGCGTAGCCTCCCTCTTGCCTTCGAGTGCAAACTTTACAAACATGCACATCAGAGCGTCTGCAGACGTTTGCAATCCTCAACTTCAGTTCCAAAGTTTTGCAAACAACGCCGACATTTTGTATCAATTCAAGTGCACTGCAATTGGTTATTTTCTTGATTGACGCCATCTTTAAGCTTATTGACTAAAATAGTGCCAAAGTGACAATCGACGTAGTCTATCTGGCGCGCAATGATATCCGGAGACTTAGCAATTTGCTTCCGACAAGAAACATAGTGCGCCTTATATGGTGTCTTTAAAGCCAAATTGAGAAAACTTAAGCCCAAATGAAGAGACTAAGGGTAGAGGTGAAATAATTTGAGATTATATACTCTAGTGGAAATGCATGGATTTATATATGGGCGCCGAGTTCTGTTATCTTTGGATTACCTGACAAACGCTTCTGTCTGTCGTCTGTCGGGCGATATGCCGCAAAAAGCCTTTGTAGCTACAATGTATACAGAATACTGTCACATATACGCCAGGACAGCAAAAAAAACGTTTCTCTCTCGATTTTGACATGGTGTAATAACTTATATATAGAATTTGTGACAAAAAATATTCTTAATAGAAATAAGAAAAAGCAAAACGAATAGGTTATTATTGTGATTATTGTTATTATTATTATTGTTCTTGGTCGATGTGCCCTACATTCAGAAACACATATACAAATCTTCCTTTTTTTCTATTTTATTTTCGATTTTCACATGTTTCGATAAATCATGTTTCCCGTTCGATCATTACAATTTCCACGGTACTATAAACTTTCTAATCGATTAAAGGTTACAGTGCAGTAAATTATAACTATAATCCTTCAATACAATTATTGTTGTTGTTGTTGTTATAATAATAATTATTATTATTACTATTATTATTATTATTATTATTATTAATTTATTATCAAACAAAAAGACGCTGTGTTCTGGTTATCTCCCTTGGTCCATTTACGCATTGATCGATAAATAAACAGTACCCGAGTGACTTGTGGGTGTTTCACTAATCAACACAGATGCATTTAGGATACTGAAATTAATAAGAATTGACTGTCTTGTCTGACTGAATTGACTTATCTTTGTTTATCGTCCAATAAACAACGATTTGGAGTTCTGATGCATAGGAATTAAACCACAAGGGCGTTAGCCCGAGATGTTTAATATCCACTCATCAGAACGACAAAGAGTTGTTTTTTGGCCGATAAACAACGATAACGCGAACATTATTTCGATTCTAACATGATTTGACATATATTTTTGCAATTCTTGTTGGAACTACTTTTTACTAAGCTCCGCTTAGAAACCTCTTTTTGCGTTGTTGATTGGGTAATTTAACAACGATAATTTTGTTTTGTTGTCTATAGAAAAATTAGCGAGTCTCATGTTAGAATTATTATTTCGCTTTGACTACACCATAAAACATTGATCCCTAAGAAGGTCAATTCTATATAGTTATTATAATACTCCAGAATACATTCGCTTTCTTGGCCGACAATTTCTTAACCTACGCCCGTTTCCTAGCACAGTACGTCTGCTTGCCTTTCTTTATTTTGTGCGAAAAGCTAACAATAAACTTCGAAAATAACCCCTTAATGGCGACCGAAAGGTTCCCGACGGACCTGAATGTGTCCAAAAGCATTTGCGCCTTTTATGTTGATGGCATAAACGAGAAAGTATGGTGGAGTGCTTTATGAATTTCTGAGAAACTTAAAGGAATATCGATGCGTAACAGCATGCGATGGAACAATTATATTTCAACAACGTTATACATTCACCAACATTTCCTGGCGTTTTTCGATCCCCGGGGGTATTCGCGATAAGAGCGGGCAAATAAAATAACCGTGATTTTAACATATTGCCATATTTAAACGCGGCGCTGGCGTGTTTGGGACCCGGGTTGCCTTACAGATGAATAAACAATGAATAACTAATGGCCCGGGGCTGGTAATTCGAGACGCTCACACCCCGGGACCGGGTCGTAGTTTGCGAGTTCCAAGCTGCCCAGGGACTCCGTGTGTTGACTGCCATGATGTGCACAGAAAGGGTTACTCCAGCGGATAACTTTTTGTACTAAATGTCTAATATTTACTTCGTTCTGTCTACTTTTTCTTTTCTTCTTATTATATTACTCGGGCTGCTTTTGTCACTTTTCGGATTTACTCATAGCTGAGTGGATCTGCTTGTTCATGTCTAAAAACGTAATATCCAGACTGAATAAAAACAATACAGCGGCAACACCCAATTTATTATTGTTATTGTCGCATAGTGTCCCCATCATCCAAACTACAGGCGACCGGATCGGGCTTCCATCCTGTGACTCGAGCGGTCGTGGAACACTAGCGGACCGAGTACCGCATTATCTTAGGTTCTCATTCCAGACGATACCGGAAGCATCTGCACAACTCACGCACCTGACCACGTGGATAGGCATTCATTGCTGATGCATAAGGTGAACATTGGAACGCTTAAAGATGATAATCTAACCACACCACAATAATACCCGAGCACTCTGACGTTTTATTGCATTTTAATGCCGCGTTATTGTGGTTAACGATATAAACACATAAGTTCTGTGATGTTCGGGTAATTTCGGCCTTTTTCGTCATTGTCCGTAGGCGACGAAAGATGCATGCAAGATACGCGATAAGTGTTTTATGAAGGGCGGCCCCTTTGATGTGTGTGCATTTACGATTGCAATAAAGCTGTTCCTACTGCAGGGCATGTTCGCAGATTTTCGACAACAACTGGAAAGAATTGGTAGTTAATAAATTCCTGGGTGCATATGTTTCCGAGTACTTGTCGGATAATTATTTTTTAATATATGACACATTCCTTATTGGTTATGCTTATTTAAGTGCCTGTAATTGATGTAAAACCTTTCCGCTTTCTCTGCTGTGTTGTTTTAGCGATGAATATTCAAAATGGCCGCTATGCTATTGTCGCTTTTTCGTAGACATCAAATTATGCTTTGCAAAATAGCCGCAAATTCAATAATTGCGTTATCGAGTATCAATTCTTATTACTTTAATGACCAATTCGGCCACTGTTACCTACACGTGACCGATTAAAGGTTTTGACGCCAATATGCTACCACCGTACCAAGGGAAGTTCTGAGGCCTTGTCTATAAAGCTCTTAAGGAAACCCTTAACTTAAGTCACATTTAAATGAAAAAAAATCAAATAGAATTGTCCTCGTGAAAGTAAATATTTGAGGCGTGACGTGGGAAACCCGGGCTAAATGCATGTGCGTAAAGTGTCGTCTCGGATCAGTCTGTGCAGTCCGCACAGGCTAATCCGGGACGACACTTTCCGCCTTCAGTGGATTTATGTTTAGAAGAGACTTCATTGAAACAGAAAATACCATAAAAGCGGAAAGTGTCGTCCTGGAATAGCCTGTGCGGACTGCACAGGCTGATCCGGGACGACACTTTACGCACATGCATCAAGCCCTGGTTTCCCAAGACACGCCTCATTTTATATTTGAAATACAGTAAATAATGAACCATCTGTTGATTCCGTCGCAAATTAAAATCATTAAAGACAAATAAATATAACAAACCAGCCACAAGCTTCAGGAATTTTGTCATTTTAAGAAATTTACTTAAGTTTCCATTGTGGAGCTTTAGTGGTGGATAGGCCCAGAACTATACCGACTAAATGTTTGTATAATTCTTTTTACATAAATCTTGAGACTGATAGTATAAATACTTGCGCAAATTAGGACGTGAACATGTGTAATAGAGTGTCAGTGTGTCACGATAACCATTTAACTGTAGACTACTTTTGTCGAAATGCCAATTTTGGAGACCAAGCTAGTTTTGTTGAAAGTATATTGCACGTAGAATTCGTGTATTTGCTAAGGAATTAATTAAATGAAGAATATTATGTATTTGCAAATTAAAAAACATATGAAACAATAAGAAGATAAGATATAAAGGCAAATGATATCGATTTAAGCACATCACTGTCATATTTCATCGAATTCCTTTTTAAATGAGGTTAAAAGGTATGGAGCAGACGGGCTTTGTGGCGGACAGACACCCAGACAGACGGACGAACGTACTGACATATAAAAGTATTACTAGTAAGCCCACATCTCCATGCTTGTGCTCGCCAAGACTCGCCGTCACGGGGGCGTTTGCTGATTCACCGAGTCGAGGTTTACAATCTACTTTGGACAAAATAGCCAAGGGTTTTTATCAACAAACTAGAATATTCCGTGCCTTTTTGAAAAGTACCAGTCCTTTTCAGATTTACAGGGTTCAGAGACGGGATACTCGTAAATATTTTAGTATAGTGAATAATCTATTTTAAATACTATAGTTCCAACCGTGTCTCACGCACTAATGCACGATATTTGCACCCGTATATAGTGCATGACATCTTCGAAGTTTACAGTCCCTCAATAACTGCATGTGCATGATCAAACGGAGGAGGAAGTGTGCCGAGTAAAACGATTGTTAAATGCGTTTTACACATTTATGTTAACAGAACAACCTTCACACATTTTTCCTCAATGCACGCAGTGACCCAAAAGCACATTTACGCTGGTGCAGTCGAATTTAAAACCAAACAAAAGAAAATCCTAGCTCGCAGGTTAACAAGCGCTGCCGTCAAACGCGTTTTGAATTGCAATGCACTTGACGTAACGCTTTAGCGGCGAATGTTTGTCACTTTAAATCATGTTTACGCATCCAGAGCACGCGAACCAGGCGAGCTATGTCGTAAATGCATGTTGCGACATTCAGGAACATGTCGGAAGGCGCCAGACGGCCTGGTTACGGGGTACAGAGAGCCGGCGATGATGTACCGCTGACGGGAGTCCGTGAGCAGCCGACCGGAACTAGCAGCCCGGTGGCACTTCCTCGGAGGTCCCTTGCACGGGCGCGCAGAATCAGAACACTTACTGGGGCCCGTATTCAACAATCTGTTCTTACACTTAAGACTAAGAATTACAAATAGTCTTTATACTGTTCTGTTCTAAGAACGCTGTAAATTTTAATCTAACTTTGTGTTCACGCACTCTAATTTCAGAATTATTTATTAGAAAGATGTGCTAAGGTCATAAGCGACATTAGTATGGAGCATATTTGCAAACACCGTTCTAAGTATTTTTTTCGAGCCAAAGTCTGTTCTTTGTTCTTAAGTCAATGGATTGGTTTTAACGCATGCTTCCGGGAATTGCAAGGTTGATTAGTGTGCATGCGAAGGACAGCTAAAAACAATTGTTGTAAGGCTAAAGACATTTTTAGACCTGTGTAGTCACGTTTCAAGGTCGTATCAATGTGATTAAAGAGACTTGTTCACACATGTTTGCCTTTTTTTGGAGTAAATGTCTTAATCTGACAGATTTAAGCATCGGAGCTACAGAGCTAAAGTATAATATCAAGAAAATGATTCTTAAAAAGGAAATGAAAAAAAGTTGGTCCCTTCGGGGCTCGAACCCGGGATCTTTGGATTAAACAGGCTACTGCCTTTACCACTCGACCATTCCGTTTTCTGTATTTTGTTCTGCATTATTTACGTTATATAAGTGATCCACGTGTTGTCAACAATTTTAACGAAAACATCGAAAACACTCCAAATTATCCCGTCGTTTAGCGTTACAAACGCTCTATAATTTTTCGATTTCAACCGATGATTACTCATAAACGAAACGGCGTGTACAGTATATTTTTATATCCGTAGAGTTATTTCGCTCCCTTGTATATACTATTCTTTTTTTGGAATCTGGGACAAAAAGTTGAAATATTGTCAGATTCGTCAATCTGTGAACAGGTCCCTTTAAAGACATATTTTCTAATACGTTTTGCTATATATTATAAAAGATTGTGCAAATGACTAAGCATGAACACTATATATTTACGGGCGATGATTGTCTGTATGTGATTGTTAAATTCCGTTTATATTAGATATTAGTAAACTGTTTAAAGTATACCTATATGTACATGTATTATAAGTTTCTTGTGTAGTTTAAGAATGTTAATAACATTTGTGGCGCGTCGTGGGAAAACCGGACTTAATGCATGTGCGTAAAGTGTCGTCCCGGATTAGCCTGTGCAGACGGGACTTTCCGCTTTTATGGTATTTTCTGTTTTAAGGAAGTATCTTCTAAACTGTAGGCGGAAAGTGTCGTCCCGGGTTAGCCTGTGCGGACTGCACAGGCTTATCCGGGACGACACTTTACGCAACATCGATTAGGCCCGGTTTTACCACGGCACGCCTCAAATTTTGTGTTTTAACGTACGTCAGCATAGACGTTCCAGTTAGGATGCTTATTTGTTTGTTCGTTGTTAGTACACCACATGCTACGTCAATGCAATCGCAGAGGCTTTGGTTTAATATTTTTGTAAATATACAAAAGTGATTTAAATGTTGCTCTTATTTTAAACTGATACATTGTCATGTAGTTCTGGTTCTTGTTGTTTGTTTTGGCTGTTGTTTTTTTTTACATTAACATTCAATGCATTGCGCGTTTTCGTGCATGTACGGCCAATGAAATAATATATATAAACTTATAAAGAAATATAAGGAATTCAAAATAGGGAACACAAAACAATAATAATAAAACAAATGGTCTTGTGAATTAATTAATCATCGGTCGTGTCCAAGATGAAAGTAGCCCTGTCGCGTGCAGCCATTTTTCTTAATAATGGCCACATGACACTCGCCTGTCCGACCCGTCATAACTTTCTAATCATTTTGTCTCCTGCGTTATGTACGGCCACTTTACCTGTCAGACACAGCCTCCTTTACATGATGGGTGAAGCTGTTGTTGTTGTTGTTGTTGTTTAATGTCAGAAGAAAGATTGGTTTATACGGTCTTAATGTTATTTATTGTTGTGCGTGCGTCCGTCCGGCCATCCGTTCGTTAGTTCTTTCGAGCTCGCTCTCTCGTTCGTTATTTCGTTTGTTCGTTTGTTTGACCATTCATTCGTTCGTACGTGTGTGCGTGCGTTTGCTCGCTCGTTCGTTCGTTATTCGTACATTCGTTTGTTTGGTTGTTCGTGCTTTTCGTCATTCGTTTGTTCGTTCGTTCGTTCGTACATTCATTCGTTCGTTCGTTTGTTGATTCATTTATTTTTATCATCTGTCCTTTACCTTTATTCTTTGCCGCAATATTTTCCATATTTTCAACCCCACCAAAGATAACAACAGCAATCATTATTTCTGTTATTTTACTTTTTTCGTTTTTAGTTGCTGTAAAAATACTACTATTTGCAGTCATTTTAGTGGAGTCAGTCCAAATGAGCAGATAATCCTGCGAAAAATTCGTAACTGCATTTAATTGAATCTGTATTTACCTTGTCCCTCAACCCTAAACAATCGCTTGTGTCGTTTTCATGTCAATATGATAAAGGGACCATGCTACACGGGCGCGCTAAATAATCAATGTCGATAAATCAATACATAATTCAATTAACTACAATGTCCTATGTCATTATAACAAGGTCAGCTTTTGTTCCGTCGACGTCACATGTACATGTTACCCCCGCCGTTACGGCGTCCCGCAACACGCGTTGACGGTGCCGGATGGTCGCCCAGGCTGCCCAGGCCATAAATTTGTTGATGATTGCACTACATCCTTTAATTGACATCTTAACGAGCAGGTCAGTTGCATGACACCGCTTTGTTTTCTTAATATTTGTTTTAGTAATACTGCATTGTCAAATGAACTTTCAGTTTTGACTGGTTGCCTTCTCGAAAGGCGATGACACGCGGAGCTGAGTAAATCGTTAATGTTCCAGTCAGCTTCCGCCTGACGGTTGACGGATGCCCGTTCACACCTTGGCCTCTCTGACACGATCAAATACGGCCCCATTCCTGTCATCTTGAACGAGTATGTTTTCAGTGAATGTGTCGATATAAAACGTTTTGCCCTGTCCGCGATTTTTATTTTATTGTTTATCAACCTGCTATATTCCATTAGTGTGACATTACAAATTAGCACATTTGTATGCGGGCGATATTAATTTGCCCTTTCCACGAAATTTAGTAACGCCGATATCTGGAACAAGTGTTGGTGATATTGTTTGCTACAAACAACAAAGAAAAGGAGTATGATCATAAAGTGTTTACACTGACTATAGGAAAGGGTGCACTCTACTAGGAAAGCATTGAAAGACGAGCTGGTTCATTGTTTCTTCGAAATATTTTTAGTATATTTGAGCATATTTAGATCTAAATTCATGATGCATCCAAACAACAATTGTTTTCCCTTTAGGTTCCTTCGGGTTGCTTTAATAAAAAGTGAAAATCTAAGCAGATTCATGCAAAATTGTAGACTATAGGCATCACCTAATACTGATTTCTTTTTTATTTAAAACAAAATGAGGAGCTACGCGTATTCTTCTTTCGTGTGACATACACGAACAGGCCATTATGTTCAGGACATTAATTGAGTGATGACTGCTCTTATGTTCATGGGTATTTGTAATTATATCTATTTTTTAGAATGTATTTCTATAACGTCATGCACATGTATGTATTTACAACAAATATCTACATAAGTGCGTATATAAGGAATCGTATACGAAAAATGGTAGAACATTTGTTAACTTTGCAATTTAACAGGTATAAGAAAACAAACATCTGCTTCGTATCTCACTGTTTTGCAGACCAGGACAGCCCAGGTACCTGGTTGAAATAAATATGCGTTAATATAATGGAGCGCTGAGTCATAAAATTGCATGTTTCACAACTATCCTAAAACTTCTTTTAAATCTAGAGTGCAAGTTCTATGGCTGCATTGTGTCCGCACGTGGTCAACACAACAGGCAACGTGTGGCGACTGTTAATCCCGGCAAAACATTCAGGATAGTAGTCCTGAATATACAGGCAGAGGAATGTGTTACCTATCGCCGGAACACAACGAGTACGACCCCCGACCATGCACTGCCGTCCCACAAATCAGGCTTCCTGGCAGAGGAATCTGTTACCTATCGCCGGAACACAACGAGTACGACCCCCGACTATGCACTGTCGTCCCACAAATCAGGCTTCCTGGCAGAGGAATCTGTTACCTATCGCCGGAACACAACGAGTACGACTCCCGACCATGCAGTGCCGTCCCACAAATCAGGCTTCCTGGCAGAGGAATTTGTTACCTATCGCCGGAACACAACGAGTACGACCCCCGACCATGCACTGCCGTCCCACAAATCAGGCTTCCTGGCAGAGGAATTTGTTACCTATCGCCGGAACATAACGAGTACGAGCCCCGACCATGCACTGCCGTCCCACAATTCAAGCTACTTGGCAGAGGAATCTGTTAACTATCGCCGGAACATAACGAGTCCAGGACCCGACCATGCACTGCCGTCCCACAAATCAAGCTACCTGGCAGAGGAATCTGTTACCTATCGCCGGAACATAACGAGTACAAGCCCCGACCATGCACTGCCGTCCCACAATTCAAGTTACCTGTCACAACCCTTGTAAATATGAGGCCTGTCGTTATTTGACATTTCAATTATTATGACATATGTACAATTACCGATCATCTGACGGCCCTTCCAGCGCGCCTCTCAGCTAGGGTGATACATGGCCCCGGTCCCCGGCGACTGAGGGGTCGAGCCGGGCGCCACCCAGCGTCTGAGGGGCCGCGGGGATGACAGGAAGTTGCAGCGGCTGAATTGATTTGTCTCCTTTGCAGGCAGTTTTCCCTTTGAAGTTGTTTAAATGTACATTATCATTATTACGAAAGACAATAAACATGTTTGCGATCGATTGACTTTGCTATTACATTTGTTTATGGGACGGAACAGTAAATGACCATTTGTGAAACTAACAAATGAAGATGTTCAGAATGAAGAAACTAATTGTTATGGGTTTCCGAAAGTCATGACATGAGCGGACATATGCCCTCCCATCATAAAATATATACTATAACTAAAGTATTTAAGATTATGCGATTTACATTCAATACACATTTATAACTCTTACTTATATAAGAAATATGCTTCACAATACAAACTACTGCAACAACGTTGAACGCATTTTTATATCATTTTCTGGCATGTTAAATAAATAGATATATAATCTGTTTTAGCGTTTGGTAATTTTGATGTTGTCCATTTTGTACATTATGTCTAGGCAGTGTAGCAACGCACTTTGGTGTCAACCCAACTTCTGTGTTCAACACCAAAAAGCGTTACGCACTATGGTGTTGAACACCAAAGTGCGTTACCCTAGGAACGCACTATGGTGTTAACCCAGTTTGGTGTTGAACACCAAAGTACGTTCGCTGTTTAGTATAAACTATATAATAACACCAAAATGCGTTGCATGGTACATCATCATCATCATCATCATCATCATCATCATCATCATCATCACCATCATCATCACCATCATCATTATCATTAGCATCATCATCACAACCATCATCTGTTTATTTTATGATTTGGGTTAGTAGTTTTTCATCTGTATAGAACATACTTATTTGCTTATTTACATGCACTTCACACCTTATATACTGGGCCAAACTGCTGAACCTCCACGTTTGGATTGTGTATATTTTAACCAATTCTCACTCTTCTATTTTCTAAATTTTAGTTTTAATATACCTTTCAATTTTTCTTTCAACTGACCTTTGCAAGATGAGTGGGAAAACAACACGCGCGTGAACAATTCATGATGCTGCTGATTAATTATCTGATGATGCTGATCTGATAATCAGTATGACGATGATGATGATGATGATGATGATGATGATGATGATGATGATGATGATGATGATGATGATGATGATGATGAGATGAAGATATGATGATGGTGATGATGATGATGATGATGATGATGATGATGATGATGATGATGATGGTGATGGTGATGAATTTGATATCGTCTAAAATTGTCAAAATGTGAATGTACAAAATACTACCAAAGTGTATACCTGTTTACCGATTATATCTTCAACTACAATGCACTTTGGAGTTGATCAAAAATTAAACGAACTTTGGTGTTGAACGCCGAAGTTTGGTTGACACCCAAGTGCGTTGCTACAAGGCAGTATTTTAATTTTAAAGATTTTATTGGAAGACGTGAACCATATAATTAAAAACTCATCTTGTCAAGTGTATTATAAGTCATCAAAAGTGATCGTATAACGTCAATATCCTAATGCATTGATTACTAAAAAGTAATGTTCATGGTGTATGTTCATAAAAGTAATGTTCATGGTGTATGTTCACAAAAGTAATGTTCATGGTGTATGTTCACAAAAGTAATGTTCATGGTGTATGTTCACAAAAGTAATGTTCATGGTGTATGTTCACAAAAGTAATGTTCATGGTGTATGTTCACAAAAGTAATGTTCATGGTGTATGTTCACAAAAGTAATGTTCATGGTGTATGTTCACAAAAGTAATGTTCACGGTGTATGTTCACAAAAGTAATGTTCACGGTGTATGTTCACAAAAGTAATGTTCATGGTGTATGTTCACAAAAGTAATGTTCATGGAATATGTTCACCTAAATGATCATTATATTAATGTGTTCATACGCTTTATTTAAGGCATATTGGCATGTACAGTGCCTTTGGCCACATACATTAATAAAATTATAATTGCCTACTTTTATCCTATGGTACTCCGTTTTACATAACCTTGTACATTGCCGCCACATATAAGTTAAGTGATTACATAATTTTATTTGTAAGAAATTCAGATTTGTATCTGTGTGGAACTTTATTATTACATGAACGTCATATATCATAATATAAATACACGCAGTGTCTCGATATATTATGTGAACCAAAACCCTATTTAAAGGGACCTGTTTACATATGGACGAAATGTCAATTTCCAAAAGTTTTGTCACATATTCAAAAAAAATAAAAGACTAGTGTATGAAAAGAAGCGAAATAACACTACCGCGCTATATTATAACTATGAAGGCGCAGAATCACAAAGCGACACACATAGATAATAAGATAATATGAGGAGTGTCGTGGGAAACCAGGGCTTAATGCATGTGCGTAGTGTCGTTTCGGATCAGTCTATGCAGACCGGGCAGGCTAATCCAGGACGACACTTTCCGCTTGTATGGTATTTTCTGTAACTATGTAGTCTCTTCTAAACAGAAATCCACTGTAGGCGGAAAGTGCCGTCCTCGATTAGCCTGTGCGGACTGCACAGACTGATCTGGGACGACACTTTACGCAGATGCATTACGCAGGGATTCCCATGACACGCCACAATTATGTTTTTTATGTTTTAATACATAAGCTCTTTATTTCAGGTGTGTTTTTGTTGTTTTCATTTCAGTTTAATGGCATATTTAAAAAAAATACACAAATCTGTGAACAAGTCCCTTTAATATGTTAGTATCTTCCTCAGATTACAGCTGAAGAGGCTGAGGACACAAAAGTAGTAAACAACTTGGTGAATCAGGTGATGTCCTTGTTGTTATTTGTACTCACTGGTAAAGGAAATAATGTACCAATACATTAAAACGATGACGAGGAAATGCGCTCACAACATGAAGGATTGCTTACTTGTATTTTAGTTTTTGTTTACAAGTGAAGTTGTTTAAGAACAGTCTTTCTTTTTGCTCTCTCCTCATTTTTATGTTACTCTAGTATATTTTTTTAAGCATGACCAAAATGGAACTTTGGTATATCGTCTTAAAAAAAAAAACATGTGAAAAAAAGGGTTCAGTATTTACATTACGATTATTATTATTATTATTATATTATTATTATTATTATTATTATTATTATTATTTTATTAGTAGTAGTATTATTATTATCTATTGATTATCTATTGATTATTTATTTACATAAGTTATAATGTAACAGCTATTCAACCTGGTCGGCAAATACAAACAAATTAAAAAAGGTAATAAAATGGTCAACGTTTCAGATGTGCTAAATATTTCGAACATTATAATTAGTTATACAAGCAATGAATACCTTTGACAAATTGACGTCTGCGGCACCAGACGACTGGTTCGCGGGTCCCGGGCCCCTGCAGGCTGGGTACATGACAGATGCAGACGGAGGGACGGGGGAGGTGAGGGGGTAGCGCCCGGGACGCGCAACTTTGACAGCCACGTTCGATGAAAACAAATTTCGACATGGAAAGGGCGCCAATAACGCTGATAACGTCTGCGTGACGTTGACGTAACGTTTTATCATTTATGTCTGCACGTTTTTTCCTTGTTTTTAAAATAATAGGCTGATTTAATTTTTATATGTTTTGTTGTTCTTTTCTTAGAATGGCATTTAAGTTGTTTTCAGCATAGATCTTGCTTTAAAAGTGTCACTTCTTGTTAAGAAAAATATTATTGACACTAATTTGAAAAAATATGTGATTGTACTGACAGTAAGTAACCGTGATTTGTGCCCATTAAATATATTATATAATAATATAATATAAATGTTCTTTAAAGTGCAAAGAAGTGTTGAATTTAATAATATTAAGAAATGAAAAGAAAACATTACAGCATTTATAAAAACAATCGATGCAATTCATGCAAGTTTTCAAATAACGTCACATTTTTACAAAATGAAATTAAACTTGTCTTGGAATAATAATTATTATATTGTTAGGTAGTTAAACACAGTTATTTTTGCTGATAGGTTGCATATATGAAAGCGGGTTGATATTTAAACCCGAAAGCATACACATTGTTATCTACATTTTTTATTTCCATTTTCCATGTTCATACTGTGTATATGAATTTAATATAAATTTAAGTGAAATTGTAAAGGATTTGAATCAGTTTAAAGTAATTGGTTTCTATGGTCAATGTGAGTTATGTTTGGAAATTGTATATTGTCTTTTTTGTGCATTTAGTCAGGGTTCTATTTTATACGTTGTTGTTGATTTTTTGGTAAGACACGTAATTGTGTTTTATATAGCGATATATATTTACACTTAATGCTTATCCATTTTTCACTGAATAACATATAAATAATGTGTTTATTATTCCGGTTAACGTACCTTATTTACACAAATGTAAAGGTGACCTATTCGCCAATTGGGCTGGGTGAAACTTGGCCTGTATTGTAATCAGCTTGTTGAGTTTGTATGTACATGTATACACATGTCACGTTAATTAAAGCCGCTGTCAATAGAATATAATTCAAGACATCTTAAATTGGCATTAGTTTTAATGAAAGTAAATGACGTTTATTCGACTGAAAACAGTTTCTTATTTACGAAAGACATTTTATAATGTCTATGTTCGGAAACACTTGGTAGGAAAGGAATATATATTAATGTACATGCCGATTTACTGCAGAGGCATCACTATAGCTATCGCGTACAAATAAACACGATAACAAGTTACCAAAAACGTTATTAGTTTACCGCTTTCAATGCAGTTTTTTTTTATTTTGATCGGTAAGAAGTCAATTAGAACCAATTTCTGCAAAGTTTTATTTTTATTAACATTATTTCTGGACTTCTGCTTTAAAACTTACTTATTATAGCTGTGTTTTTGATGTTGTTGATATTTATGATGTTTTACATGACTTTTTTGCGTTATATAAACAAATTGAAACACACATTGTTTTAGCCATAATATATATATAGAGTACACGTAATTCGTCAAATATAAGGCGCCATGTTGTCCTGCGATAGTGACAAAGGTGTTCCGACTATGGACGTTAACATGTCAGAGACATATATTTTCGCGATTCTAATTAGTTTGTAATGTCTGCAGACCAACGAACTGTCAAAATTAGTGTTCACATGATCGTCTGGATATTGAAACTGTAATAACAGTCAGTGCACGAATTATTCTAACTGGGTATAAAATATACATGCCCATAAATGTCTAATTCACTGGGCATTAAAATAATTGAGCAGACGATTATTGATTAATGAAAATAATAACGATCCGTAAATTATACAGATACTATCCCCACCCCCTGGGCGTTTGGGGTATTTAGCTGTGTTTTATGACTCGACTTGACTTGGCGAGAAGATCTTTAATATTTGCGACAGATTTGATCAAAATTGAGTCGATTTCCTTGCAAACGTCCAACGTTGATGAATATTGTTTTCTTTACAGGCGCAATTAAACAAATTTGACCGACGTTTAAAACAAACATAAAACTTCATTTCCTGCTCGTTGAGAAACAAACAAGCCTGTCAATAGGACCCACGATACTGGGGACTAACTGATTTTCATGTACAATTCACGTCAACCGCCGAATACATTGTATGTTGTTGTAGATATAAGACAAAATTGTAATATCTCATCACATTGTTAAAATAAATAAAGTGTTCCTGTTTGTTTTATCTTAAAATTTTGCCGAGGTGAGTAGGTTGTAATTAACAATACGGTTCAATATTGCATATGCATAATATTATTTTATAGTTAACATTAAAATGTTTTCAGTATATAGTGTTGTCGTTATTGCATGTATGATTCATGAAGAAAACGATTATGCACGCGGTGAGAAAAAGAACAGTTTGTATTGTTAAAAACATTTATGTTGCTGCTGATGGTGATAAAATTTATGGAAGAAGAAGAAGATAACGATATGATGATGATGACGGTGACGATGAAGATAATGATATTGATGGTGATGATGATTATGAAGTCGATAATGTGGATGACGATAATGACGATGACGATTGTGATAATGATGGATATGATTTTCCCAATGAAGTTTATTTATCCATATTACAAATTTCACCAGTTAATGAGGCTCTGTAGGATCATATTTTTCACAAACCATATTTTTCACACGCATGTGAAAAATAGGATCTAATATGTCACATTTATAATGTATGTATATATACAGGGACGGTAATATATCAATGACCTTATTAGAACCTCCGTACATGTTGATACGTACTTTTGGACAGTACAGTCACGTAGCGTACCGTACCTCCCGTATCGTATCGTACCGTACAGTATCGTACCGTACCTAACCGTACCGTACCGTACCGTACCTTTCTGTTCCATAGCATTACAAACCATACTATACATGCCGTGCCCTGCCCTGCTTTGCCAAGCCGAGCCATATTATACCATACCATGCCATGCCATGCCATGCCACGCCATGCCTTACCATACCAAACCGTACCGTACTTAACCGCCCGGTACCGTGCCATACCATATCATACCATACCATGCATACCGTACCGTACCGTAAATCACCCCGTTTTTTTTCGGGCACATACAGTGTGAAAAATAGGATTATGATGTAACAAATTCACTTTTTTAAAATTTGAACACCTTCTTTTCATGTGTGAAGAATATGATCTGAGTGCATACACAAAACTCGACACGATCATAAAATTCACAGATATTGTGAAGAATGAGATTGCGATGTGTGAAGAATGAGATCCTATTTTTCACACCTGTGAAAAATGAGATCCTATTTTTCACACGTGTGAAAAATATTATTTGGGAAATATGGCCCTACAAGGCTCTGTGCAGGTCTAGGCAAGACTGTGTGCAGTCCACTTCGTCGAGCTGTCAATTTTGTGGATTAGGTTCGAATCTCTTAGGTTTTAATCAGCTCTGAATTGTTTAACAACAGGTCGTCATGGTGGGTAGGATTAATTACGACTACTTTCAATTGTTGTTCCCTTATCAGATCGAAATGGTCCATCATTCCACTTTCATAATCTGGTTTCAATGCAAGGTTGTCCCAGCGATCGGACCCAATCTCGGATAATCTGCAGCTATCGCAGGTCCGATCTCCGCCCGTCTTATTGCACTGACTGCGCCGAAAGGCAATTGATCAGTTCAAATCTTACAGATTGTCCACCATTTCACGCACATTCGCCTGTGTCCGTGCACAGCTTTTATCAAAATGTTTGCAGACCGTGGCGCCGAAAACATTTCCAACCAGTCTGTAGCCGCGTTGTCTCGCGAGAACCCCGCGGCCATTTTGAATCCGCTCTGTCAACAAGCGTTATCGCAACTATCATCGTTTTACTGGTCACATGAAACGCGAAGAACGGGAAACTTGGTCATTTTGTCACAGC
Source organism: Congeria kusceri (assembly GCA_027627225.1). Lineage (NCBI taxonomy): Eukaryota > Metazoa > Mollusca > Bivalvia > Myida > Dreissenidae > Congeria > Congeria kusceri. The sequence continues at coordinate 69,304,485 of CM051027.1, forward strand.
ATTGATTTCATGTTCGGGAACCGGAGTTCCCGCGAGTGGTGATTTACCTGGGAACGTGATCTGCCCACCAGACGACATTATTCGGGCGACCATTTCCGGCGCCGAAAGTCGCACTTTCGTGTGATCTTCCCATCGACCCTCGCTGCGGTGCTGTACACATAATTTGGGGCAATTGTCAATCAAAGGAAAGGTGGTGAGATTCGCGAGAGATGCGAAATCAACCGCTTTGATCAACTTAAGGATTTAGCAGGTTTTCGCAAGAAACTGTGAAGACGTTTTAATATTGTTACTTAGCGACAGTCCAGTAGAATTCGCGACTAAGAAATTGTGAAGATGAAGAAGTGAGATAAACCTAACACTTCGGTCAGCAAGAACGTGAAAATTGTCGCAAATTACACAAATATTAAATTTCCTCATTTTCTTATTGGTTCCGGTTACTACAAAATAATTTCATTGTATCCCATTTATTTAGCATATTAAAACAAAACATGTTTCCTACACAAACCATTATACATTTGATTTTAATTACAAAATAAAATTTTCAGAAATACTAGTAGTAAGTATGCCGACCTTTACATTTCATACACAGTTTTAGCAGTTTGTTTTTCCAGAGGCTAAAAATTAGTCGAACTACAATCCACAAACCAACTAAACTGCGCCGGGGCGGGTTTTGAACCCGGGGTCGCTGTGGTGAGAATTGAGTGTGTAAACCACAGCACCAACATAGTAAGTTTTGACCCCTAATCATGGTACACCGAAGTGATTAATTCCACAGAAACGAAGGACCATCTTTTGCTGTCCTGCATGCTAATATGTACCATTGAGGGACAACTGCTATGAGCTCTGTAGGATCATATTTTTCACAAATCATATTTTTCACACACCTGTGAAGAAAATGATCTCATTTGTCACATTTCAAAGAGTGACGAGTTTGATGGGCGGATTACAGAAGAATATCATTTCATTGCATATCAAAAAACTGAATGCGATCACACATTTCACAGAAAATGTGAAGAATAAGATTGCGGTGTGTGAATAATGGGATCCTATTTTTCACACCTGTAAATAATGAGATCCTATTTTTTACACGTGTGAAAAAATTGATTTGTGAAAAATATGGTCCTACAGAGCTTTATATTCAGAAATTACAGGATTACAAACAAAAATCAAAGCATTTCCTAAAAGATCGCAAGAACATGTGTTAAACTTCATACCGGTTTGTAATGTCCGCATGCAATTTTGCACAGAGAATGTTGCGAGTTTTACTAACTGTTGTCGATAATCTATTTATTGTGTGGAACTCTGCTGAAATTATAATACATGAATATTCGTAAACCAATTAGGTGAGTGTGGAGTTTGAATATGAAAGCTTCGTAGGATTATATTTTTCACAAATCAAAATTTTCACACACCTGTGAAGAATAGGATCTTATTTGTCACATGTTTAAGTGTTAAGAATGTGATTGGCCAACTTAGGGTTTGCGTGAGGATCACAGATTGCCGATTTCATTGCATATCAGAAAGTGGATGCGATCACAAACTTCACAGAAAATGTGAAGAATAAGACTGTGGTGTGTTAGGAATAAGATCTCAATGTTCACACCTGTGAGGAATGAGATCCTATTTTTTTGTACAGATGTGAAAAATATGGTTTGTGAAAAATATGGTCCTACAAAGCTTTGTTGAAGTTGGATCGGATGTCTGTCGTAGCCAAACTTGACAGAATGATGACCTTCGATTTATGATATGAAATTATGTTGATTCAGTATATAGATAATTGATACACGTACACGATAAATACCCCTGATGACAGATATGCCCCGACGTGATTTTATTTCCCTCTAATTAATTTGTATTGTTTTATGAAGTTCACATCCAAAGTGCAATTACATTGACTGAATCACTGGCGATTTCAATTTAAACAAAGTTACTGCCTCGTTAATTATGGCGCGCCGTACCGATTGCTAATAAAACTAACATCACATTGCAATTTGTGTACATTTTATACGTGTCTAATTGATAATTGTTATGCCTATTTAATTTTGTCTCGTTTTTGGATCGTTTTTAACAACGATTTTTGCAATAAAACTAAAACGCCATTTATGGGAGCATTCTTCTCGTGTTGTTATTCAAATGTCAGGGGAAAGAAGAAATATTATGATCGTCGCGAATATAATATTTTACAATAATTTGTAGCTGACATTTGTTGCTAAATGCAGTCGCATGTGGGATTTTATTTAAATGTGAATAAATCTTCGTAACATTAAATTCTTGTATTTTAAGGCGAGTGTTGATTGTTCAACACGGAATGAATCCGCATGTAAAGTGCGAAGAATATCTTATGAAATAGACTTTGTTTGCACACATTCTATGGTGGAAGAATTAAGTGACTTTTTTTTATGTTTTTAAGTTTTGTAGAGAATATCTTAAAATATTAATATAAATCTGAGATACCGTCGCAAAACAAATACGTATTTCGCAAAAAGAAAAAGAAAAAGAAATGAAAAGAAAAAAGAAAATGTCATTAGTCATTAAGATGAGTAAACTATTCGATCTGTTAAGTCGGTCTTTCTGTTGTTATAATTTTTTTCGCCATTAAACACGGCAAATGTGTTGAATATTACAAATGATTTCAACTTTGGTTTAGTTTCTATAGTATAGTAGATTATAATCATATAATAATCTAATATTAATATTGCTTTCTTGTTGATATTATGGAACAAAATGTTTCATAATTAATATGTGTTACTCAAAATGCATTTATTTCAGAGGAAATATCAATCTATTGTTACAAATTTACTATAATATTAGGCCCCCAAAAACTAAATGGTTGGTTTCCGCTTACAACTCCAAAAAAAACTAGAAGGTGAGATGAAATATAACTTTTTTTTCTTTGCCGCATATTCACCACACAGCTTAAGTATATTGGACTGCATGCACAAGTTTAAACGCCTCCCAAAAGAGGAACTGTACCTTTACTATAAATAAGGTCAGAGAAAACGAGATTCCTGGCAAGAAACTTATAATATAAGCGAAAACTGCTCTGTTTTTCCTGAAAATCAGAAAAAGTTAATAATTGATATGCCAAAAAAACTTTTATGGTGGGTGGAAAAAATAGGGGGAGGAGGGGGGGTCGTGTAAACGGAAACCAACAGCATTTTTACGCCTTATTTATACGAACTGAGTGTTACATAATTGTGCAAAAGTTCCTTATATCGAATTACCATTATGTTATGTTTTGTGCTTTAGTGTGTATTTCAACCTGATAATTCTATCTATTTATAATAATATTAGACGTATTGTGGACATTCACGTAGCCGTCACGTTTGACGCACGATGCCGTGAAGTACAAGACGTCAATCACGCTCGACGCTGGCACGACGTTGTTTTCACAGGGATCACGCGTTACCCGCTCATACCGTCGCATCCGGCCCGTCTCTGGAGGTGATCTACCCTTGACATCCCCCGTATTGATGACCTGACTAGGAAAATATTTATTTTCCATGTTTGTTTTGTGGAATGGTGTTTGATGTTTTTACAGTTGTGGCATAAACTGACACTTTTGTTACGTTATCAATTAAAATCGAATTAGTTGGCACGGAAATGTCATTTTGTCTTAAGCATTACAACTATACTGATTTTACTATGATAAACTAGATTTTATAACGATAGAAGTTAAAGATTAAAAAAATGGAGATATTAAAACATCTACAAAAACAACTTCTACTTTACTACGACCGAAGCAAAAAATACATGATTCAACATCAACTACAATGTGATTTGTGAAATATATCGTCCTATAAAGCATCATGGACATAATAAATGTATCATTCTTGTATATGAATATACGTATATAAACATGAACGTCGTTTTATTATATATCGAAGAAAAAGTATAATTATATAAGAATCGTTACTTTAATATACTTATTTAGAATATATGCAAGCATGCGTTAAAGCCGCAGTCCATAGAATATAATTCAATACATCTTAAATTGGCATAAGTTCTAATGAACGTTAATGACGTTTATTCGACTGAAAACTGTTTCTTATTTACAAACGGCATTTTATAATGTCCATGTTCGAAAACGCTTGGTACGAACGGAATATGCACTAATGTACATGCTGATTTACTCCGGAGGCATCACCAGCTATTGCATACCGATAACTTTACGATACAAAGTTACCAAAACGTTATTAGTTTACCGCTTTCAATGCGTTTTTTTTTGTATTTTGATTAGTATGATGTCGAATAGAAACGAGATCTGCAATTTTTTTTTTTTTTTTCAAAGATGGTAGCTTTTGATTGACAGTGTCTCGCTTCAAACAGTGCCGCTGTAATAAACATTTTAATTCAAACATAAATTTTACTCGAATAACAACAAAACATATTTTATGACCAGAAATATTATCAGCAAAGCCTCACTATGTGTTTTATTGATAACTCCCTGTAATAACCCGGAATTACAAAGGCGGCCATTTTATCGATCCTATAAAGGTGTCAGCTGGAAACATATCAAAAGTTGTTGAAATGTTCGGAAGCATCCAATCCGATAAAATCTTTTCAAAAATTATGTCAAAAAGGTGAAAACTTAATTTTATTTGATTACGTTTGATTTCTTTTAACTATCTACAAGACCGCCGCCCCGGGCTCTCATACCTGCGACCCCACCACTCGGGTGCTGGATTTTATACCTGGTCATGCATTGTTTCAAGCTGTGTTGACAACTGTAATCATTAACAGTATGTCCGAGCTAACACGATAATATCAGGGACTAAACGGCGTACTTTGAAGACAGTAGGCAAGGTTTTAATAATATTTATGTTTCATTATGCAAGGTGAAACAACACACAATTAGCATGTATATGCTTGTGGCTAATTTACTACGGTCGTTTTAAGAATGGTCCATTAAGAAAAGTGGCGTGGATAAACATATGGTCGCACTCTTAACGAAAACGCGCTAAATCCGTCCTTTTTAAATCCCGTTCCATATAGTGTTCTCGTTTAATAAATAATGCTCGCTCTTTTCAAATGGGATCATTAATTTATCGATTAATTCTTGAGCAAACTTATTACATAAAACGATTACCAATTTTTCAATTCTACATCTAGTATTACCTACCTATTCTGCAAATTCTTCAAAGAAACCTCAACCGTCTTTGCATTTTTGACGCCAAATTATGGGACAAAAACAGATTAATTCGGTTTAAGTAACTTGCCCCTTAATCGGCAATAAATGGTATTTGAACCACTTCTAACGGTTTATTTTCCAATAACAGTATAAAATATGTCATCGTTTGTAATTTTAAATGAGTTTAAAAAGACACATGAAAGGGAAATGTCACCTTCATATTGAAGAAAATAGACACAAAATAAACAAGTTTACGACATTTTGTCTTCTGATATTGAATGCAACTTCTCCGTTGCTGTCGTCTGCGACAGCGCGTGAAGAGCGAGTTCAGACGCACTATGTGTAAATTCTGTACGTAAGTGTTCGTGAAAGTCGTAAAACATGGGGTTATCGTGTTCCCGCACACGTGGGAACAAAATCAGACGACACTTTCCCGCGCAAGTATTAACTTCAGCTTTTTTTGTACGGACATCACAAGTTTGGTTTAACACACATTTCCTAATTCTACACACATTGAACACGTGTAAGAAGGTTCTTGTACACTTCCCTGTGAAATTTCAAACCGTAATCTACGAAGGACCGTCAGTCACTGCACAAATACGTAAATGTTTCATTGCGAACGTTAGGTTTTAATTTCCTGTTTTAAAGTTGTGGTAACCATGTTTTCACTTGACGTCGACAATAGCTGTGATACCCATGTTCTCACTTGACGTCGACAATAGCTGTGATACCCATGTTCTCACTTGACGCCGACAATAGCATTGATACCCATGTTCTCACTTGACGTCGACAATAGTTGTGGTAACCATGTTCTCACGTGACCTCGACAATACTTGAGGTAACCACGTTCTCATTGACGTTGACAATAGTTGTGGTAACCATGTTATCGCTTGACGTCGACAATAGTGGTAACCATGTGCTCACTTGACGTAGACAATAGTTGTGGTAACCATGTTTACAAGTGACGTCGACAATAGTTGTGGTAACCATGTTTACACATGACGTCCACAAAAGTTGTGATTATAATGTTTACAAGTGACATCGATAATAGATGTGGTAACCATGTTTACAAGTGACGTCGACAATAGTTGTGGTAACCATGTTTTCACCTGACGTCGGCAGTTGTGGCTATCATGTCCTCACGTTAAATTCCTCCGCACGACGTTTTCGGGACTCGGTGTGTTCTGTGGTCGACGGGCGACAGCCACTAGTGTGAACATCACTGACCCAAGCTGGAGCCATGTCACCCTCGAAAAACCGCAAAACCACAAAACTACTGTTATATACGCATAAGCTAGCTGAGGACACATTTATTTTATGTCAAATTAAACTACGTACGTAATTATAAGATGCGTACTACTTTTAAATATTGTATTTCAAATCCATGGAAAAAAAGCGATGAAACAAATGGTAACAGAAATGATTATGCAATTGCTGCTATTGCTGATGATAATGATGATGATGATAATGATTATGTTGATGATGATGATGACGATGATGACGATAATCATGATGACGATGATGACGACGACGACGATGAGGTCGACAACGATGATGGTGATGATGATGATGACGACGACGATGATTATGATGATGATGATGATGATGATGATGACGATGATGATGATGATGAATTAATTAATTTAAAGCTTTGGCGACAGTCACCCTTGTATTTGTTTTCCATAATACATTCTGTAAACTACAAAGCATAGTTACATCGCAGGTCTGCTGTGGTTGCCACGGTTGTGGTTACCGCTGTTGTTGTCGATGCTGCTGACACTTCATGCGCTTCCCGACTGGTCCGAGCTCTGAGTGTGACAGTCAATTGTTTTGCCACGCCGCAGCATCCCATTGAGACGGCAGGAGCCGCTACTTCCGGTCTATAATGAGCGCCTGGAAAGGATGCAATACTAGCACTTGCCACTCCAATCGACAATGTTCACACGCGATCACATCCTGTCGCTCTTACCAAACACTCTGAGAATGGTCTTATTTGGGAGGAATATGGGCCCACATAAGTACAGAGGCCGCGATATTGCCGCAGATAATACTAATTGTAATGAGAAACCGTCTCAAATGACTTTTCGACTTACAGTGCGCAATGTTCAATGCCAAGAAAACAAACGTGACCCTGTTTGAGACCTACAGGTTGATTGCCAGCGAACTGTATTGCCCGACCTCCTAGACAAGTGATGAAGTCATTGAGTCAAGAGTTACTGTCGTTATAGTCTTTGCTGCTCGTGGTTACAGCATCGAGGCTGATTGCATGTTCATGTGGCACATCGACTGACAACAGGCAGACACTAGCATCTTCTCTTTCCGGTTCCTTTATCGTTGGGCGAGGCTTCTATCTATGTATGGCAATTGAGAATTGGAGATGTACGTTGTAGCGTGGGGGTATTTGTCTTGGCGCACACGGGTTTCCTTGAAACTTAATACAACTAAACGACAACAGTTTACTGACGGTGGTCCCAATGTTTGCCAGTCTGGGGACAAATCTGGGGCAAGTGCCCCAATGGCATCAACACTTACCGGTACATTTAATGGGTACAAAGCTCCGCCTATATTTGGCCTTTAACATGGCGCATACCCGTGAACAGTAGTAGGATGCAGCGTCGGTCCGCAAGTAAGAACATTAGTTACTAGGAAATGCACCAACCACATACACCGGAAGTGCAAATACGCGCCTTCTGTCGCTCCGGTTACCCACATAGCGGAAGCGAGTTCCGTCGCGCACCGAGACGCGGCATTACGGGTACTTGCGTTTAAATCCTCACAGGCCTTATCAGGGAATAATCGGTGAACAATCGCGTTCCGTCCCGACTCATTGGGGATTATGCAATAAGCTGTATCAAAGACTGGAGGCGCCTTATATTTGGTTATAGCAGTGAAAGAAATGTGAATTAATTGATAGAAAAATAAGTTTTGAAGGACCCGGATTCGTTTCAAACGAGTTGAGCACTGCAGTATAGTGATATATTGGCAGTGGGAGATAGCTAGAGGAAACGTTCGCGATTTCACATGATTAGAAGGAGTTGTTTGACAATGGCTGTATTTTTTGCATTTATTGAGTTTATTATTTAGCGTTTGCCGATAAGAAATAATGCTTAAGACGCATGAAAAGAATGAAAACCGTTATATACGGAAATTGTGTCCACACTCCAAAGTTTCACGTGTTGTATTTCAAAGCACAAAGGACTTCTTTATTATTGACAATTCGCGCGCTTGACGGCAATGATGGTCATATTTGACGTCACTCGGTTTCGGTCTCGATTGCATATACACATCAATGCTGCTTTTACCGGCATCTCGCTACAAAGTGCGAGAATTGGAGAATAGAACCTCTGGAAATCACGTTCTTATCGCATACATTTCCTTGTTTGAGAATGACAGTTAAGAAAACGACGATTTAATGGAATAGAATGTCATGCAAATAAAATACCAGCTTTCGATATATTATTTCGGGAAAAGATTCAGTATTTTTATTACATACATACTTGAACTTCGGGTCTTTTAACATGGTTTTGCAGCTATTTCACAATATTTATAAACAGTTTATTTAAATGTAATATCGGATGTACATGTATTACAATGTTGCATCCATCGTACACCGCTGGGTTTATCGACTGCGCCTGTCATTACGTAAACAGTTTTAATTAGCGATAAACCAATTACGAACATGCACCGCCTTTGATCTCGCGCTTTTTAACATGATATAATTATTTCGTTAGGACAGGCTAAAATAAATTTTCACCAACGGGCAAGCCGGAAGGGGCAATAATCCGAACCGAGACGGGTTTTCGCACCCGGACTGGCGTCTTGAAAGGTCATAACTTTCTATCACCAGGATGTCAACTGCCCACTGGTCATTTGCTGTGCTGACCGCAGTTTCGGACACATATATTCTGTTTTGAATAAATATATTGTTCGTAATAATAGGTAATTAGTCTAAAAGAATATTAATGACATTTGCGCGACGGGAACTGTAGAATAGGATCGATTTATTATTAATATTATTTATTTGTTAAACGACGATTGGTTTATGTTTGGTTTATTGTTAAAGCATATCAATTAGACTTGTTAAGCAGGTGATGAAGTTATATTTATAATAAAAATAAGACATTTATTCGTACAAAAATAATATCAGACAGAATTCACTTAATTAATTACACCACAACAAAGGGTAAATAATTTCAGATTGTTTTGTGGTTACAACCAATGTGTGTATGCTAAGTGTGTGACACATTGTTTTAAAAGGACTATGTCAGCGAAAAATTGGCTTCCTTCTGCTCTATAAATGATATTATAGAATGATAGAAATTAGCTAAAATTAAAACAAATAAGCCCCAAAAATGATTGAAAAAAAAAAAACCCAAGTGGGTATCGAACTCAGGACTTAGGAGCCATACGAAGAAATAACAATAGACCTGCGCTAGTCTGCTTGGTAACGATTCGTTTGCAAACTAGGGTTATCCAAAATACTCACATTTCTGACGTCAACATCTAAACATGAAAAGGGCCAAACAAACACGATCTTTATTATAAATTGATTCTTATCTCATAATGCTTACACCCTTTTCCCATTATGTATACTCTGTTTTAACTGCGACTATGTGCCAGTATTAATATATTAAATTTCAAGATTTTTTTTTCAAGAAAGTGCCCTCTTGGGGCCCTTGTCGATGACATGGTCCCTTTAATATGTTATGCTTTTTCAACCACATTTATATAAAAACATGTCAAAAAATGGTCCCGTTACAAAAAAAATATTTTTTTAATAAGAGTTTGTCATAAACACAATAACATATATGTATACGTAACTATGACGGACGCCAACGCTATAAAGTCGTCGATCAATAACTGAGCATAATGTATTAAATATCACAAAATATTATATAGCATTTTGTGGATCATGTGGCAGACATGACGTTCGCATTTCAAAGTACATGTTAAACCTTTATTTAGTAAACTAGTGTTTTTTCTCTAACGATAATTGAGATTATTATGTTAATGACACTACCAATAGACTTTCGTCTGCGATATAAATACATGTTTGAAAAGGCCTTCACACAGTGTGGCTACTCATCATAGAACTTAAACGGTGATATTTTCCTGACAGAGGCCACCTCACCCGCCACCCCCGCGACATCCGACACCTCTTGCTTCCCGGCTCACGCAATACCCGGCTACCCGCTTCCCCTAGCTGCAGATAGATCACTGACACCCAGCCCGGTTGGCGTCCCTTTTTGACCACAGGTCAGTCCGGCCGCCATACTTCAAAGAGCTGCCGTCAAATCTTAAATATTAAACCGCAATAAAAACCAACCGTTTTATTTCAAATTATTACATGGTGATCATATAAACATACCCTTTCTAATGTTATTATTATTATTATTATTATTATTTTAAGATGATATTGCCTAAGATTAAAGTATTGATAATTCTCGAGATAAAGTGAGATAATGCCGCTAGTTTTGCAAGTAACTGGTTGGTCATAGAACCCAAGGCGATGTTTCAAACAGACTTAAATCTCTGATAAGATTTGCTGGGCGGCTTTACGCCACCGTGTCCGGCCAGACTTGATCTGACTTGACGCCAAACGGTTTTCACTTCGGTCTGCAAAATACCCGTCACTCACGTTTTATAATGTAGACAGTTATTATTTTTGTTGTTTCTGATAATCGAATATCGATACGGTCTAACGCACAACCGGACTGATTGACTTGCACTGATACTATTACTTTGCTTTTCTTTCTTAAATTTCTTTGCCCTATTGCATACACTATTTTCTCTTATACTGAAATATGTATTAATCTTTCAAACAATAACTTTTATTTAAATAGTGTTAATGTTGTAACAAAATGTGTTTTGTTGAATATATAAAATTTTGCTTGCAATGACGAAGTACATTGACATATAATAATACTAGCAATATTACTTAACGATCCACATACATGTACAAGAAACATGCAGGGCGGAAAGCCAGACCAGTTTGTTGACATTTTCGAATAATTTGCTAAATCTAGACTATTATGAGTCTAATGTTTCTAATTAAGGTTTTGAAACATAGTTTATCAAAATGTCATTGAAATTTTGCAAAAATCTATGAAATGTCAAAAGATATTTAGCATTTCTGGGTTGATCAGCCCAAAGGGGCAGCAGTGGGTACCAAACAGGAGCAGGGTGCAGCACCCTGTTATTTCGCACTAGATCTTTCCCTAACAACATGATGTAATATGTGCTATGCATGAACACATCTGGCTACAATAAACTATTTACTTTATTACTTACATGTAAAATTAAGCATAATTATAATGGTGTAATCCGTGTGTAGATGCTTAATACTTGCACATGACGTCACAGATCACGTGGTTTTGGTCATACTGACTCATATAGGGACAATAAGGTAAACTCGTCTTTACCTAACAAAGGAAACATGCATGTTTCAATGCATCACGAAAACAAAATCTAGTTAAAACTAATTAAATTCGTTTATGACATAAAAACTCAGCCATTGCCGACGATTTTATGGCGTTTAACTCATCGCCATTGCTCACACGAACAAGCTAGGAAATCTCGCGAGACTTTCGCCATGTCGTCTGCAACTTTTGTAGGGTCCTTTGGTGCATTGTCAAATTCAGGGTTCAAAATCACAAATCAAAATTCATTTACAAGCAGTTGCGTTCAGAACATAAGTATCTTCCCTTTGAGCGAGCTTAGAAAATTGTAATGTATTCGTCTGTTTCGCCAATGGCGTCGCACTGTGGATGTACGACATGATATACCGGTCGACATTGCAAGAGGTAATAACTCAGTCCGAGTATCGCAGCATGACACAACCAGTGTAGGTATTTCGAGGAAATTAGTTGTTTAAATATTTTGGTAACATTTAGTTTAAATTTCTCTTACTGTTTTTTTTTTAATATATGATAATGAAATTTTATGTGCTGATGTTTTGCGTTGTTTTTGTTCAGCTTTTGTCTCGAAGTGTCTTTAAAGAGACCTGTTCACATATTGACGTATTGTTAATATCCAAACTTTTTGTCATAAATTCCAAAAATAAAAGAAATAAAGAAAAGAAATGAAAACTGCAATAAAAGAGCGGATTAGCACTACTGACATAGAAATATATTGGAAATAACGTTTCGTTCATGAGTAATCATCAGTTGAAATGGATCAAATTATAAAGCGTTTGCAACGCGAAACGGTTAAATATTTGTAATAATTCTGTTGTTGTCATTGAAATTGTTGAAAACACGCGAATCCCTTACATAAAAAAAATGTACGGATATGTGTATGAATCAGATTTGCTGAGTAGTAAGCGTCTGACTTTTGATTCGTATATAGGGTTGATCCCTGGTGGCGGCACTTTTTTCCTTTGTTAATCCTTTTCTTGTAATAATAAGTGAGGTCTTTAGTTCAGATGCTTTATTGTTTCCAGTTTAAACATTAAATTGCATATTTAACAAAAATAATATCTGAACAAGTCCCTTTCGAGCTGCAAATACGTGTTTGTCACCAAGCAACAGGACCATTGACCGGAAATGAACAAGCTGATGATAAAGCCACGTCGTCTGATTAATCCAATATTTGTCATACTAGTAAAATACTTGCATTTGAATTGTTTCTTTCCAAAGTAAATAAAGTAAGTTCATTATTTTGAATTACGTAAATTTGAATTTTAAATGAAAATAAGTTTTTATACTATTTAGTCATGTTCATGACTGTTACATTTTTATACACTAATATCTATTATACGTATTTATGTATAATACAAATGTGGCTCGTCGTGAGAAAACCGGACTTAATGCATGTGCGTAAAGTGTCATCCCGGATTAGCCTGTGCAATCCGCACAGGCTAATCCGGGACGACAGTTTCCGCCTAAAGTGGATTTATGGTTAGAAGACACTTCATTGAAACAGAAATTACCATAAAAGCGGAAAGTGCCGTCCCGGATTAGCCTGTGCGGACTGCACATGCTAATCCGGGACGACACTTTACGCACATGCATTATGACAGGTTTTCTCATAACGCGCCACAAATGTACTCGTAGAAGATGTACTGGAACTAGTCTCGGCTCTGTTCTGCTATAGTCATCTATACGTCACCAAACCGGAGTTTCATCACGTCGGAGCTAATGTGACGGCATGGTCGCAGTGAGCAATTACCCCATCATTAGCCGGGTGGCGACAATCATCACCAAGTCAGTGGACACCGGATTGACAGCTATCACCACCACGCAACAGGTTGAGTGGAACAAAATCGACGATTATAGACCAATAATTGGTATTTAGGAAACTATGATAAGAACGGCAAAAGGCATCGGCGGTTTATTTTATCGGGTTTGCACTCTGTGCCTGACAGTTTTATTGTGGTATTTGTGTCTGGTTTTGGCCCTTATACAAAATTTATGAAGAAAGTTTGAAGAAATGACATTGTTAGAGAGATCGGTGATAAGAAAAGAACAGAAATTTAGTGAATGTATCACAGATTTGGGAAGGTGTGGTCAATTGAGAGTCCCTTATCCATTGCCATGTTGACCCGTGTCAGCAATCGATGATTACACACTTCGTGAAATCAAACTGCATAGTTCTTTTCAGATTTCAAGCGATGTTTTGGATTTATAACAGTATTATGTTGTGTTTTGAGCGTTCAACTTGTGTACCGGTCTATGACATGCGACCTGGAGGGATAAACTGTAACCCGTCCGTGCGCAATAAAAACCAGTCAACAATAATGCCAACTTGCTGATTGACGTTACAAAAACTGCTAAACCTTTGACGACTATAATTTCGAAGTTTGAAAGTCACAAATTGAACGCATAATACAGATAATTTTCTATGTGTATATGTTTATCAAATATTTGCGATTCATTTGAAAAGAAATCAAACATTTGGCATGCGTGTTCAACACTCTTGATTGCGTATGAAAATCAGACCAACAATACACAACAAGTACAAGAACAAGAAAAACAATAATAATGGTAATAATAATAATAGTAATAATAATAATAATATTATTATTATTATTTATTATTATTATTATTATTATTATTATTTGTAAATGTAATTGTAATTGTAATTGTAATTGCAAAATAATATCCGTTCCTGTTTGTTAAAAGTTCAATTACATAACTAGTTTGTACTTATTATTAAGAATTTCTACTTGTGTACAATACACTCAAAGAAAAACATTAAAAATCCATAACACGTACGTTTTGTGGGCTTAAAATGTTATACAGGGGCCATATTCCAGAAACATCGTAAGTGTATATTAAGATATTTTCATTTAAGTTACACATTTCAAAATGTTATATTTTAAACACTACATATAAATTTGTTTTAATCTTTTAATGATTTATATATATATAAAAAAAAATCTATAGGTGGTAATTAATAAACACGTACCATAATGCATTGTAAAAACGAAATAAACAGTAATAAAATGTAGATTTATAGGTTAAGGATAAGATATTACTTAAGATGTTTCTGGAATACGGCTCCTGATTAAATAGAAAAAGTGATATAGATATAAAAGATGGTGATATATATATAAATTATCGACAATGTGTCCAAAATAAATATACACATTTGCACTGCTCTATCAAGATTCGAGTTTTTTTTTCACTTTATGACAGGCTCGTTCACGAATAACGATGACACAACATTTCCGGCGACATTTCTTGCTTACAATTCAATGAAAGCAGGGTCACAGAAAATAATGGCTTCGCGAGAGAATTCCAGATAATGTTCCTGATTAGCGCGGGTTGATGTTAAACTTATCTCGATGACCGGTGTAAAAATGAAAGTTTCTACAAGATCTCGGAGGACTTGGCGAGTTTTAACTCCGCTGTTCGCAGTAAAACCAGCGATTTTCTTCTCCTTCTTAATGGGATCCGACGGCTTTGCAGCGGGGGTTGATAGGAATGTCGTTCTTTAGCGTATAAACGCACGCAAGGTCGGCAATGACTTGGAATTCCTGATGTTTCCTTAGTTACTGGACATGTGCATTTCGCATATTTTTTGGGGCACGATACCTATGTAATAGGCACTCTGAATGACTAAGTGTATATGTGTGCATTTTTTTTACATACATACTAAATATCTGTAATTTCTATATAACAAAATATCGCAAAATAATCATCTAAGATTTCTAAGATTATAAAAAAATACTTTATATTGTTCCATTCGGTGATGATTAGGTCAATGAAGAAAGTGGTATTTGCTGTTTTCGTATCTTTCTTCTCTTTTATTGTAAACAGCGTGTACCATCAAAACTGGACTTCATCCTCGATATCAAAACGTTTGCAAACTTGTCTATTTCCATACAGTGTGTTATGCGGTCATACTAATTGTAATTTTTTGATGTGTAAACGCACATTGTGTTGATAAACAGTTTTCATGGTTGTCACTATTTTTGCGGATTAAAACAACGTTGTTAAATCTATTGATTATGTAAAAGTGTTTCAGTGAGTAATAATGAGTTTTATTCAATTGCATATATATTTTGTAGTGTACAAAGAAAAATATGTTCTGCCCATGGCTGATTCGGAGCCTTTAAGAGGACGCAATAAAAATGATAGTGTGCCGCAGCACATTATACAGACCCATCTGACAGGCTACGCGACTGCCTGCAACTCCGTCGACGTCATGTGGTTATTTTCAACGTTGATTAGTTCTGAAAACGACTTCTTATGATCAGTCTGCGGATTTCGCCAATAACTTGAAAAAGGCGGCAAAGCACGACTTCTCGTCTGCTACAGCGGAGATTAGCAGGACATTAAAGCTTGTTTTCGCAGAAATCCGAGTAAATTGCAGATAAATTTAGAGACGGGCAGAACTTTTTAGCATGTTTACTTGATAAAATCCGCGTTTTCCTGTTTTACAAACAATTAAGAATCAGAAGCGTGCAGTGTGGTGTTTCTTTTTTTTGTTTTGCAAAAAATGATATTGATGAGAAAAGTAAACGCTTAGATTTTTCTGAAATTATTTGTATGGTATCACACCAATAAAAATGTCAATTCAGGATTCCAGGCAATTGACGCCAGTGCTGTTAGGGCATCATTAATGGGCAGATTCCCTCCATTACATAAATTTTCACCCAATAAACGTTAAAACTAGGTCTTAATGGTACCTGGACTGTGTTAATGTGCCGGGAACCATTATCGGAATTGCTTTGACGTCTACCAGAAAACGTCAAGTCGCGGCGTTTGTCGCCTCGTAGCATTTAACGCGCGAAACTTTGCGAGTTACCAGTTTCGCGGTGATAATTATTCAGAAAAATTAGCATATTGATGCTAAAACTATATACACTTTCACACAGGGGCTTCTAAGTCGTGGAGGGCAATTTAGCGCGGTGTTGCGATTAGAATGGACGCATTCCGAAGGTGACAGTTTTAGTTGTCAATCGCTCCGATATAATGTCGGAAGTGTTAGATTGTAATTACCGCTGTTGTCTACCCTGAAACCGTTTCACACATGCCGATTTCGCCTTTAAATGCGAATTTACTCGGTTTTAATTTAGAAATTTAGCGCAAGAACCTTTTAGCAACAGGTACGTACGTGTACCCAAAATAAAACACTTTTATACAATGAACAATTATTGACGTACACACACATTTTGTTCAAGACCGAAAACACGGCATACCAAACATAACAAAAAACACAGGCATAAGCTGTATCATGTTATGAACAAATTTGCCACCAATGAGAAAATTGTTGTTGTTTTTTAATTTCGTAAGAGTCGCAGACTGTGAAAGAACAAATGATTTGTTTCATATTGCTCATTGCATGTAAAAACGGTTGTTTTTTACGAAAGAAGCAACACTTATCTAAAGTGAAGAGTTTCTAGTTCTAACCGTCAGTGACAAGTTTATTCGATTTCTAGACGAACTACTTTGATGAAGCCATAATTTGCGTGAACAGTTTGTACTGTCTCGGCGTTCAAACTTAATTAATTTGCATATCTCTCGGAGTCTCCGCGAGAAATGCCGAGATCTGTGGCGCGGGGGCCGCATTTTCCGCAGTTGAACCTTCGAGTTTGGGACGTCGGCAAATACTGATACTCAAGATTCGCGTTTCGGAGCCGCCATCTTAATTATGTATGCTTAAGTCGCGCCTACACTCAGTCGGAGACATTATCAGATAATTTTCATGTTATAAAATAAACTATCTCGGATTAATTGCAATTACAAAAGAAAGGTTACAATAATGTTTGCATCTCGTAGACCTAACCACTTTACTGCATGGCGACTGAGTTGATGATTAGGCCAAAAAAAATAATTATGTGTTTCGGGTAACAATCAAAAAAAGTTAGGTAGGGTCGGGATGGGTTTTTTTAAGTGTTTTTTTTAAGTCTAGTCATAAAAGCCAAGCGAACGACAAGCACCTAACAGGCAATACTATTCATCCATGAAGAATCCATAATACTCAGTTAATAATTTAAAGCGCCTTTTCGACACGAATTATCTAGTTAATCACGATTATCTCCTTTAAAAAATAAAATCTTAAAAATTCAGATTTCACGGAAAACAACCGTCTCTAAAAACTTTAGGGTCGGGGGGTTTTCGCTAGGTAGGGTCGGGTTGCCAGAAACGCAGAACTTTTTTGTTTTGGCCTTAGCGTATACGTTACTCCGTAACATTAGTTTGCATTTGAGCTAGGCGACATCATTACGTACGATGTTTGTGTTTCATAAATCTGTAAGTTTCTACTAAATGAATAACAGCTCTTGGTTTTACAAACAACAATAGGTGGAACTGACATTTAAAAGAATAATATCACCATTTGCTTAATGAATAAACTGTGTGAAAAAGCAGCACCGAAAACGCAACTGTCGTCTGCTGAAGTGGTATCGGACTTTCGACCCATTTTACGCACCCCACCCTGTGTTTCCCTTCTTCAAAGACGTGTTCATATTTGCTTAACTAAACAAGCATTTTGTTTGTAATATATATTTGCGATTCAACACACTATTTTAAGACTACTTTATTTTTTCCGGCAATCACTTTTATAACAAGCTATTAACGAACTGGTATCTAAGGATGCTTTATTCCCCTCTCTCGATTTTACAGTAAACTATTATCATTCTCTTTTTGTGAACAAACCCATAACTTTTATATGCAATCTGCTACACAAGTGCCAGACGACATTTTGAACGCTACATGTAAACACTGAGTTGCATCTAAAACCCGAAATCAAAGGCGCATTGAAAATAAACGAAAATATATTTTATTCACCGCGAGTATTAAATGTTTTGTTTCAAAAAACACCTCTTGTGAACAAACACAAGAAGAAATGATTTAGTTGTAAACACGAGAAAGAAGTCAAGTTTACGACGAACGCAGGGTGGTCGAGAAATTCCTGATGGGCGGATAAGCAGATCGCTTTGGAACCGTTATTAGCTTCTTGTGAACAGTCTGTCTACGGCCCGTCAAATGATACGCTAATAAACGTGTGTCACTTTAAAGGGACACATTGGCAAATTGACAATTTTCAAACATTGTGTCATAGATTCCAAAAAGAAATTATACATTGGCAAATTGACAATTTTCAAAAATTGTGTCATAGATTCCAAAAAGAAATTATACATTATATACAAACAAGCGAAATAACACTCATCGCTAAGATATATACGTGTGTTGGAAATATCGTTTCGTTTATGAATAATCATCAATCGAAATGGATAAAATTATTTTGCGTTTGTAACGCTATTCGTCGATAGTTTGGAAAACACTTTTATCACTTACATAGCGTTTAGATTATTCCAGATGCTGTAGTTTTTGCAGTAAAGACATTTAAGGACATTTTTCAAAAATACGAAAATCTGTGAACAAGTCCGTTTAAGGGTCACATATATGCAATAAACACAATTCTGCACATGTGGATGTGCATGGATACATGTTCAAGTTCAGTCTAGGCTATGTTTTGGATAACGATGGAATCATTTTTGCAACTTATATAAGTATCTTCAAAATGTATATATTATGGGCTTGGAAAGAGAACATCA
This sequence comes from Congeria kusceri, assembly GCA_027627225.1. Taxonomy (NCBI): domain Eukaryota; kingdom Metazoa; phylum Mollusca; class Bivalvia; order Myida; family Dreissenidae; genus Congeria; species Congeria kusceri. The sequence goes on from CM051027.1 coordinate 69,323,624, forward strand.
TATATATTTAAAAATCGCTGAGTATTTTCGATGAACATATTTGATGAGATGAAACAAAATAGACATTTCCGTCAATGCAACAAATCAAACCATTAGAGTTAGTTTTAGACAATTATTTATTACTACTACAATTTTACTTCGATATTCCTCGATGAACATTTCTTATCTCATCGAAACCATATGTAAACGCAATACTCATTATAATATTTATGAACCCCTGATAATTGAGATCAAAGATCCCACCGCCCCGTTTTCCCACCCACGGAATTTCGCGGGGTTCGAGCCCCGGGCCGCCAGACTGGCAGTCTGCGGAAAATAGCGCGTTCTGATATTTAAGATTAAAGTTTGTATCTCCTTAACACTAGCTCGACAAGTGTCAAACAATGTTGGATCGTGGTATACCAGCGGTGATTGTCATTTCAAAAGTGTTTTGATTTATATCGATGAAATAATACAATAAAGTTTATGATGGCTTGATGACAATCGTTTGAAAAAGACTGCAATGTTTTTCTCGCCAATTATGCATGTTTAAATACTTCCAACCCAGATTTCATCGCGCGACACCTTGTTTTGATATCGATTTTGAAATTTCTGTGATACCTGAATAGAAAGCAATTAATTTTATGAAATTTGACACGCAAATTAGGCAGAATCGGTGAATGTAATGTTTTGAAAATTGAGATAAAATTATAATCATAAATAAATCATAAAATTCCATCTCTGGTGTCGACAATGACATTTACAATATGTTCAGCGCAAAGCGGCAATATGTCTGCAACGAATAACGATTTTTTTCAACGTTTTTCTCGCGCCTCTAATTATTAAAATATATTTTCTTAAAAAGAGTTAATTATTTAAACAATGAAATGGTAAAATAATCTACTTCCATTTATTTTCACCAAAAGAATGAACAATAAAAATGTATTTTCCCATAATAATCATTTGAATTAAAAAATCAATATATAATATATCATAAAAAATATGTGTACAAGGTTGTAACAGTATACTTATAAACATATAGATATTAATCAAATAAATTATTAAATAATTATATAAAAATTGCTAAAACAAAAGTACAACACTTATATATAGAGAATAACAGGTTACTGCCTGTTCTTGTGTAATATATCAGGTGAGGCTTAGAATAATATAACGACGAGGTTTGCCGAGCCTGTATTTTATTCGTGCCGAACCTGATATATTACACAAGACCAGGCAGTAACCTGTTTTTCTATTTATCATACCACAGTTTTCTTAAAATTACACCAAACGAGCTGATTTGTTACCTATTTAAAAACTGAGAGCCGCGCTGATTTTGCTGAGCCGGCTTTTACACGTTCACGTACATGTAGTTCTGGATTTCTAAAAGTTCGCAGGATAATACCTTATTAGTAACATGTCATAAAGATAAAATGAGCTGTTTTCACAACGAATACATATATAACACACACCTATTCGTATAATATTGGAAACGCAAACTGAAATGTATTGCAACGGTCAATTTCATCGGAGAACACGCATCGACGAATTGTCTGGAGACGCCATTTAGAGTTGTTTACTGAAATTGACATTTGCAGATCGTGTCAATAATGACTATAGCGTATTCAATTTTTGGTAAAACATGTTTGAGGCTCAACATAAACTGACCCTGTGCAGTGACGTTTAGTGCATTTATTTGAAATGTATTGAAATAACTGTGTATGGATGATTTAATGTTCCATTGATGACGTCATACCACTACCCAAGTGCGAGTTTATGTGAATTTTTAAAAAATGATGTTTTTGTGATTTATGATTATTAAAAATAATAAACTATTATACGTTCTTGGTATCAAATTGTTTGTTCTGTTGAATCTAATTCATTTTTACTGAAAATGTTGACTTTAGGAGTTGATTTCGAGTAATACAACGTACCTCCAAACATTGACTGATATAAACGGTACTGATCTGATGTAAAAAAAATATATCAGGCACCATTGTATCAGGCCGATATCAGCATAGTGGTATGATAAAAGAAACATTTGGGTTGAGGAAATCGCTACACAGTCTGTGATATATCGATAAATCGGTTAGCCACAGGGCCAAAAGATTGTATTTGACTAAACAAAAACAATCATTTATCAAAGCAGTCCCGGATTGTTCCCAGACCACAATGTTGTTGAATATTTGTTGATCTTATTCGATCTGTGTTTACATAACAGATTGACATCGTGTGTTCGAAAAACTAACAACACAGCGGAAAAAATCATTACACCCTCAGTTGATAAAAGTCCCATGAAAGGTAACTGAATGATGCGGATTAAGACGAGTTTTTCGCTAAAGTCGGGGATAATGTTATCTTTTTCGAATCTAGCACTTTCGTTTTAAGCTTCTTCTACTGGCGACCACTGTCTTGGGCGACACAAAAGCCATGCGGACCCCAGTTGTGACCGCGCTGTCTTGTTTGCTGGATTCCGTTACAACACAATTGTTTAAGACTTTAAGTGCGAAGTTTTGCAAATCTTCGAATCGTGTTTAGAGCAAAAACTGATCTGGATTCTGTTAAGAATTTTGTCAGATTATAAATGATTTATTATTTAAGTTCATGTCTATTTATGGAGTTCATAACTAAAGAACTTATATTTTGAAATTTTGAAATCAATATCACGTTTATTTTGTAATAATAGTAATAGTAATAGTAATAGTAATAGTAATAGTTACAGTAACGGTAACAGTAACAGTAACAGTAATTGTAATAGAAATTTAGAAATAGTAATTTAGTAATAGTTATAGTTATGGTGTTATAATAATAGCAATAGTACAACAAACTATAATGATAATGATAATGATAATGATAATGATGATGATGATGATGATGATGATGATAATAATAATAATAATAATAATAACAATAATAATAATAAATAATAAATAATAATAATAATAAGTGCATTTCAAATGTTAGAAATCGCCATTTTGGCATCAATCATTATCATCATTACAGATAATATCCTCTGGCACTTGTACAAAGGCGTTTCAATCGAGTTAAAATCGTGTCATCAAATTCATTAGTATTTTATAAACATGTCATCAATGGGCCTAAATAACATCCGGGTTATCGGCAGCATCTTCCAAAGTCGTCTGATGCCGGGAGCCGTAAAGCTGTCATCGGTTCCCATAGCGTTCCGTGTACATACATGTATAGCACATACTTGCCCCTCTCCTCGCGCCTCCCTGGAATTCGAGCACGTGCGAAAATTTATCAACTGTGAAACGTGCCTGTGTATGAAGCAGCAGCAGCAACAGCAGCAGCAACGGCAACAACAACAACATTAGCAGCAAAAAATCACTGAGCTGATGTTATACAAATGATCAAGAAATGTGTTGTAAAATTTTGCGATAAAAATTGCATTACAGGTTTATTTAAACCATTTTGTCCTAGCAAGCATTAATGCTTTGATCTAAGCATTTTATAAAAAAAACTACCGTTTTTGTTGTTGTTTTTCTTTTGCTGTTGTTGTTGTTATCATTTAGGGTGTTTTTTTTACGTATTAATGGATTTGAAACTACAGGTCCCAGAATATGTTACAAAAAAAAGTTTTAGTGTTTTATGTGTCACTGTGGTTGTGAACTGATATGCCACGCTGGGTGGCGGGCTCACACCGGGGTTCGATCCAGGATAGCAGTACACGGAGTGAGGTGTCACGTGTATCCATCGATCACCAGCCACCTAGATCAGCGCGTGTCACGATGTTGTGTATCTCTAAACCAGACACGGGTACGGTATCGCACATCCACGAGTATTGCCACGTGTCAATTAGTTCTTAATTAACATGCTGCCGGTAATAAGTAAGTATGGTTGGTAAATAAATTCACGAGTTTATCTTTGTGGCGTGGTAACGTAACCATGGTAACGCGCGCGTTACCAGGAAAACAAGAATAGTATGAACCATTGGAAATGCTACCAGTGACTTTACACAATGTACTTATTATTAAATATAATTGTACTATTGACAAAATGATTAAATATAATTGTACTCTTGTCAAAATGATTAAATAAAAAGTCATGCAATATATATGTTAAATTATCTGTATGTACAGTATACATGGTTTATTATTATAATAAAGTATAAACAGCAATATAAACACGACAACAAATGGACTAAAATAACGAAATAATTATTTTTTTCTTTTGTGATGGCTATTGCATGCGGGTCAAATCTAAAATATATGTTAAGAGTTATTCAAGCAATGGCTGTATTGAACAAATTAGCCAGTGGTTCTCCTGAAAATCTTGTCCAGATGTCGAGATCACCGCAACATTGAAATAAATTGTTTTGTTGTTGTTATTGTTTTCCTATGTCCTTAATTATTAACCACAAACGGCATACTTGCTTCGACACTGTCAGCTAAAAGTAACTTCATACTTACTATATTACTGTACTAGTAAGCACAATATGTCCGGGAGAGTACTAGATATTAAAATCGCCGGCGCCGATTTTCGTCGGGGGTTTTAATCAGCTGCGCTAGCTGCCACACTCTAGCCGACAGCGCTGCCGGCGAGTCTGGTGCGGGCGGTAGTTCCGCCTCCCCTCACACTTCGCCCCTTGCGCTCTCTCCCACTTTTCACGCGGAACCCCTCGCACTCTCAGCTGCGGTTGACAACAAAAATCTAGCGACAGTTAAGTAAAAGTTCTTGAGTATCGGTACTATACTCGCGGTTACATGCATATGTATTCATAAAACGTTGCATTAATTGAATATGCATTGTACAGTATTTTTGTTTTAAATTCAGAATACGTTATAAATCAGTTGTGTTAAACATTTAATTAATTGATTTCCTCTTTTGTGTGCATTGCTGAATATCGTGGTTGGAATAAATGGGTGCAGTGATTTAGTTTATTTATTTCTTTGGTCAGTCATTAATTTTCTTCGGGATTTCTATCATGGAATGGTGAGTTTATTTTTTAATTTATAATTCATTTTATATTGAAGTTACAAAATAGTGCATAAAATGTGTAAATATTATATAGCATAAACGAATGCAAACTAGTGCATTGCAATATTTTCTTTAAATATCTGAATATACAAAGTAAAGCGAAATATATACATGAAAATAATTCAACATTTAACACAAATATTATATTTTCAGCTTGAAAATATTCGTTGGAGATATAAAAAAAAAATTATTAATGGTATGGTCTTGTTTATGTGTGTTTTGATTTTATTTTATTAACCTTTTTCTTTTCAATGTCTTTCATATATACAACTTGATTTTCTGTATTAATATTGATATTGATTACCACAATACGTTATTAACATTTTGGTGCGATACGATAACGTTTCGCTACAACAAACTCCGCCCTTCGTTTCTCATTGGCTGATAACCTCTCGGCGTTGACAGTTTGACAACATTAACTGGCGCATGACACTCACTATCACTATCCACTAGCGACCTTGATAAAACGCGCGCGAGACGATTTCCATGTTGCGCTTAAGCTCCGCCTACATACTGCTATTCTATTGGTTCGCGTGAAACTGTCGGCCAACGAGGATAAAGTTAATTAGCATGAAGGACGGAGAAAACAAATACGCTAATCACATGCTGTGTTGGTATTGAACGGCCGTATAACAGAAATGTTATCTAGTCTTTAAAGAGAGAACAAGCGTTCATAACTTGTGTTTCTTTTGATAATCGGTGTTGTTAGCAAAGTGATACAAAATATTTTGTGAAATTTAAGAAGTTAGGTGCAATACTTAATACAGTGTATTATAATTTGAATAAAGAGAGAGCGATTTGAATAATTCTTGTTAATCGACTCGACTGAGTTTACCTCGTTTAAAATTATACTTCGGGTGAATCGTACAAGTGGACTTAAATAGTGTTACAGTGAAATATATACTTTGTGTACAGACACCAAACGCTTATTAAAAACGGACATTCAGACCTATGATCTTCATGCATTTTATGAGCACAAATGATTTTTCCGGGATCTAACTCGCCAGATTCGAGCCCCATGGCTTACAATCCATTTCTGCTCCACAGGCCCGCGGACTACAGCGGCATGAACTCTCTGCTCGCCGCCCATGCCAACTACCTTCCGGGCCTCGCCGCCAGCTTCCAGCACCCGGGGCTCGCAAGTTCGCTCCTCCCCAAGTTGCAGCAGAGTATGGGGCGCGGACTCCTGACGCCGGTGGATCTGCTGGGCTACCAGCATCTGAGGCCGCTGCGGTCCCTGGAGCCCCCGGAAGCAGAAGTTCAGGACGACCCCAAGGTGGAGCTCGAAGGAAAGGATCTGTGGGAGCAGTTTAACAACGTGGGAACGGAAATGGTCATCACAAAGTCTGGGAGGTAAATATCAAATATATGATCTAGTAAACGTTTGGGATTCAAACGTTGTTTTGCAAACGAATTATCAATTCTGCAGAAACAAACATCTGTACTTATTTATTATACAATTTATGAAATAAAATAATATTTTTGTTGTTTTAAATATCTTTGGAAGAAACAACAGGGAAAAAATAAACAATTTAAATTTTATGTTCCAACAGAACCAAAAATCAACATACTACTAAAATTTAACAGTATATTTGAATGAAATCACAATGTTTAAAATGTAAACAATATAGGTGTGTTGTCAACAAATATATTAAAATAATAACTTATCAGATATCCATAATCGTTATTATTAAAAAAATATTCATCAAAATTATAAGAATTTAATTGAAAACAAGTCAAGTGAAAACAATCAAAATAAGATCTAAGTCATAAAAGCATTATCAAAAATATTCTGTAATATTACTTATTACGATACTTAAATAACCAAATAACATTTGCTTAAACCAGTTACTAAGCATAAAACTTGAAAATAAAACTGCACACACAGGCAACTAGTCTTACAAGCAATGACGAGAGAAAAATCATAGTTCATCTATAATTACGTAAACATATATTTAAAATAAATAAAGTACTAGATCTATCTTTACAGACATTTTATTTTCTGACCTTAAATGTAATTATTTACGAATTATCTTGATAAACGCAACATTCTAATGCCTTTTTACACGTTGATAAAATCTTAATATATTTTAAATTGTTCATGATACAAATTCGACACTAAATGTGTATTTTTGAAGAGAATTATCCGTATGCATCCAATCAAGAGATAGCGTAAATGTGTCTTGATTCTCATTATATTTTTTATCAAAGTTTACATTAATATATTTTAACAATTCTAATGGATTTGAATCGCTGATATCTAAAGCAAAATAAATCGATAATAGCACTTATAATAATAATAATAATAATAATAATAATAATAATAATAATAGCGAACTTGGACAAACCGCATACAAATATTGTTTACATTAAATATCATAACTGTAGATCTAGTTATATTTTTAAATAATTGCAGTTTTAGCGTTATTATCATATTTTGGTGTATAAAA